>JAODKN010000045.1:3352538-3367346 GCA_026774425.1 Petrocephalus zakoni
CCCCCACAGAGGAGAGTCTGGTGCTGGAAAGACTGAAAACACAAAGAAAGTGATCCAGTACCTCGCGGTGATGGCCTCCTCCAGCAAGGGCCGGAAGGAGTCTTTGGCCGTGAGTGTCCGCTGTTCCATCTCCCCCCCCGGGGGTTTATAAACCGAGCGTCATGTGGCAAGGTGAACCGTTTATTCGTTTCCATCTTTATAGTGTCAGGGATTCCTTACAATTGCAACAGAATTTACTGTCACAACCTGCTTTGATGGGATGTGCGGAGCAAATCGTATTTTAATAGTAAACGCATATCTTACATTTTCTGATTAAATTGCATCTCAGTTACATGTGTTTTCTGGATGTTTTGGCAAAATGGGTCAGAAATGAAAGACAAAACAAACCAGGATGAACAGAAAGAGCTTCAGTTGAATATATGAATTATATTTTTGAATATTAAAAGATATTTTTGTGGGACAGGACACAAAGTCATCTTCTCTGAAGGTAGGAACTCACCCAGCAGTGCATGGTGGTGACTGCTCAGGGTCTGACGCTAGGAGCTCCCCCAGCAGTGCATGGTGCTCAGGGTCTGACGCTCTTGTTTGGGGACTTTGGGCACAGTGATATGTCACCATTTGGGTTTTTACCCGAACCAAAGCCTTCCCTAGGAGGGATGTTTAAATGGATGGATGGACGCATGCATGCATAAATGGATGGATGTACGGGCACTTTCATACTTTAGTGGTTCACTAGTTTCAAAAGCATTTATGCTTTGCACGACTTTGCTTGCTTTTGCTTTGTCTTTTAATAAGTCCCCATATTCACTTGTGTTATGTTATGTTATGATGCCATTCCTTGATGCTAAATACCATTTGCATTTTGCTTCCATTAGGGGGAGCTAGAGAAACAACTCTTGCAAGCCAACCCCATCCTGGAGGCCTTCGGAAATGCTAAGACTGTCAAGAATGACAATTCTTCCCGATTCGTGAGTAAACACTCATGGAATATAGGTCTGAATTCCATTTATGTTACAGTGGAATGTATTTTCATTGCAAAGGTCCTCCTAGGTACTGGTTTACATGTGCGATCAAGATTAACCCAGGGTGAAGAAGCTGTATGATCTTATCTTACTCTCTCTTCAATAGGGCAAATTCATCCGCATCAACTTTGACGTGACAGGATACATAGTTGGAGCCAACATTGATACCTGTATCCTTGCACAGATATTAAGCAAAAGCTGAGCTAAATCATGTCTTTATTTAAAATCCCCCTTTTTGGATGTACGTTTTCTTATTAAAATCAAGGCTACTCCGCTGCTCACCATAGAAGCCTCCGTGAGAAGTGACATGGGCACAAATCAGGATTACTGCACTGTCCACATATGTTTCCTCAGCCTTTCAACCTCCATAGACCTCCTGGAAAAATCCCGCTGCATCCGGCAATCCGAAATTGAGAGATCCTTCCACATCTTCTACTACTTAGTGGCTGGGGCCAAAGATAAGATGCGAGGTAGAGATTTCTTAATCCCGTACGGTACCCTGTTGATTGTATAGTTGAGATCATTCATCTTTTACCTGAAAGTCAAGATGGAATCAATCCCATTCTGTAATCCATGTTCATGAACACTGAAAGACTTTTGTGACATCCCGCAGAGGAGATGCTGCTGGAGAACTTTGGTGATTATCGCTTCCTGAAGGCAGGACACATACAAATCCCTGGACAGCAGGATGATGAGCTGTTCACTGAAACTTTAGAAGCCATGGACATCATGGGGTTCACTGAGGAGGAGAAGATTGGTGAGCTTACCTTGGTCTCACCTCGGTCCATGCCTTGGATCACCTCCCTTTGTGGGATGTCCCAAGACACAGGACGATTCTCCCTTAAGATCCTAACATGACTTTTCTCTGGAGTGACTAGCTTCAAGGACCAATCCTGATTAGCGAGTTGTGTTGGCCACCTGTGTGCCCACTTTAGGGATCCTGAAGGTGGTGTCCACCGTCCTGCAGCTGGGAAACATTGAGTTCAAGAAGGAGAGGAACCAGGAACAGGCTGCTATGCCTGACAATACAGGTGACAATAGAAGGACTTTGTGGGTGATCCATTCTTTTGTACTGGTCTGTCTTTCTACAATTAATATCCTGAACCTTCCAGTGGCCCAGAAGGTGTGTCACCTGCAGGGTATCAACGTGACGGATTTCACGCGGGCTATTCTCACCCCACGCATCAAAGTGGGCCGAGAGCTGGTCCAGAAGACCCAGACTAAAGAACAGGTACAAGATGATTCAAGTCCTTCATCAAGTGACATTTACAGACATGTGTGCAGTAGACACTGTTCTGCTAAGAAAAAGTGGTCAAATACCAACCAGAATTTTGCCAGAAGGTTATTGATGGCTACCAAAAGTGTCTCATCAAAGTGAAACGTACTAAGGGACAGGTGTGCTGTATGTATATGTTTGACGCTGGTGTGTAATTTAGTTTCAGAAGACTGACAATAAATTGAAACTTATGCATCAAATTCATGATTTTTTTTTTAAATCATGTATTGTATAATTATTCCGCCTTAGAAAAAGAACAGTTGTAGATATCACTGGAAGCCAAGAACTGCTTTGACAAGCATGTTTGTGACAAGTGCATGTAAACGTTTGACCACAACTGTACATTTAGTTATCATACTTCCCATACTTCTGTTATTCATCTTTCTGTACTAAACACTAGTTATTCTCTGTCCCAGGCCGATTTTTCGGTCGAGGCATTAGCTAAAGCGATGTACGAACGCCTATTCCTCTGGATTCTGACTCGAGTCAACAAGACACTGGACAAAACCAAGCATCAGGGGGCCTCCTTCTTGGGAATCTTGGACATAGCGGGTTTTGAAATCTTTGAGGTGAGAGCTTTCCTGGTGCCAGTCAGGAGAGGTCAGGATGCAGCATCATACCACAAGAGGCCGTTAAGCCTTACGTTTTTGTTAAAGGTGCAATATGTTCATAGTTGTGATGTCCCACAGGATAACTCCTTTGAGCAGCTGTGCATTAACTACACCAATGAAAGACTACAGCAGCTCTTCAACCACACCATGTTCGTCATGGAGCAGGAGGAGTACAAGAAAGAAAGCATCGAATGGAGCTTCATCGACTTTGGCCTGGACCTGCAGCCTTGTATTGAGCTCATTGAGAAGCCGGTATGTCCTGATGCTCCCGCTCTGTGTCCTAATTATGCCATTTTCAGGATTATGTTTAACACAGATCCCTCCTTCAGAGCAATCCGCCGGGCATCCTAGCCCTGCTGGATGAGGAGTGCCTGTTTCCAAAAGCCACAGACATTTCCTTTGTGGAGAAGCTCATGAACACTCAAGGCAACCACTGCAAGTTTGCCAAGCCCAAGCAACTGAAGTCCAAGACGGAGTTCTCTGTGCTTCATTATGCCGGCAAGGTGGGAAGAATGCTGGCTTTCTGCCCCGTTTTCCCATAACGGGATCCAATGTCTTTGTACATTATCATACTTATCATTTTTAGTACATTATCTTACTTCATTCTTTATAAAACACCACAGTTATTGGGATTGTCTTGCAGGTAGACTACAATGCCACTTCATGGCTGACTAAAAACATGGACCCACTAAATGACAATGTAACGCAGCTCCTTTGCAACTCCTCCAGCCAATTTGTGCAGGATCTTTGGAAAGACGGTAACCTCCTAAACTAAGGTCTTTTTTTTTTTACATCAAGTATTATGTTATTGGGCTTCATCACTTTTTTGTATTCTATGTCATCATGTTTTCCCAACCATCCAATCATCTCCCAGCTTCTTCTTTTGGAAAGGGTCTGGTGAGGTGACTTGGAGAAGCTCTTGACTTTCTGAACTGTGTCCCTCACTTTAACCTGTTCGCAAATTACAAGCCTTCTATCTGACCCTTGTCTCACAGTGGATCATATGGTAAAACTCGAGCAGATGGGGCCCAGTTCCAAAGCCAAGAAGGGCATGTTTCGCACCATGGGCCAGCTCTACAAAGAGTCCCTGACCAAGCTTATGACCACGCTGCACAACACACAGCCCAACTTTGTACGCTGCATCATACCCAACCACAAGAAGAAGGTAAGCTCCTCAACCCAGGGCAGCCGTTCTCGTGGTGTGAGATATCTGAGACACAGTGCAGTGTAGACTTCATTGCCTTCATTCTCTCTTAGCATTTGTTTTTAATCCCCTTCTTCAATGTCTTCAGGCAGGGATTATAGATGCCCACCTAGTTCTGGATCAGCTGCGGTGCAATGGCGTACTGGAGGGAATCCGAATTTGCCGGCAGGGATTCCCCAACCGCATCATCTTTCAAGAGTTCCGCCAGCGGTTAGTCTAGTGTTATTGGCTTAGAAGTGGATTAACCCGATGTTCACATCCAATGGGAATCAGGGCAGTAGTACTTTTAGTATAACATTTGATGCAGGTCAAAATGAATGACCCACTGTTCAAATCTCCACACAGTTATGAGATCTTGGCAGCTAGCGCTATTCCCAAGGGCTTCATGGATAGCAAGCAGGCTTGTTGCCTTATGGTAAGTCATAAACATGTGGTATGCTTTTGCCATGACACTGATGTTACCACTTGACTGTCCTCAACTCCCTTGTACAGCTCAAGCACCTGGATCTGGACCTGAACTTGTACCGGATTGGCCTGAGCAAGTTATTCTTCCGTACTGGTGTCCTTGCCCAGCTGGAGGAGGAGAGGGACGCTAAAGTCACCGTCATCATTGTCGCTTTCGAGGCCTTGGCCCGAGGCTTTCTGGCCAGAAAGTGAGATACTTTCTCTAATTACCACTAGGGGGAGCATGTCCTACAAGGCAGCAGTGATTCAAGATTATCACAGAGATGTTCCCTTTGTAACTCTAAGGTGCTGTACTTTGTCACACAGTAATTTTTCCCCTCTCCAGGGCTTTTGCTAAGAGACAACAGCAAGTGACAGCCATGAAGGTGATCCAGAGAAACTGTGCTGCCTACCTTAAGCTGCGCAACTGGCAGTGGTGGAAGCTCTTAACTAAGGTGACTAGATGATTTTAGATACCGCTAGTTATTTATTTAGCCTTAGAGCTGTATCTTAACTGAGCAAACTGTATCCTCAGGTAAAGCCACTCCTGCAAGTGACTCGACAGGAAGAGGAGATGAGTCAGAAGGAGGAAGAACTCCATAAGGCGCAAGATGTGGCACAGAGAACAGAGGCAGAACTGAAGGAGATTACCATGAAGCACGCACAGGTATGGGGACTGAGCAGTCATGTGACCAGCCTGCCTCGGGGGTGGAGTTGAGGGTGATAGTGCCCTCACGACTGCTCGCTTCCTGTGTTGCATAGCTGCTGGAGGAGAGGAATCAGCTGCAGGAGCAGCTGCAGGCTGAGACGGAGCTGCGCATGGAGGCCGAGGAAATGCGGGTGCGCCTGGCTGCGAGGAAGCAGGAGTTGGAGGAGCTCATGCATGAGATGGAGGCGCAGCTGGAAGAGGAGGAAGAGCGGAGTCAGGCCATGGAGCTGGAGAGAAAGAAGATGCAGCAGCAGATCCAGGTTAACACTACTCTTCCGTAAAGGTGATGATACCCAGGGTGACTTTTTGAACTTTTCGATGCCAGGCAACTGCCCACCAGGTGAGACAAAGGGCAACTGGATCTGGATGATCTCGAAAAGTTGCCCACTGCCGATCAAAGATTTTCAAATAGAAATTTGTTGCCCAATATCAATGGGAAAGTGCCTGAGCACCACTGGTCAGCAACAGTGCTCCGCAGCATTACTCCAAAGTTGCCCTGTGTATCATCACCCTAAAACACTTGTTGTAAAACACTGGCAGAATTACAAGGTACACATTAGGTTGCACATTAGATTGTCTCTCTTTGAAGAAAGATGGTTGATGTAAAACAGCCCTGACCATCACAACCATCAAACTACACATCCTCTGCTAGCAAAAGAATGTCTGTATGCCCTGCTCAGGAGCTGGAGGGGCATCTGGAGGGAGGAGAGGATGCCCGTCAAAAACTCCACCTGGAGAAAGTCACACTGGAAAGCAAGATGAAGAAGCTGGAGGATGACCTCCTGGTTTTGGAGGACCAGAATAACAAATTGCTGAAGGTGAATGCAGTTCCTATGTAACTGGAGGAAAGTGAAGTGTGCTGCAGATCACAAGGGTTTAATATCTGTCAAATCATGGTGGCTATTTTAGGAGCGGAAGCTCATGGAGGAGAGAATCTCCGATTTCAGCACCAACCTGGCTGAGGAAGAAGAAAAATCCAAAAGCCTTACCAAGCTGAAGGCCAAACATGAGTCCATGATTTCTGAAACAGAGGGTACATAAGCAAAATTTCATTGCATTTTGTTTGCCACCTTTAGGAAGTTCTTGGGTCGCATATTAGCAACATGGTAAGTGGTTGTTGAGGGACATCTGTAATCCTTGCAGTGCGTTTGCAAAAGGAGGAGAAGAGTCGGCAAGACCTGGATAAAGCTAAGAGGAAGCTGGAAGCCAACTACACTGACCTTCAGGAGCAGATGGCTGACCTGCAGGCTCAGATCGCAGAGCTGAAGGTCCTGCTTGCCAAGAAGGAGCAGGAGCTGCAAGCCATCATAGCACGGTGTTTGTCCTGTGGACTATTGATTCCAATTAAATGTGCCCTACAGTTAGAGTACATTCACATGCATTAGTCATCCAGCACCCCAATAATATTGCAGCTGTACTAAATTCACACTAGCTTGTTACAGATGTTGTACTTAAGGACAGCAGTTGGAGACCCAATAGCTGAAGGCAGCTGTACTCTACAGCAGAGGTGGATTGTTCAGGTCCAGAGAATAAAAGTCCTGACCAAGTTAGTGTTTCAATCAGCCAGTTGAGACTTAGTGACTGTGACTCTTTATACTCAACAGGTTGTATTGAAATAAAATGTTGGTCTGAATTTTTACTTTCTGGACCTGAACAATTCACCTCTGCCCTATAGCCTGGAGGAGGAGACTCTTCAGAAGAACAACACAATTAAGAGGATCCGGGAGCTGGAGGGGAAGGTGTCAGAACTGCAGGAGGACTTGGAAACAGAACGGACCGCTCGCACCAAGGCTGAGAAGGGCAAGCGTGACCTGGGAGAGGAACTGGAGGCTCTGCGCTCTGAGCTAGAGGACACCCTGGACAACACTGCTACACAACAAGACCTCCGGTTACTACATGTCCAATTTCCTAATCTGCTCCAGCAGAGAACAATGAAATATGTTAATAAACGGTGATATGAAGATTGAAATGACAAGTCTTGCAAATGTAGCCATGTATCCTCATCCAGGGCAAAACGGGAGCAGGAGGTAACTAAACTCAAGAAATCCATGGAAGAAGAAGGCAGAGCACGTGAGGCACAGGTACAAGAGATGAGGAAGAAGCACACCCAGGTGGTGGAGGATCTTACTGAGCAGCTGGAGCAGTCCAAACGGGTACGGGCATTCAGTCTAGGTTCAGGATTATTAGCTGTAGTTAAATTCAGGAACTATAGAGAGATCTAACAATAGTTTAAGAATTGATCATGGTTATTTGCGTTATGTTGATTCTGAAAAGTAACTAGATGATGTAAAACTAAAAGTCGAACATGGCTTCAAGCTCATTGATGATCCCAATGCAGGCAAAGGCTACTCTGGACAAGGCGAAGCAGTCATTGGAGCAGGAGTCCACAGAGCTAAGTGCAGCCATCCAATCACTTGCTGCGGCAAAGCAAGAGGCGGAGCAAAAGAGAAAGAAGGCGGAGGGCCAGCTGGCTGACCTACAGGCCCGCTTCAGTGACAACGAGAGTCAGAAGGGGGAGCTGGAGGAGCAACTTTCTAAAGTTATGGTAAGTGAACCCTCTGACTCTGCCCATACTGCCTCTGCCCTGAAACATCACGTCACCCATTTAGACCTGAGATTTACAAGATCAGTGACAATGATCACAGAACAACTACATAACTATAGAGAGGTCTACATTGACTAAGTTTCTATCCTCTTCTTATAGATGGAGCAAGAAAGCACAACAAAACTCCTCAATGAAGCTGAAAGCAAGAACATCAAGCTGACCAAAGAGGTTTCCAGCCTGACGTCCCAGCTTCAAGACACACAGGTGTTTAATTTGCTTACATGCTTGGCAGGTTGCAGCTCTTTCCTCTTGTTTCCCCTCTTAAAATGCCACCTTTGCACCTGAGAAGCTTTTAGCGCATTTTAGCGCCATTAGCATCATCTCCGTTTTACGCTAGGAACTGCTTGCTGAAGAGACACGGCAGAAGTTGAGTGCCTCCACACGGCTGCGTCAGGCTGAGGAGGACCGCAACGGATTACAGGAGCAACTCGAGGAGGAGACAGAGGCTAAGAGGAACGCAGAGAGACAGGCGGCTTCTCTCAATGTGCAGGTGAGGCCTTGTTTTGGGGGTATAGTTGGGACAAGGGAAGAGTCAGGTTGAGCCTTGGATAATTAAGTGTGAAGGTGGTGTCAGCTTCAGACCCCCAAGATGTGCTGCAGTTGAGTATGGGCCTCTGTTGGTTTCCATTCACTTACCTTTGGTATAATTCAGGCTTTCCCTTCCTGTGTCCCCAGCTGTTAGACTCTAAGAAGAAGATTGAAGAGTGTGCCAGCAATGTGGAAGTTCTACAAGAGGGTAAGAAACGGCTGCAACGAGAGTTGGAGGCAGCCAGTACTCAGATTGAGGAGAAGGCCTCAGCATATGAAAAGCTGGAAAAGACCAAAAACCGCCTGCAGCAGGAGCAGGAGGACCTCATGGTGGATCTGGACAACCAGAGACAAGTGGTGTCCAACCTAGAGAAAAAGCAGAAAAAGTTCGACCAGGTAGGTCCAGATTTTTCCCAAGTGTAGGAGATACGTGCTGCTGTTTTGCTGTCTTTGTCACTCCTGCCCTTACTGTACCATTCAGGTGCTCGCTGACGAGAAGAGCATCTCCAGCAAATATGCAGAAGAGCGTGACCACGCGGAGTCAGAGGGTAGGAAGAAGGATAGCAAGGTGCTGTCACTGACTCAGGCCCTGGAGGAGGCTCGAGACACTCAGGAGGAGCTGGAGAAGATGAACAAGGCACTGCGCTCAGAGTTGGAGGCGCTGATCAGTTCTAAAGATGATGTTGGAAAGAATGTGAGTAATGTGTCGACCGCTGAGGAAGCAGTCCATAACTACAAGCACATAATAAAGGGTATTTCTGTATTCCTATTCACTGTATTACTTTGGTAAAATCTGGATTAAACGCTTCTTGTCCTATAGCTGCACGATCTTGAAAAGTCAAAACACAACCTAGAAGCTTTGGTGCAAGAGATGAAGACTCAGGTGGAAGAGCTGGAGGATGAGCTGCAGGCGGCCGAAGATGCCAAACTCCGGCTGGAGGTCAACATGCAGGCCATGAAGGCTCAGTTCCAGCGTGACCTACAGGGCAAGGATGAGATGGGAGAGGAGAAGAGGAAGCAGCTGGCCAAACAGGTGCTGAGATGGTCTCACGTCAACTATATTGAATGAGGAGCTCATGGCTGTACTGGCCATTGACGTTCGACACCAAGGATAACATAAATATGGCTATCGCTGGCAAATCATTTTCATTCAAAGTAACAGTACAGCAGATTGGTCCATTTTTGTAGCAAAACCTGTAAGATTTCGGGCATAAATTCTCATCTGTGATCTCTCCAGGTACGTGATCTGGAGACAGAACTGGATGATGAGCGCAAGCAAAGAGCCGTAGCGTCTGCTGCAAAGAAGAAGCTGGAGGGAGATCTGAAAGACATGGAGACCAAAATTGAGATGTCACACAAAAGCCGCGATGAAGCCATTAAACAACTGCGGAAGATGCAGGTCAGAACCGAGGAAACCCCACAGACGTAGCCACTCAATAAAGAATATGTGTTGTATTTTGGCATCCTCATTTGTCTCTCGCTGATTGACTGGCATCATGTCTTGCAGACCCAGACGAAGGACATCCAGAGGGAGCTGGAAGACACCCGGGCTGCTCGGGACGAATTACTGACCACTGCTAAGGAATCTGAGAGGAAGACCAAGGACATGGAAGCCAGCATGATGCAGATGCAGGAGGTATTGAGTCACACAAGAGGGCTTATTATCTCTCAGGTTAATGTAATATTTACTTAGAGCTTTTGATGACATCTGCGTGTGTTCATGTTGTATGCAGGAGCTGACAATTGCAGAAAAAGCTCGTAAGCAGGTTGAGACTGAGAGGGATGAGCTCTCAGAGGAACTGGTCAGCAACTCTTCTGAAAAGTAAGTCAGGGGCATACGTGATGTCTAATCTATGGAAGCAGGCAAGAAGGAAACCATACATGTTTTGGAACAGGTCCATGCTGTCTGATGAAAAGAGGCATCTGGAAGCAAAGATGGCCGAGTTGGAGGAGGAGCTGGACGAAGAGCAGGCCAACATGGAAACCTTGAGCGACAAGCTGAGGAAGAGCATGCAGCAAGTAAGAACGGTCACAGCCGGAAGCTTGTCTCTACAGATGTCTTGTCGCATGCGTGTCTCACACCAATGGTGTGCTTCCCTTCCGTATCCTCAAGGCGGACCAGCTGAACACCGAGCTTCAGGAAGCGCGCGCCACCGTCCAGAGGAACAAGAGCGCACAGCAGACGCTGGAAAGGCAGAACAAAGAACTGAAGGCCAAGCTGGAGGACATGGAGAGCCAGGCCAAGTCCAAGGCAAAGAGTTCCGTCAGTACCCTCGAAGCCAAGGTTCAAGAGCTAGAGAATCAGCTGGAGCAGGAGAACAGGTGAGAAGAGGCCTCTACCATAACGGCTTATTATGTGGCCATATTGTGGCCATACAGATCGCAGTGATGCACATCAATTAAAAATAGGGGTTCTTAAAATGCCAAGATCAAGAACTGGGGGCAGCGTGTGGCTCAGCAGATTAAGCTCTGCCTGTAATCAGAGGATCGCCAGTTCAAGCCGCAGCACATCTGTGGGCCCTTGAGCAAGGCCCTTAACCCCCAGCTCCCTGGGCGTAACCTCGAGGTGGCTGCCCTTTACGGCCAAGCATCTTCTCACAGAGAGCAAGGTTGGTGGAGGTGAGAAGAAGACAATTTCCCCACGGGGATCAACAAAGGATCTCAAAAACTAAAAAAAAAAAAGAAATTCACATGATTGAAATAAGTACATTTTTATTTCTAAAACAACCAAAGTTTGGCAAAAAATCTGCAGATAAAACATAAAACTGGATGATAAGAGCGCCAGACAGATGGAAAGAAATTTCTGTCAGAACAATAACGGGGAAATAAAAGCGATTAACAATTACAATAGTCAGTCTGGAGTGAAATCGGTTTTCAGTCGAGGTTTGAATGCGGCACTTGGTGAGGAGGGTGTGATGTGAAATACTGAAAGGGCACAGTCCCCCGTCAGCTTCAGTCGAGCTTGTGGTATTAAACTTGGTTATACTTTCTGATATCCTCGCTGGTGTCTCCTGCTCAGGGAGAAGCAGGCCACTGCCAGGTTAATGCGTCAGAAGGATAAGAAGCTGAAAGACCTAATTCTCCAGATCGAGGACGAGCGCAAGCAAGCGGGGCAGCAAAAGGACCAGGTAGGGGGCCCCCGCCTGCGGCTCAGCGTGGCAGTTGTGGCGTGGAAGCGGTGAGGAACCTGTCACGTGTCCCGCTGGCGTCACAGGCGGACAAGGCCGCGGCTCGGGTGAAGCAGCTGAAGAGGCAGCTGGAGGAGGCGGAGGAGGAGGCGCAGCGTGCCACCGCGGCCCGCAGGAAGCTGCAGAGGGAGCTGGACGAGGCCGGGGAGGCCAAGGAGGCCATGAGCCGGGAAGTCAACACCCTCAAGAGCAGACTCAGGTGGGCGAGTGCAGCCAGTCACGTGGCGTTCCGGGAGCGCGCTCAGTCCTCCCTGTCTCCTCTTTGGTCTTGTTTGTGCAATGCTGGGATGCCGGTAAGGCTAGCTGCGCCCTGACTTCTGCCTCCGTCGTCTCGTTCTCCATCCTCCTAAGTGCTCCTCTCCCAAACACCTAGACGTCTGTTCACTGCTCCTCACTGACACCTGGCTTTCTCAGGCAGGGGAACGAAGCGTCTCTCGGCTCCATGCGGCACTTTGGGTCCCGGAGGGGGGGCGGCGACGCCGGCAGGGTTGTTCAAGAAGAGCAGAACACAGAGGCTGGCGAAATGTGAGGTCCATCCATGCATCCTGCAGCAGCCCGGCCCGCGCGCCCAGCTCCTCTGACAGAGATGGCGGCTCCTTCCCTTCCCCTGTCCCCTTACAACCTTAACAGAGGCTTCTCACAGAATATTCCAGCTGTCCACCTCCAAACTGCTGCCCTCTCTTCTTTGCTAAAAGCCATCTATATCACTGCGGTCCCCACATATAACCCACTAAGTCCTGAAATGTATTAATGCTCAGGTTGCAAGAGTGACGGATTAAAAATGGAATGGAATCTTTCATATGCTGCAGGGTGTTTCGATTCCCGGGTCTGAAAGTCAGTGATCTCCTTTCAAGTTCCGTGCAAGAAAAATGATTTTTAATTGATAGGTTTCTTCAGTTTTATACATTGTTACTAACCAGATCTTCTGCAGACAGTCCACATTTTTGCTCCTACCGAGAGCAAGGAGGGAGCAAAATCACGGACCGTCTGTCGGTCCCTGAGGACCTGATGGAGAAACGCTGCTGTGAAGCACAATCTGAATTTCATGCAGTACTTTTCAGGAGTGTTTTACTGTAAATGCACACTGACATGTACTGCACTTACAAAAGCACACAGCCTTTCCTTAAATGGCACTCCTGGCCAGTACAGAGAAGGTGCCATCGAGACATGCAAACTCCCCCATTTCTAAAGGGTGTCATTTCCTTCAGCACCCAGTGACTGACATGGAGGTCTGACACAAAGCCAAGTTTACGCATAATCCAGTAACATCCTGATGTCTCAGAATAAGACGGGGATACTGAGGGGGAGCATACAAAGGTCACAGATCTAGCTGGGGGCACTGCTTGGGCAACCTGTGAAGGGATCTCAAGTCTATTCCCGTTTCTGGAGTCATCGTGCCGATCTGTTATTCCGAAAGAGCAAAGCTCCATTCTGAATGACTGGATGTCAGTGGCTGTTCGAGCACTTGTGTCTTGCCAGCCTTTCATAGACGTCGGGCACACATGAATAAAGGAAATCGAGTCACAGTGGGATCCCTGACCACAACGTGGGTGTAAAGCACAGAGATGCAGGCACTTTTAATACTTCAGCTTGCTTTTATCTACGTTACTGAGTGTAGGGAGCTCAGCCAAGAGGAGATGCCTCTTTCTCTGCCGGCAATTGGCAGCAGCAGTTTCGAGTAAAACTGGCTGGTAAACCGATTAATCAATCAGGACGACGACAGCGTCTAACGGCCCCTCAAAGAATACAATCATGTGGCGCTTAACGATGGGGATATGTTCTGAGAAATGTGTCATCAAGCTATTTCGTTGTTGTGCGAACATCATAGTGTACACTTGCACAAACATAGACGCTATAGCTACTATACACCTAGGCTATATGGTATAGCCTACATAATGATAAGGTACAGTTTAGTAAATACATTAACCAATAACAGTTATCATCATGAAGTATTATGTACTGTACATGACTATGTATTACACTATAGGAATTTTTCAGCCCCGTTACAGTCATATATGCAATCCGTCGTTGACCGAAGCGTCGTTATGTGGAGCGTGACTGTAACCACCCTTATAATGCCTGCAGTGATCATTCTGCTGCTTGCGATTCCCACGGTATAGCATTTCCTTTCCAGTGTCATGCGAATTATTAATCAATTCTAATGCTAGAATAAACGGCCTTAACCAAAATGATCAATGTCTTAAAGTGGACGTCCACCGGTACGGCTGTTTGTCAGGAGTCAGTCTAAAATAATGCCTGTTAACCTTTTGAGCTAATGCCACAACCGCCAAAATGAGCCCAGGTACAACGGAGAGACATTTAATCAGTGGACCATATTTTATTCTGAGATGGAACAGAAGGTGCATGATTAACTAGCATGCTGTCAATCTTTCATCTTACAATAAACCAACAAAAATCCTCCACCATCCGCAAACAGAAGCATGAACCTAAGCTTTAGAGCAGTCTAAACAAATCCACAATGGTCAGACAAAAAACCTCAACGTGTATCGGAAGTGGACACTGTGACAGAAAATCATCTCAATTGTTGAAATTGTTTCTAGGTGAACAAAATGGTAGGCTAGGTGAAACACTACAGAGTAAAACTTTGTGAAGATAATAGGAAATACAGTCTGCATTACACTACAGTGTCCTAAAAAGTGACAGGTCATTTTTGTTTCTGGGCTACGTCATGCTATCATACAGAAAGTAGAGATTTCACTTGCTTTAGTAAAAACATGACAGTCATGCTAAGTGTCAGTTAGCTAATGTGTCCGTTAATGACAGGTTCATATAGTCTGTATAAAAACTGCATAACGATCCCAAAACTAAAAATAAAAACAGCAGTACGTACACACTCTACCGAGGAAGGCACCTCAAAGTGCTGTTATTCACTTCGATTAGTGCACTCGGCCCGTGTAGGTGGGCTGTGTGGTGGGTGCGCCAGCGCAGTCCAGCTCATGAGCCTGTTAGCATGATGCTAATGGGTTGGTCTTGAACACAAAGCACACAGTGGTTTAAGCCCCCTCCCCCCCGCTGCTAAGATTGAACTCGTGAAACACAAAACTTAAACAAACTACAGTATGAAGAACGCAGAAAGTTTAAAAAGTTGTGCCCTGATTAGTGCTCCCACCCCCCCCCAAATTTGGGGGGCGGGGGGGGGGGGGGCGGGGGGGGGGGGGGGGGGGGGGGGGGGGGGGGGGGGGGGGGGGGGGGGGGGGGGG
>JAODKN010000045.1:3381386-3394170 GCA_026774425.1 Petrocephalus zakoni
GGGGGGAGGGGGGTGGTGGGGCCTGGCCATGCACAGGCCTCTTCAGGAGCCCCCGCCAGACTCCTACAGAAGCTTCCATGTGTTCCTCTTCTTGTTTCTCTAGGGATGCGGCGGACGACAGAGAGAAGAGAAAGTACAGCCGGAAGGACATCCCGGGGCCCCTGCAAGGAGGGTAGGGTGCGATCAAGCACTTGCAGAGCCTTACTGCAGAGCCTTACTGCAGCTTCTCTCATGCAACTCCAGGTGGCATGATACTGACCAAAATACCCACTGTGCTATGTGGTGTGGCATAACAGCAGCTGGTATGGTGAGTGTGTCTGTGTCCCCCCCTAGTGGCCAGGACGTGGCAAGCATCCTGCAGCTGGTCCAGAACCTCATGCATGGGGATGAGGAGGACGGCAGATGGGAGCACCGGTAAGAGCCCCCCTCCCTTACTTTATCTGTTGCGATGAAGACAGGAATATCAAAGAAGACTGCTAGCATTCGCAATGGCCGCCAGTATCATATGGGGCCAGCACGACAGTCACAGGGTTCACTGTAAGTTACAGTGTAGGCAGTATCCATGGTTGCCGTGGGTTGCGATGATGGTGGTCTACATGGTTGTCGTGGGTTACGGCGATGGAGGTCACCAGGGTTACTGTATGTTACAGTAATGGCAGTCTACAGGATTGCCTTGGGTTACGGTGATGGAGATCACCGGGGTTGCCGTGGGTTATGTTGTAGCAGTCTTCAAGGTTGCTGAGGGTCATGGTGCCGCCCCTGTGTTTCTCCAGCAGGATGCAGAATGTGGGTGAGCAGGGTCACATGGCCCTCCTGGGCCACAGCCTGGCCGCCTACATCTCTGTGCTGGACAGGGAGCGGCTGCGCAAGCTGACCACCCGCATCCTGTCGGATACCACACTCTGGCTGTGCCGGCTTTTCAGGTGCCACCACCCCCCATCTGTCCCCCCCGCCGGCGCCCGAGTGGCACAGTAAAGTACAGTGATGTTTCGGTTCTGCTCTCTAGCTGATCTCCACGCACCCCTGGCAGGTATGAGAACGGATCGGCGTATTACCATGAAGATGATCGCGAGGGCCTCCTCAAGGTCTGCCGGCTCGTCATCCACTCACGCTACGACGACTACGCCACCGAGGGCTTCGCCGTGCTCGGCTCCCAGCAGCCTGTCGTGTACCAGAGTGCTGCCTGCAGGACGGGTCTAGGACAGTACCTCTGTAGCCAAGTGAGGAGATCCAGCGATCATAAAAGGAGTCTAAATTCGGGCTCGTAAAGGCCCGAACGGAGCACAGTCGTCAGATTGTGGTCGAGTGTTTGACTCCGTTCTTCAGTTGAAAATGTCCAGATGTCGTCTCTGTGTGAGCTTGGTTGGGATGCAGCTTGTCATGTCTGATCTGGCTGTGAGCTTGGTTGGGGTGCAGCTTGTCATGTCTGATCTGGCTGTGAGCTTGGTTGGGGTGCAGCTTGTTCTGTCTGATCTGGCTGGGAGATTAGTTGGGGTGCAGCTTGTCAAGTCTGATGCAGAGTATCTGTTTCCACAGCTGGGTTTACCCCTCTCCTGCCTGTGCACCGTCCCCTGTAACACCATGTTTGGATCTCAGCACCAAATGGTAGATATGGCTCTTCTCCGAAGGCCTTGAGCCCTTTCGTTGGACAGGACCTCATACTGTACCAGATTTGTATACTGTACCATCCTGTTTGTTTTGTGGTTTCTCCAGGATGTCGCCTTGTTGGACAGGCTGATTAAGGACGACATGGACTCTGGAAAGCTCCCCTTAGTGCTGATAGCCAACGCTGGTCAGAATGGAAACTTCTCACAGATAATAATTTGAGGTTCTCCTTTGAAAAGACCGCCGCCCGTTGAGCACATGTTCTCACCTTTTAGGATCACCAGGAGCCGGTCACACGGACAAGCTGAGCCGCCTGAAGGAGCTATGCGTTCAGTATGGCATCTGGCTTCACGTGGAGGGGTAGGTGCTCCCTTCCGGTCACTCGCATTCCCAAGACAAACTCGAGGCAAATCCCCGCCAGCTCCACCTGACTATCTCTTTTTTGCACTTTCAGAGTTAACCTGGCGACCCTCACACTCAGCTGCGTCACATCTTCCGTGATGGTATGTCTGCTACTCAGAATATTCCCTGGAATTCCGCCTCTCCGAATATTCCCTGGAATTCCACCACCAGGAATATTCCCTGGAATTCCACCACCAGGAATATTCCCTGGAATTCCGACACTTGGAATATTCCCGGAATTCCGCCGCTCGGAATATTCCCGGAATTCCGCCGCTCGGAATATTCCCGGAATTCCGCCGCTCGGAATATTCCCGGAATTCCACCACTCGGAATATTCTCTGGAATTCCGCCCCTCTAAATATTCCATGGAATTCTGGCACTCGGAATATTCCTGGAATTCCGGCACTCAGAATATTCCCTGGAATTTCACCGTTCGGACTATTCTCTGGTATTCTGTGTTGTTTATGCATACCTGGGCAATATCCATTTCTTTCCAGGCGGCCACTAAGGCTGACAGCATGACCCTGACCCTTGGGCCCTGGTTGGGCCTCCCCGCAGTTCCGGCCGTCACCCTCTACAGGCACGAGGATCCTGCCCTGGTCAGTGAGGCCCATTTTAGGCTCGGCTGATTTAACCGCACATTGTTCTGATGCCAGTGACTTACCGTGACGCCTCTCTTGACATCATGAACGCTGGTTGCCCCACAGTCTCTAGCAGCGGGCCTGACCTCCAGCCAGCCAGTGGAGAAGCTCCGAGCCCTCCCGCTCTGGCTGTCCCTGCAGTATCTGGGACATGATGGGATAGTGGAGAGGATCAAACACGCCTCACTGCTGGTAAGCAGCCGCTGCCAGCCTTTTAGCGCCACCACCAGGCACCTGACATAACTGCATGAATGAAAGGGGGGGGAAAAATCATTTTTCTGTTTCTGTAGAGCCAGCAGCTCCTGGACCATCTGAAGAAGCAGGCTTCCATCAAGACGTCGGTAAGCAGTTACTTTTCGTGGTTGTTTCCTGAAGTGCGGCTTCGCGTGTAAGCCTGGTCCTCTGCTGGCTCCTGTTGGATCTCAGGAATCGTTTTTAAGCAGCTGGTCCCCCGTCTCGGCTGCCTTCAGAGCAGAATCCCTGCCTGGTCGGCCACACCTCCTGCGTGAGGCCTCATGACTGCCGGTGGAATGCTGCTGTTGGTGATCAGTAACTGTGCACGACTTCCCGCGTCTGTCTCACATGGACGACACTCCGGTACCCCTGCGTTCGCGGCGCATGCGGCGTGTGCGGATTTGGGTAAACTCGGGGAAGGCGGAGAGGGCTGTGCACGTGACCGCGTCCCAGGCGGCCCAGGTGAGCTCAGCTGCGCTTGATTTCAGGGCACGGCATCTCGCTTCGGAGTCCCTCCCATCTCCGGGGGCTCTCTGCAAGACGTCCTGGGTTCCCTCGTACTGTCCATTGTAGGTGGGCCCCGCCCTGTGCCTGCTCACGCCCTCCTGCCCACCCCCCCCATGCTTGCCATCATGCTCGCTCACACTCCCAGGACAAGCACAGTCTCAGATCCTGGCTTGAACTCAAGCAGCCACCGCGATTAAGACTCATTGTGCAGAGTATGCCATTATCACCTGGGGCTTTTGGATTCTGAATTTTTTTTTTAAATACTGTAGCAAAACCAGCTATATCACTCAACAGCGGTCGGTCAGCATTCCTAAGGTGCTATTAGTTTAAACTGAAATAGGCATTGGTGTCTTAAGAGCATTATTCAATGAATGGTAACAGAAAAATCAACATGGCGGGTAATCTGATTTCCCAGAATCCTCTGCGCCCCGTAATGAGATGTGGATTGGAAGGGCAGGCCGGCATGATGGTGTAAACCAAAGGGCATATGCGCCAATCCATAGAGGCCTTTCCCCTCCAGCCGCACCTTCTCCTCGTCACGAGCCAGCCGCCTCACATTGATCAGACCAGGGTTTGCTCTGCATGAACGCACCATGAATTCGGTGGTCTCATATCACCAAAGGACTGTCACACCGTGACTTCTTTGCTGGAGCTAAAACGCCGGCTACCTGTTTTCCAGACCTTCCGCCCTTGTCTGGTTTATTTCTTTATTTCGGTTTTTTGGGAAATTCAATTTCTACATTGTTTTTGAGGAGCACAATCACGCGGAGCTCGTTGTTCAAAAAGCATACTAGCCGGAGGCACAGTAACTGGTGCGTAACTGGTGCGATCCGCGCAGTATTTTGGCCCGTGGATGTCACTGTGAAGACAGTATTTTGTGAGTTTGTGGGTCTGACATCATACATCTGGGCTGAGAGGGAGAGCGTCAGCAGCTGAAGGCTCTCCTCAGCCTGAGCAGGCTAAGCTGTTCATGTCATAAACCGCTAATGGCATCATCATGCACCCAAAACACCACCTTTGCTGCTTGGGTGCAGACTTGCACAGGTACCTTCGTTTTGCATGGTTGGAAGCTGTGCTTGACTTTCAGCACTGTCTGCACGCGCTCGGCGGGGGTTGAGTTTTAGCCGCGAGGCCCTGAGCCTCTCTTCCTTTTCACTACTCCATCGCTCAGGTGGAGGATGAGCTGAATTCGCCGGTGGTGGTGTTCCGGTTCTCCCAGGAAGGCAGTACAGGTACGGCTGCGGCTTTCCTATCCTTATCCTTAGAATCCGGAGTTGAGGATCAGTCACGTTGAAAAGCCAAGGTGTGATTTCTGTGTCCCAACCTTCCCAGCATCCAGTGTGGGCTCTGCAGACGGCTGCTTCGGCTGGGAGAGAGAGGTGCAGGACTCCCTCAACAGATGGGTAAGGCGCCTGGGCGACAGAGGGTGTCTCTGCTGAACCCCGACCTCTTAGAGGCGGCATGGGGGTTTGAATCTGTGGCCTGCTGTGTTTCGCTCCGGCAGCTGGGTGAGCGGTTGGCGCAGCTGGTGCCCGCCAGTGGTGTGGACGTGGTGGACCTGGAGGATGAGGGCACCTGTGTGCGGTTTAACCCCCTGATGACTGCCGCAGGTATGGTTCCAAAGCCTCTCTGAACACCTCTGAACCCGCCTCCCCCATAACTATGATGCAGTGTGGTGCTAACTCTGCCTCGAGGCCCCGCCCCATTGACTTGTGAGGTGTGGCTTGTGTGCGCGTGGTCTGAGCAGGTGTGCTGTGTCCTCCTCAGTGCTGGGCACGCAGGAGGTCGACGTGGAGGTTCTGGTAGCCAGGCTGACAGAGATAGTGCCGCTGCTGAGCGCCACGCTGCGCCTCCGGCAAGAGTTCAGGGAAGAGGTGTACCGGCACGCCACCCTCGCCTACGTGGAAGATCTTGGTTGGCCAGGACTGGGGGCCATCAGGTCAGAGGTCGGGGAGCTTGAATGGGGTCGGGGTGAGGGTCGAGGGCCCCATTTATATGAAAGAGAGGTAATGACCGCCCCGTCACAGGTACCTGCCCAGGAGCGAGGAGCCCGACGCAGGCAGGAGGCAGCTGGAGATGGAGAAGGTCAACAGTGACCTGCTGAGGAAACTCAAGGAGTTGGATGCGGACCTCAATTTCTCCACAGGTGCGTCCAGGAGGTCTCCTCAGGGGGTAATTAAGGACAATTTTAAGCAGTGTTCCGCCTGAAGTATCCACTGGTGACAGAACTAAAATAACCGGGAGGTGACACCCCCCCCCCCCCCCCACAGGCCCGGAATTTGGCCCGGAGAAGAACTGCGTGTTTGTCGGCATGGCGACGGAAGACCTCGACGTAGCGGAACTGGTGAACACGATCGCGTCGTTGGGGAAGGACATAGAGGAGAGTGGCAAGGTGAGGCCGGCCTGCTGGGGCGAGGATGACGAAGCTGCTATCATCTCACATCAGACCTTAAGCTGACCCCCTGATGCGGCCTCGCCCCCCACAGCTACTGGAGAACATGACCGAGGTGGTGCGCAGGGGCATCCTGGAGGCGGAGCTGCAGCTGCAGAAAGCCAATGAGCAGAAGCTGATGGAGGAGGTGGGCGTGGGCTCTGGGGTTCCGGACCGCCTGTTGCTTGGCGCCCGTGTTCGCCATTCTGACACGTCTCCGTCCCGCCATCAGGGGGTGCTGCGGCAGATCCCACTGGTCGGCTCCGTGCTCAACTGGTTCTCTCCGTCCCAAAGTTCTGTGAAAGGCAGGACCTTCAACCTGGCCTTAGGTACGGACGCCGCCCCTGAAACACTGGAATCCCAGCATTCCCATCTCGGGACTCGCACGCCAGAGCCCTGACGCTGTCTGTGTTGGTCACCTCAAGGCTCTGTGGACACCACAGAACCCACATACTCTACCAGGGCCCAGACAGGCGAAGAAACGCCCCCCGCCACACCTACATCCACTGTCTCCAACCAGTTGCCAGGTAACGGGCCTCGCCATGGCACTGGGGCCAGCGGTGTACCTTATCGCACATGGCATTATGGACGGTGTCTTCAGCATGGAGATCGATGGCCTGGATGGTCTCCGTTTTTACTGTCAAGCCGGAAGGGAAATTGGCTATATTAATATAAAGATGTCGAGGTGATGAATCTCCTGGCCCATGTTTATGATGCTGGTTTTACTCGTACCATAGTGAATGTGAGGATTGATGTGAGGTCAGTTCTGGGCTATCAGTGTCACTGAGCCCCACCCACCCTATCTCACCACAGGGCAGAAGCTGTTTCGCCGGGGGCCCGGCAGCTTTAACTCCCCCAACAGCCACAGCTTCCTGAGTACCAGCGAGGCGTCCCAGAGTCAGGGGGCCCAGGACGACCCTGCAGGGCTCCCCCTGCTGGCGGAGCCAGTCCTCACAGAGGCCGGCCTGCCCCAGGCTGACGGCCAGGCTCCAGAGGCGGCACACCATGTCAGATAGGATGGCTGTCTATGGAGCAGGGTGTATTTTGGGGAAATCGAGGTGGCTAACATACGGGCGCGTAGCGGCGAGGGCAGAATTAACGTCTGCGTGTTTTATTTTTTTATTTATCCCTCCTAACCTTGACCTAATCACTTTGAAATCAAGATTGTACGCAGAAGAGTAAAATGTGATTGAATGAGTAGTGGACAAGTAGATGACTATGTGACAGGAGCTGGAGGGGGGTATAGTGGCTGTGTCGTTTACGAGCTGTCATCGACACAGTTTTACCTGTCCAGTTACCTGTCCGGACACCTGCTTCAGCCTTTTTAACGTGCACTCCCTGAGTTAATTTGAAGGAATTATTGGTTCTTAGGTATTTATCTCTGAAGAAATAATCTCATCTCATAGACAACACTGGAAAAAAAAGAAGGGGATGTGTTGTTGTCTTAGACCAATTTCTGTTTTCATATTTTCTCTAGGCTGAGAGACCGACTGGGGAATGAAGTTTATTTTGTCTGGGAACATTGAGATTGCTGCACTTTTCAACTCCTTTATATTTAACTGGATATTGAATTAATGTTTTAGATTAATTGTTCTTTCCGATTTTTATTTAATTCTCTTCTAATCAAAATAAATTGTTTGTTTACACTTTCTGTTTATTTAATATAATATGGAACCATTTTTCAGTTTTTAAATAAGAATAGTTTTTCTTGTTGGCCCTATAGTCGATTGTCTCTTGAAAGGCTGTCTTTCGTGATGCTTCATCAGGATTGGTCTGGCAGTGGGGTTGCCCCTCCTACTGTGTCCCCTGGCCAGTCACGAGCCTCAGATGCTCTGAGGGGGCGGTACAGTAGCAGGATAGTCCTAATTTTGCTTCCTCTTCGTGCCAAAACTGTAAAAACCGTACTGTACTCTGTGTGGGCCTACTGTAGTACCTAATAGGATTCTAAATGTTCCTTTGCTTGGTAATATCAATACCTTAGCTGTACCCCCCCCCCCCCAATATTTACTTCATCTGAGTAGATGAGAGATGAAGTCTTTCTGTGTTAATCTGAGATGAGACTATACTGATATAGTCTCCTTTGTCCTTTGTACACAGAGGTCTAATATAAAGCGTCGTACAGCTCACATTCAGTTCTTGACGAAGGACTGACACACAAAAGGCGAGCCAGTTTGAATCCCTCGGGTTTCTCGAGTTTCTTCCTCGTATCGGTGTCTCTCCCGCTCGCCTTGTAGCCTTGACACCCGTTTCTCTTACTGTCAATTCACTGTTCCTCACTTTTGTATCATGGTTCAAAGAAATGTCGGCTTGCAGCACCACAGCAGCTGCTGAGGATATGCTTCAAGTCCAGATGTTGCATAACTAATGTATTTAAAAAATCTTTAAGTGCAATTTTAAAAGAGAACCTTCTCAGTGCCCACGGATCTTTGTCTTCCTTTTCACAAGTCCTGTTGGTTTTTGGTGCAATAATTCATTTTAATCAGTAGTTTGGAGAGAAATGTCTAATATATAATGGAACTGCTAAAGATTTTAAATGATTATTTTACCATTTAATTTACAGTTTGAATATGGTTCGGTGTTACATCCTTAGGCTGAAATGGGATTGGTTGTTTTTTTATGTTTTCACAAAGATGTAAGGCTTTGTGCCCTTTCCCCAATGTTCTTGGGAAAAGAGTGGAAAACGTCAGACTCTTGTTGGCTTTATTAAACCACATTTTGATGTATTCACTCTGTGCCTATTTGTCAAGTGCCTTTGTGTACCAAGTGGGTGCAATATTATATCCCAGCTGGGAATTTGGTACAGCTGAATAACAGGAAATACCTCTATATTTTCAAAAGGTTTTCTTTTGTTTGGTCCTGCTATAAATATTTTGCGATACCCGCATTCACTTTAAGTGCCTTATAATTAAATTTGATCCAAGGTAATAAGTAATTTTTATTTACATTTTATTTGAGTATTATACTTAAGTAGTACTTCAACACCACCCACTTACATAACTGTTTGTTAACAAATACCATATTCACCATCCATTTTTTCACTGCAAAAACTTATGAGAACGAAACACAACGACATATCATTATTGGTTTATATATATTTTTTAACATCTTAGCTAATCGTTTGTACCCCTCCCGTCTCAAAAACCAATCAATTCCAAAGGTCCTTGACTATTTAAACTGACAAAATACGGGTCGGCGGATGCTGGGGCATCGTTTGGCATTATTTTTGCCGCACCAAATTTACTGTTATTAAAATGACAAACGAACGATTCCCAATTTTTTATCGGAACAAATGTCGAATGCTACTCAAAGTGTGTAACGCGAAATACGTCAGACGTGTCGTGAACTATCTGCGGGCCAATCAGAGAGAAACAGACCAGAACCTGTGGCCAATCAAATAAAAACGTACTTGAGTGTGCAACGTGTGGACCAATCATAACGAAAATTACTAAAACAGATTGAATGTGGTCCAATCAGAGTGAAGCTGTCATTTTGTAACGAATGGCCGTCTGGACAAAAACTACAATCTACAAGACAACATCAAGTCCCAGAATGCCGTGCGCACGTCGCTTCCTGTGGTCGGGAGAGAGCCGTCGGCGCACACGAGGACTCGCGTTGAGCGCTGAGTCGGACCTCTTTCCGCTGCGCTGCCCTGCGAAGCCGGCTCGGTTTTACCTGGAAGACGGGTGGGCGCTTTCCGCGTGTGGGAACCGGCGGGGAACTGCTTTTAAACGCTTTTAAAAGGAAGCGACCCAGAAAAAAGGCGCACCGGGCCGGGTGGTTATAAAACTGTGGAAGTGCGCAGTGAAATAGCGAGCCAGCGATGGAGCCCAGAGACAGTGCGCCCGACTCCTGGGAGCAGGAGGACGACAGCGAGGCCGCGGCCGACGTGCCGCTCCGAGCCGCTCTCGGCGCCCTCAACGTGCACGCCGCCGAGTTCGTGCCGGGCGTTCGCCAGAGGGGCCCCGCCGAGGAGCCCGGCCGCCGCGGTGAGTTGGCCGCCGCTTTTTATCCCCCCTCCTCCGGCGTGTTAGCGTCAGCGCTCCGGCTGTAAGTCTGGTCAGAGCACCGACGGCATCGGGACTCGGGCTGCACTGTTTCCCCAGGCCGGCTGCGTGGCCGCCGCCCGCTCTCCGCCTCCTCCCCGGGAGCCGGGCCGGTCGTGCGGCGCCATGCTGGTATCAGGGCAGCGGAAGCCGCCCTTATCTCCGCTCGGCTGCTACCCCCACCGTGTAACAGCGTCTCCCCGCCTTTTCGGACCGGCACATCGGCCCGATCTCCGTGCCACACGTCCGCCCTGTGTCTGCGTGGCTCGGTTCGCACCCGGGCCCGGCCATCCGGGACTGTCAGCTAAGATTAACGCCGTTTACGGTACAAATAGACGCATGTAGGGAAATTAGCTTGAGCAAAATAAAAAAAATGCTTTCGAGCACGAGTTTGCGTAAATACACCCATAAATGCGGAGACTCTTCACCCCCCACAGTAAGTGATGTCCCCTTCCAGTCCCCCCTTTGTATTCCTGCCCATTACCCTGTACCAGTGACACTTACTCACCATGTATAGCTCCACTTCATCAGCCCTCACGAAAGGCATCGCAGAATGAGCTCTCATGTGGCTTCACCGCCCTCCACCTTTTACCCCCGGGGCTGAACTGCTCCCGTCCTTCATTAAGCTGACAGGATTTAATTTACATCGCATTTACATTTATTTAGCAAAGCCAAGAGGGGGCGTGTGGCCGGCTACTAAAACGTAAGCTGTAGGTCCAGGTTTGACTAGCCAGTGATAAACAAAATCAACAGTGTGATTTTCTGAACTGTCACTATAGTTTAGTTCCCCTTTACTCATTGTACCGATTGTAGATTAAATGTGTGTCATGCAAGACAGATCAGTTTTTTGCAACTCTTATTTTTTCCCTCCTAATGAATATATTTAAATTTGAACACTGATTTTAAGGAAAAGAAACCCAATATGCATATCACTGCTATCAAACTCGAATATGCTTACGGTGTTAAAGGGTTTTAGAACATGTAAACAAAGCTGCTCTCTTAATATCCAGCAGTTCGCCATCTGTGGCTGTTTCCGTTCATTTGTTTGATCCGGCTTTTGTAACGCGCTCGCGTCCAGTGATCCGTGCAGTTGACATTTCACTGGAGTTTAAAGCAAGGGACAGAATCGGGAGATGTCACCCTCAGCATGGTTTGTGACTGATCACTTCTACAGTGAGCGTGTTTACAACATGAGGGTCGCGTGTGCTGTAAGGAGAGCTCCAACCTTACTGCTGTGATCCTCAGCATATGTTTTGTGCTCTATTGGCGCATCCTGGGCCTCTGGTTCGAGGCTGGGCTCATTCTATCATTCTGTTGGTGTTCCTACCCCTTTGCTGATGCTACCTCATTGTTCTCACGCAGTCAAAGCACAGAGCCTGACTCCAGTGGGATGACTTCACACTTGTGGGATAATTGGTTAAAACCCAGCTCTCTGGCATTTTTCTTCCTGGGGGGTGCCTGGATGCTGTGATTGTACCAGTATTTACATTCTGACAAACCATAAATTAAGGTTTTTGGATGAAGATGGGAGATGTCAACAGATCATTTAAATGTACTTTTTTAATATGAAGTCTTTGAATGAATCCTGCATGTTGGTTAATGAGTTTTATTCTAATTATAACATGGCTGTAAGGTCATTTGACCAAGCAGACACTTTCTGAAGCTATGAACCTGAGCTCTAATCTTTGAAATCTGTAGTGAGTGGCTGAAGCTCATCTGTCTTCCCTACAGGTCCCGAGACGGTCAACTCTACAGAAGCGTCAGAACCGGCTGGTATGTTCTGGATACCGCATCACACCCGTGGCTGTTGTCTTCTGGTCCGATTGCCCATGACACTGTACCCTTTAGAGTATTGCCAAGTTTGCTACTGTCGTTTTTGCCGCTCTCATAGTAACAACAAAACTTAATTGCCATAGAACATCACTCTGTTCCCAAACCACCATGCAGAAAGCACTTCTTAAGGCCAAGAAATTTTACTGTTACTTGAATTCCACCTTTCAGAGGTTAACATGAGATGCATGAACCTCGGAGCCATAAGGCCCGCCTGATCTCCGCCACTTACGCGCCATAATCGTCTCCCTGAGTTTGCTTGCTGCGCTTGCTTGCGTTGCCCTAGAGCGGTGTTTCTCAGCTTGGTCCACAGGAACCCCCAGACAGTCTTTTCTTCCTCCCAGCACACTTGATTTAAGCTGAGAAGAGCACTGAATACCTAGAGCAGGTGTGTTGGGTGCTGGGAGGGAGCAAAAATGTGGACTATCTGGGGATCGCTGAGCACTGAGTAAAGAAATACTGCACTAGACCCACTGTAATTAAACGAAGGGTACGGTGACGTTTCTCGAAATTCTAATGTCTGAAGGTTGGACCGCATGACTGGGGCAGCGTCGTCTGCTGCCATGTGCAAGCGCTCGCTTCTTTTGTGCAGAGCCAGGAACGTTGAACACTAGCTCCTCAGATTGAGCAGGGGCTGTAACACGCGAGTGTGGCCATCAGAAAGCTCCTGTCTGAGCCCCCTGGGGTGTCTGTGTCCAGCCCCCTTGGAGAACGGCGAGGCAGGGGCGGCCACAGAGGAGACGTGGGAGCAGAAGGGAGCGGGGCCCAGCGAGGCAGAGCCGGGAGGCGGCCCCGTGGGTGACGGAGGCACAGGTGGTCCGTCTGCCGAGGAGGATGAAGAGGAGCCCCTGATGGAGGAGGAAGAGGAGGTGCCAAAACCCAAACTGGCCCCTTCCCTGCCGGATGCGCCCAAGAAGGAGCACGTCAACGTCGTCTTCATCGGACACGTGGGTGAGTGTTTACGAGCCCGTGGGATCTGATGAATGATTGAGACTGGGACACTGATGCCATCTTGGGGGGGTTGGGGGGGGGGGGGGGGGGGGGGGGGGGGGGGGGGGGGGGGGGGGGGGGGGGGGGGGGGGGGGGGGGGG
>JAODKN010000045.1:3400958-3412336 GCA_026774425.1 Petrocephalus zakoni
ATCCCAAGTTTTATGGCCTCTGAGGGTATCAGTCAGCAATATTACAAAAAGGAACCAGGGGATCAGTCCGGGCCCGGGGACCAGGGGGGACCAGCATCCCAAGTTTTATGGCCTCTGAGGGTATCAGTCAGCAGTATTACAAAAAGGAACCAGGGGATCAGTCCGGGCCCGGAGACCAGGGGGGACCAGCATCCCAAGTTTTATGACCCTCGGATGCAGAGGTCCAAGCAGAAGGTCCCAATAATGTAGACACCCAGCATGCTGTGGGGAAATAGATGAGGTGCGGGGAGCCCGGCAGTTTCCTGAACACCCCCCCACATTTTGTTAATTAGAACAAAGCCGTTCCAAATCTGCATATGTATTTGTTTTCATTATTATTCGACTTCAGCATTTAAACATGTTTGATGTGTATGTGTTTTAGACAATCACAATGGTCCACTTGGACAATTATATATATATATAGATAGGTATACACTATGGTTACCCAGCCACATGCTTATGTCTCTCTCAGAGAAACTGGGAATGAGTTTAAGCAGTGTCACCAAGTGTCTAGAGGTACTTTAGAGCATTAGTTATTTCTTTTGTGGAGCTAGGAAAAGCCCCCTCCTATCTCAGCCTCCACAGAGTTGCACTCTGTGCCTTATCAATGGCATAAATCAGCCATTGGCGCCTTTTTCCTCAGTTCCTTTGTCTCAGAAGAAACCAAGCAATGTATGTTTAACTTGTGTATTAAACCCGTTACAGTCAAGTTTACCACATTTTATAATTTGTCAATCTTTAATGAACACTGTTCTTTTACTGGAGTGATGACAACTGTTAGACCAACCCCCAGCTAAGACTTTGGTAAAATACACCTAAAATTGTCATAACTGAGATGTGCAAAATAATCATGCGTTCTATGCGTTGATGGTAATAACCAATGTGCACAAGAAAGATTAAAGCCTAAATAAATTAATATAAAGTAGACAAGGTTTGAAATTAAACTGGGATGCCATGTTTGGTATCAAACTGATGGTAAAATCCGTCTGAATGTGAATGTGGTGACGGATTGTTACACAATTGGATGTATCCGAAGTGATATTCATTTAATTGGAACCATATTCATGGACCCTTGGGCCATAAAAAAACCCGCACTCCGAAAGTCCGACGGGAGATGCCCCAGGAGAAGAAGATGGCCATGAAAGAAGGTAGATTTTGTGTCTTGTGAACTATTCCTGTGTTGATTTGGCCATATGTTTTGGATCGCTATCCAGCTGAAAGACCCAATGACGACCCATTTTCAGTTTTCTGGCAGAGGCCATGAGATTTTTATTTAAAATATCCTGGTATTTCAATGCGTTCATGATGCCATGCACTCTACCAAGGTTCCCAGGGCCACAAGAAGAGAAACAGACCGACAGCATCACAGATCCTCCACCGCACTTAACTGTGGGCATGAGGTTCTTTTCCATATATTCATCCTTCATTCAGACCCACCTGGAGTGTTTGTTGCCAAAAAGCTCAATCTTAGTCTCATCTGACCAAAGCACACGGTTCCAGTTAAAGTTCCAGTAGCGTTTAGCAAGCTCCACAGGTTCGCATTTGTGACTGGAGGACAGCAAAGGCTTCTTCCTGGCATGCCTCCCAAACAACCTGCTGGCATGCAGATAGCGTCTAATGGTCGTTGTGGTGACCCCAAAATCCCACTCTTTGCTGTAGTTCTCTAGCAGTGAGCTTTGGAGATTTTTTTACCTCCCTTACCATCCTCCTCACTATGCTTGGTGGCAGGATAAACTTGGGTCCTCATCCAGCCTTGTCTGTCACAGTACCAAGTTGTTTTAAACTTTTTAATTTCCACTCTGACTGTAGATATGGGCAAGTTTAGGCGATTAGCCATTTCCTCACTTATGAACCTCGGCCTTACTTGAATGGTATGTTCTCTTACCTTTCCCATTTTGAAGAGTGGCTCAGAGAAATGGGCCACTGTGCCATGTGGTATTTTACCCCAGAGAAACAGGAAATCATGGATTACTAATTAAAATTTCCTAAACACTCTGATTAACAAAAATGCTTAATTTACATTTATTTTATAGGACTTGTTAGGGGTGCCAATAATTGTGGCCCTGGTGATTTTGTTATGAACAATTATTTCTTAATGTGGGATTTGTTGTCCAATGAATAAATGTATTCAAATAAGAGGTTAGATCTTCCAAAAATTTTCGGTGTGCTACAGCAATATAAAATGAATTTAAATTAAGCCTTTTTATACATCTTTACCAGGGCTGCCAATAATTGCGGAGGGCGCTGTATGAAAGTGCCCGAAACGCGCGGAATTCATTCCAGGCGTGTGGGTAACCGGGCACCGTCAAGCGGTAGTCTCGGATTTGTTTAATACAGTTTTAACGAGTCGCTTTAATAGGAATCGATGCATGTGCCCTGGGGTAGTGTGGGCTCCTTTACAGCGCAGAGCGAAGCCACGGCTGTGCGCGATCCCGTGAGGCGGCGGCGGCGCGCCCCGGCCCGTCGTTGTTATCTGACTCGATTACCCGCCTGTGCATCGACCCCCCGAGCCGTAGACAGCAGAGCATGCGGGACGGCGGTGATGCAAATGCGGGCGGGCGGTGTGGGAAGTTAGAGGGGACACGGGTGTTCAGCTAAAGGTCCATACGCTTACCGTATAATCACACCTTTCTGTTGGCTGATTGTTTGTTATGTTCCGCTTTTGGGATAAACCTCACACCCTTCATTTCCTACTGACGGAGTCACACCCCCACTCCAGATCCTGCTCCCTTGCGCTTCAAACCTGTATCCTTACAGCCTACACTCCACTTACACTGCTTTTCCACACCGACACCTGTTCTGTTTAACCTTGATTAAATGGCACAGCCGATGCGTCACGGGACTGGAGCATTTTGGGATATCCCTAAGTTGTCCTTATGCAATAAAAGTACATAGACCTCGGTTTATGTAACAGGTCTATGTTATTCTTTTTTATTTTCCACTTCTTTATAGGCATAACGAGCCTTGCATGTTTTATATGTAGTATATAGGCCTATATTTTCCATGTGATTATGTAGTACGGGGTTGTAGGGGACCTCCTCCAGAAAGCACATAGGACAAGCAGCCCGAATCTGCAGGACACCCCGGGGATATGCGGGCGTAACACTCGGAGAGCCGGGAGCATACACCCACGGCAGGAAGCCCCACAAGGTGAAGATTCATTTATTTGCATATTATTTTAACTCGGCACGTATGGAACGCAGTCTTTAGTTTTATTTATTTGAGTTAATTGGTTTTATGTATGGTTTCCGAAACTAATTTAATGTAGTCATTTATCAATGTGTTTTTGTAAAGTGTCCTTGAGTGTTTGAAAGGCGCTATATAAATAAAACGTATTATTATTATAACCGGTGAGTTTGTTTGTTGTGATATAGATCTACTATAGCCCTATAGTCGAATCTAACACAGTTAATCACATGTATGTTATATGGATAATGTTAGACACAACGAGATAAAAACTCTCCCACCCCTCATCCCATCCATCCGACCGCCTTTCCCTATACAATGGACAGAGCCGTGGTCACGGAAAATGATAAATATTGGATATTAGGTTAAATTATTTAACGAATGATCTGGGTAGTTTTCTTTTTTTGCAGTTTCATTCAGTCTTATTTCTTACCACTGCGAAAAGGTGCATTCTAACTCTGCATATGCGAATAATACTGCCGGACCGGGGGGGATATTTCCAGGCAAACCTTATCAGCTCTCATGCACAAAGGTCGGAGCGGAGCGGCGCAGCCTCCAGCGGGACACGGTGACGCCAGAGCATCCCCGCCCCCGGTGCCTTTCCTCCACCCTTCCCGGTGGACAGGTAGCGCTGGGGCTCCTACACCTGGCCCGACACACCTGTAGCGACAGGTTGCTTTTCCGGGGGGGTTTGGCCGTAAAAGCATGACTCCGGGCATGCAGTGCGAATGATCGCCGTCGTTAGCGCTGCCCCGGGGACAAAGAGGAGCGCGGTTTATTCGTGGCACCTGTCCCCGACATGGAGAGCGCGGTCCGGGGACTCGGGCGCTGCTCCTGCGCCTTCTGGCTTGCGGTGGTCTTCGATGTGCTGGGGCTCGTCGTCCTCTTGGTGGGAGTTTTCGCCGACTTGTTCTTTTACGATTTCCTCATTTACGCCGGCGCTATCATCATCTTCCTGAGCCTCGTCTGGTGGGTCTTCTGGTACACGGGCAACATCGAGGTGCCGCCGGAGGAGCTGGAGGACGACGTGGGCTTGTTGAAGAAGGACCGGGGCATCGGCGCCGTGGTGCGCAGACTGTCGAGTCGCCTGTCCAACGGGATCAGGAGCTCCTTCCGAAGGGACAGGAGGGGTGACCGGGCTGCAGCGGTGCCCGCACGGGGTGGGGGTAACAGGGGGCAGGTGCCGGTGACCCTCCCCATGACATCGCAGGAAGGTGTACACACTGTGTCCGCGGGCGTAAGGCACCCGGCACACAGAACCACGGAAACTTCGGCCATCTGATCATTAAAGAAAGTTATAAAAGGTCGTTTTTTTTTTATCAAATTGAGTAAGTATTATTTTTATGACCCTACCCATATATTTTTTTTATTTATTATTAATATTATTGTTGTTGTTATATTTTTTCAGCACAAAATTTGTTAAATTGTTTTAAATACATTTTTGATGTAGTGTTGTTTCCTGGAAAAAGACCCTAATCGTCGCAAAATGGGAACAAGGATATTTGTTTTCTTGTTAATAATTAACCCAGTTCCATGGGTGTACCCGAGACCAACGCCATCAAATGCCCCAGGACTGCTGTAAATGTGATTGATAATCTCTCAGAATGGCAACCTTTGGAGTTTGCCAAGGACTATGAGCGTTATTGCCCATTGTGTGACTATAGCACTTAACTTGGTAAATACCAGCAACAACTCTTACTTTTATGTGCAACAGGAGTCGACACTAATCGTTAATTTTATATTGACTTACTGTCATTGTTTTCAAATAACGGAGAAGTAAAAGAAAAAAGTGAGAATACTATATTTAATATTTCATTATTCTCCAGGGCATGGAGGAAGAAGTCGCTTGGAAGTCGCTTGGCAACCTCCACACGCCACGTGCCAGTAAATGCGCCCGATAAAACCGCAGCGGCCTCTTCCTCAGTAACGCTGTAACCCGTTTACAAGTGCTTTCATTTGCTATGGAACACCAGTGCATCTCTATAACTTGTTTGTAAACAGATCTCGATTTTTTTTGTGGATTACATCTAATCCTTTTGCCGTGTTTTTTTTTTACTGTGAAAAATGACGACGGATTTTGCACTCTTTTGTACATTTCAATTAGTACACTAAATAAATTTCAATTAGCAGATTTTTGCAGCTATAAACAAAGGAAACCTTTAAGTTGAATTTTTAAAAATACTTCTCAACCACATCACCTCAACGGTGCTGGAAAGGGGGAACTAGTTTTGTTTATATTATCCAATCATGTAAAATATTGTAAGTAGTTCATGACGTGCTGTTTAGAAATCCGCAAACTAGCATCAGCAGTTGAACAACATACTACTCAATATAAATAAAAAATAAACTTCTGAAATTCATGCAAGTAATTTCACAGCATAAACCGTCGACGGGGCATAAAAAGTCGACGAGGCGCTTCCACACAGAGCTCTGGGCTTTATATAGCCTTCTTTGCTTATTCCATATGTGTGAGTTCTCTCTAATTATGACTGATTTTGCTCGTAAATATATGAATTTAAACCCTGTTATTTCAATGACAGCAGCATGGTGGCGCTGTTGCTTCACACTTCTTGGATTACTGGTTACATTCCTACCTGCGCTCTGAGCGAGTTGGGGTTTATTATAATGTGTGCGTGTGTGCGCCCTGCAGCGGACTGGCACCCTGCCCGAGGTGTTCCTCTGCCTACATTGCAATAAACCACATCCATCTGCATCCACTTAATATAGGAAAGTCACATGCAGGACCACAGAACGATACCTACCCAACATGACATCGATACATCGAGTTACACGCACTGATTTTGAAGAATTACTTTAACATAAGGTCGATCAACACGTAGTATCGCCTTGGCAATAGCTAATGACGATATAATGTATAAATCACATCGCACATGTACACAGTGGGTGAGTAAGGGTTTTGTTTATTATTTTTTTTAAAGAATTCCCATAAACTATAAGCATGAACTTAAACATAATGAAACGCGACAGATCTTGTAATTATTGACATCTGCATTGTTTATAAGTTCGCGAGCAGCGCCATTACTTTGTACTGTAAAATACTCGGGAACACCGGCAGCCCAAGAGCCGAAGCTCAATAGAACGCGCCATAGCAGCAGCCGTTCCCATGACGACGCCGTGCCGGCGCCATTTTGGACTGAAGGCCGCACAAACTACGCGCAGAACATACGGCAGCCACGCTGTCAAAAGCCCCTACGCAGACAAACTTAAATCGAAATTATTCGTATTACTTTCCCTTTTGCCATTTTAAGTTATTAGAATACATTAATGCTGCAACTGCAATGACTGGTGTTGAACAGAAAACGTAAAAATTGTGTACTATTTTCACATTATCCCGCGGCGGGCACTGTAAACCCTGTTTCGTTTAGTCAGAAAATGATTTCTTTTTAAAATGACAGTAAACCTTTACATATTTATGCAGTGTACCTCATGAAAAGACTGAATTACTTGTTTCCTGAAGTGTCCAAGAAAATTATACAGTAAATGAAAAAAAAAAAACCTTTAATATGCTATTTCCAATTGGCAGTAAATGAAGTGGACAACACAGAAGAAAAGTACAAATTTTTTTACTGGACTGGTTGTTTTTTTCTTTTTTTACCAGTTTCACTGAAATCCTCAGACCTATCAATTCTGTCTGCCGACTCATTATAGTGGACTGCCCGTTTGAGAGGCAGACATCTCATCAGTAATGATGGCACACACCTTATTCCGGGGATTTCTGGCCTCTGTGGACTTCTTCATGGTGGACTGAATGCTCTGATTAAAGTCAGGTCTGAAATCAACAGACTTCATGGCCTTCTGCAGTGTCCGGATAGAAGGCATCGAGAACACTTTGAGGAGAAGCTTATAACATTTAGGACTAGCATGCAAGAGAGACAAGAAAAAGGCTTTATCCTTATTGGACCAACGAAAACCCTGTGCTTTGCGTTGGCACATCCTTATCTGCGTGCACACAAAACCATAGGATTTGGCTGGTAACAACCTCTTCAGTTCCAACATCACAGAACCCTTTGTCACACCTGTGTTGCTGGTCTTTTGGAGTTTCAGTTCCCTGACTCTCGCCCTTAGTCTGCACACCTCGGACTGCAGATTCCTGATGGTCACCTTCAAGGCATGTTCCTTGGTAGCAGCTGTAAAGTTTGGTACAGAAGAGGGTGGCAGAGGTACAGCTACAGTGTCATCTGGTGACCTTGCTGGTGGTGATGGTCCTGCTGCAGTGTCATCTGGTGACCTTGCTGGTGGTGATGGTCCTGCTGCAGTGTCATCTGGTGACCTTGCTGGTGGTGGTGGTCCTGCTGCAGTGTCATCTGGTGACTTTCGTGGTGGTGGTGGTCCTGCTGCAGTGTCATCTGGTGACTTTCGTGGTGGTGGTGGTCCTGCTGCAGTGTCATCCGGTGACTTTCGTGGTGGTGGTGGTCCTGCTGCAGTGTCATCTGGTGACTTTCGTGGTGGTGGTCCTGCTGCAGTGTCATATGGTGACTTTCGTGGTAGTGGTGCTCGTCCTGCTGCAGTGTCATATGGTGACTTTCGTGGTGGTGGTGGTCCTGCTGCAGTGTCATCTGGTGACTTTGGTGGTGGTCCTGCTGCAGTGTCATCTAGTGACTTTGGTGGTGAAGGTCCTGCTGCATTATATTTGCCTGCAAAAGTGATTTGTAACAACTTATAACTAAAATAACTTTGCAACAACAAGGTGCCAGTACTGCTTAAAAGAAATAAACAGGAGAATCTTACGCTTCTTTGGTGGCAATTCCTGGCGTTTCTTTGGAGGTTTTCTCCCCCTTTCCAAACCAAGTGCGGGTGGCGGGTCAGGGACATTAACCTTTGTGGGCACTGCGTCCCATTTCAATCCCCCATGGCTACAGGAAAATTAAATATGGCATATTTTATATTTTAGTATTTCAGTCAAAATTATGACTGAGAAGTATTTATTTTTTATGTTCTCATGTCTCATTTGATTATATTTCATTACATAATTAAAAAAAAATTGTACTTACACATCAGACGACCTTCTAAATTGGCTTGAGTGAAAATGTGCACTGCACACCCTGTAGCTCTGATGCAGTCGCAGGGAGCTTATCCCCATCAAAGAGGTACTTCCTAGGTTCTGCACCCACCTAGCACACCTGCAAAAAGTAGCGCATAACTCGAATACGATTACGTTTCAACAAAACAACAATGCAATACAATGTAATTCATATTTAGCAGACAGAAATATTAAACAGATAAGCATTTTCACAAAACGATAACTACGTTATCGGTATCCCTAACATGGCCGATTCTCTTCAATGCATTCAACGAGCCCATTCTAGCTTGATTGCATATCAATATAAATCGAAATAAACGCGATTTCTACTGCTATGGCCTTTTGTTTTTAAAGCTTGATACCCCGAAGAATAGCACTAAGCAACTGGCTAAAAAGCAGCTTTGCGAGTGCTAGCACCAACATTTGCATAACTTAGCTAACGCCAGCGTTACAAGGCTAGCGCCACTTGAGATTTAAAATGTTTTCTGCTTTACCGAGTTACCTGTCAGGATCCTTAGGGAACCGATGAAACGCTAAGTCCTTGGAGGTGCACTGGTAATTTTTGCAGTTGATAGCTGCGCATTGTTTGCGCTGCTTCCATTCATTTTTCCCGCGCATCACGTCTCCTCAAAGTGTTTCGTCTGGTCTGAGTTTCTAACCGTGCTGGCGACTATACCAGCACAACAACGCCGGCGACGCACATAATAACTTCCAGGTGAAAGTCTGTTTTTACAACGCCTTCCGGGTCAAAGGTCAGCTGCGGAGGGCGGGGCTTCCTCTCGTGACGCTCGGGTGGACGGGCTAACGCACATGTTGCTTTGGGAATAGCCGAGGTGGTTATCGCTATTTGGGGAAATCAGACTGGTTATTACTGCGACGGACGTGTTCGCGTTGTCCTCCTGCGGCTGAGCGAACTGGTTATTGACCTCTTGCTATAGTTATAAAGACGTAGTGATTTACTAGTTAAAAGCACGGCTGTAAAAACATGGAGATTGAGAACAGGGATTTCATGAACTCTCCGCCGATGAAGACGGTGCGCTTCGGAGGAAATGTTGTGGACACGCTGGTAAAGTTTAAACAAGTGAGTGCCCAGCTGGTACTATATTGTGGTCATCGTCTCTTCATATATATATATATATATATATATATCATATATGTGCAGTTGATGTTCTGCTTTGTGTTTTTAAGGGTGACACCCGAGATTATGAGTTGTTGAAACACCAGCTGACAGACCCGGACATCAAAGTAAGCATGTTTTCTGAAGTACCGGCGGCCTCGAGACCCCTTTACGTTTCCAGGACATTATTCTGCCATATGAAGGAGCCCAGGTCTCCACGTTGCCGTTGCTGATTCTGCCATGCTCAATCTGACCAGGATGCGCAGATCATTAACTGGCTGCAGGAGTTCCGTAACAGTGTGACGCAGCTGACCAAGGACCACGAGCAGCTGGTCTACGCCGTCCTGGTGAGCGCTTCTGTGCCGATCGCTCAGATGTTTGGCAAATCTTTGGCAAAACCTTTACCGTAACACAATATTGTGGTGTTTTAGAGACTTCCATGGCTTAAAAGAAGCCAGGCAGTGGTGGAGGAATACCTGGCGTTCTTGAGCAACCTGGTCTCTGCTCAGACTGTCTATCTGAGGTCCTGTCTGAAAATGATTGTTTCCAGTTTCACGCCTGGTAAGCCCATCTCCATCCAAAACAGCTCTGGTTGCCAAATTTATGCCTATAGCCATTCAGTCTGTCCATTTTTTCAAACAGAGCGAATTACTGTCCAGGACGGAGATGTCAACATTTCAGACTCCGATGATGACGATGAAAGTAAGTTATGTTCACAAGCTCTCATCTCACGTTTATTTTTATTTTGAGCTGACGAATTCTGTGATGAATGACACCAGTGTAATTTTAATGAAGGCTAATTGATTTAGTTGGTGGTTGGCCAAGGATGCACCTTTGACATTTCCTTGGTGTTTTCGCCCATAAGCGGCATGGTCCTGTTTCACTGTATGCCCCTTTTTATCTCTGTTTGAAGATCTTCCCAGGAACTTTGACCTTTGCCATCAAGGCTTGCAGATGATTGGCAGATATGTTCCATCGTAAGTATCATTGTTATAAATGAAAGGACTGTTTGACGCTGCTGTGGGTGGATAGTTCAGGTCTGAAGTAAAATCCAGATCGAGGTGTAAGGGCCAAGCTAAACATATCAATATGTTGTAGGTTGTTTTATTTTAATAATTACCAGCCATTGTAGTTTATAGAAGGTATGTGATGTTATTGCAATTTCAGTTTGCAAGTAAAATTTCCAGAGAAATGTTTCATTATTCGTGATTTGTCATACTGATTTCCAGTACAGTGGTACTGTCGTTTTAAGAATTTTAGACCTGGTTGGTCAGGAAAAAACTAAAACGGGCTTTGGGATGTATATGGAAGTATTTGGTTTCTTACTGCGTACATAGGGTCAATTCTGTTCTGATATTTGTTAATTTCCTATGAGGTTGTTTTTGTATCCGAACTGGAAGATTAAAGTTTAATCTTTATAATCAGCAACTGACCAAAAGGGCGGATTATTTTATGACCACGTGCAAGAACGCCATTGCTTTCTCTCGTCGTGTTGGTTTGGAATTACACAAGGTTTTGTTTCGACCAACCAGATGAGGATAGAGTGTCAGAGTCACAAAGTACTCAGCTGGTTGGCTGAAATAAAATCTTGGCCTGGATTTTTACTTCCTGGACCTGAACTGTCAAACGCAGGCTGATTGGTTGTGGGATCTGGACCTCAGTGCCTTCTTCTCCGTTTCAGCACCAGCAGGTTTCTGATGCCCATCCTCTGCGAGAAGTTCCCCATCATGCAGAAATCGGCACGCGCACTGGTAAGGGCGGCCCTCCCGCCGGCTTCCACCGTCTCACCCAATGTCGAGTGACGTGTCCGCTGACGTGTCCTCATTCCACAGGAGTGCTACGTGCACAATCTGCTCCGGGTCTCCGTATACTTCCCTGTCCTGCGCCGTGAGATCCTGGAGCTGGTCGTGGGTAAGATGCTGAAGCTGGATGGGAGTGTGAATTGTGTGGGATCTGGGCGGGCTCTGGGTGGGCTCTGGGCGTGGGCTGGGCTGG
>JAODKN010000045.1:3412436-3423151 GCA_026774425.1 Petrocephalus zakoni
CGGGCGTGGCCTGGCCGGGGGCTGGGGGGGTGCTGGCCGGCTGCGGGGCTTTGGCTCTGGTCGTCGTCTGGGCGGGCTCTGGGCCTCGGCTGGGTGGGCTCTGGGCGTTGGCTGGGTGGGCTCTGGGCGTTGGCTGGGTGGGCTCTGGGCGTGGGCTCTGGGCGTGGGCTCTGGACGGGCTCTGGGCGTCGGCTGGGCGGGCTCTGGGCGTCGGCTGGGCGGGCTCTGGGCGTGGGCTCTGGGCGTCGGCTGGGTGGGCTCTAGGCGTGGGCTCTGGACGGGCTCTGGACGTCGGCTGGCTGGGCGTTGGGCGGAGTCTGGGCTTGGGCTGGGCATGGGCTCTGGTCGTAGGCTGGGCAAGGTTCTCAGTCTCCTAGCTAGTCCAGTCTATTTTTGGCCTCCTTAAAGTAATGTGAGCTTGTTTTGCTAGCCAATGCTGAGTACTGAATCACACAGTAGGGCTCGTGTGTGTGTGTCTGGGGTGGGGGGGTTTGCATAGATCATATTTGAGGACCAAAATGTCCCCAAAGTGCGGTAAAACCTGAAACTTCCTTACTTTTTGGGACATTTTTTCAGGTCCCCTTTTGGATAACCTCAGTTTTATAAAAAATCTGTGAATGCAATAAAAAAAAGTAAAAATGCCAGAAGTCTTATACTTGGGCTGGTTACTTATGGTTAAGGTTAGGGCTGGGTAGGGGTTAAGGGTGTTGTGATTGGGATTACGTTTTTTCCCCATAGAAATGAATGGAAGGTTGCCATTAGACAGATACGCAAGTCGGTGTGTGTGTGAGAAGCACCGGTGTCCTGACCATTTGTAACTGATTTCTGTTGACGTGGCTCGTCACAGGTGAGCGCCCCCCACAGGGAGATTGAGGAGGTGGAGGAGAGTGCCGCGGCCCAGCGGCTGGCCAGCGCCGGCGCTCAGGACGAGTGCCTGTTCGACATGGTAATGGCGGAAACGGGCGCTTTGAGTCTTAGGGGGTGCAAAGGTGAATGTGCGGTAAAGTAAAGACCATGACCTTCCAGGAGGATGAGGACGGGACCCCCGGGGAGCCGCCTGCAGACGGGGAGCCCACCGCCATGGCGCATCCGGTGGCAGAGCAGCTGGACACGCTAATGTGCGTGCTGCTGGCGTACGTGAAGGACGTCTGCTACGAGAACGGTGAGGGTGCCGGGGGACGGTCCCGGGGCATCTGGGCAGCTCGTCGCGGGTCACCGGACTCCACGGCGCCCATCGGAACCCTCATCTCGGAGCGGAGTGCCGAATCGCTCCAGGGTTTTGTGTCGACGGGCAGGAGAGAGCGAGATCGTCATGGCGCTGCCGTGTTTCCGTGTCGCGAGACTGTGGGAGGCGTGTGAAATGTGGGCTCGCTGACTCCCCCTGCTGGCGGCCCCTCGCTCAGGCATGCTGCACCTGGAGCACACGAAGGCGCTGTACCGGGACCTGGTGTCGGTGTTCGACAAGCTCATCCTCCCCACGCACGCCTCCTGCCACGTGCAGTATGTGCTCTTCTACCTCTGCAGCTTCCGACTGGTGAGTCACCGGCGAGCGTGTGTGTGCGCGTGCCGGCTGGCCCATCTCGTCCGCCCGCGTGACCCGCTCTGTCCCCTACCCCAGGGTCTCGCCGAGGCCTTTTTGGAGCATCTGTGGAAGCTGCTGCAGAGCCCCTCCCAGCCGGGGGTGCTGCGGCTGGCCGCAGCCGGGTACGTCGGCAGCTTCCTGGCCCGGGCCAAGTTCGTCCCCGTGGTGTGAGTGTCCGTGTCTCTCGTGCCGTCACCTCTGTGTCAATAAACAATTCAAAGCACTTTCTGTCCTCGTCACCTTCCCACCTTCTTCCCTGAAAACTCAAATGTTCACCTGTGGTGTAATTACACCATTTTCACCACTAGAGGTCGGTAGGGTCTCCTGGGGCACCCTCACCTCTCAGACTCCTGCTTTTGCCTTTTAGGACGGTAAAAGCCTGTCTGGATCTGTTGGTGCCCTGGCTGCACCAGTACATCGACAGCCAAGATGCGAACTCCGCGACCTTCTGCGACGTCTCTCTGCACGGGCCATTCTATGCTGCCTGCCAGGCGGTCTTCTACACGCTGGTCTTCAGGCACCAGGCCATCCTGGAGGGGAGCATGCGTAAAGGTGAGCAGGCTGGGGTCCGGTGGTGTGTCAGGTGGATCGCTTGACTCGGTATAGCTGCTGTTCCAGTAGTGGGCCACTAGGAGGAGCCTTGTTTGGTTACATCACCAGACACTGTAAGCCCTCCCACCTTATCCCCTTCTGCCTTGTGCAGGTGTTGTGGCTCCTCCCAGGGGGAGGCGGGGCTGGGCTAGGTTAATCTCTACCCCGATTGGTGTGTCTGCTTCCAGGTCTGTCCTACCTCCAGGGCCTGAACCTGGAGCGCATTGTGATGAGTCAGCTGAACCCGCTCAAGGTCTGCTTGCCTTCCATCACCTCCACGTTCGCCGCCATCACCAGGTATGGCGTCACCTCCATGCCCAAGTGGCATGGAACTGGCAGCAAGCTCCTGAGGAGATGGGGCCGGTCGCCCGCTCCCTGAGCTTCCTACTGTGTTTTCCACAGGAAGTATCAGCTGGTGTTCTGCTACACCATCATTGAACGCAACAATCGGCTCCTGCTGCCCGTGGTCAGGAGTAGCCAAGGGGGCGACAGCCAGCTGGCCAACACCAACCCTCTGGACAGCTTCTTTCCCTTTGACCCCTACCTGCTGAAGAGGTGCGTTCCCATGTCCCACCATAGGTGGCTTGTGGACCTTCTTGGCAGCGTGGTTCTCATTGGACAAGAAGGCTGTGGGCGGAGTCTGGACTCCCTGAGGTTGTAGTCGCATTTGTGTGGTGTTTCTCCTGGTGCTTCTGCGTTTAAAGGCGTTCTTGATGCTCCAGGTCAGGGAAGCTCATCGAGCCTCTGTACCAAGTGTGGGCGGAGCCCAGCGACTGCGAGGTGGACACTCCCAAAAAGGCCGGCAGAAAGGTGAGATGCATGGCGTGCCTAGCCGCACCACGAGCCGACAGTGTTCATGCATCCCTGGTCACTCGCGAGTTGGAATTTTGCAACCTCCTGCTTAAAAAAAAAACAGCAGTTGGATAGGAACGCAACCGTGTAGTCGAAAGATCGCCGGTTCAAGTCCCCGACGCGCAAGCACCGCTGAGGTACCCTGAGCAAGCTACCGTCCCCAAGCACTGCTCCCCGGGTGCTCACGTAGCTGCCTCCTGCTGTGTCACAATGTCACATGGGTTAAAAGCAGAGGACACATTTCGTTGTTGCTAGCGGAAATGAGCACACAGTTCATCGTGATGTACACGATCTGAACAGTAAATAAGCACTGCTTCGGTTTTACATCAGTGTCCCTCTCCAAACCCGGCAACACCTTTACCGAGTCGACCCATCTGCCCTGGAAAGCAAGCTGGAACCATGTCAGATGGAATGTGCAGGATTTCGGACTTGGCTATTGGTCAGAGGTTGCTGCTTGCTGATTGGCTGATGTCGGTGTGTTTCAGGACCCCACTGAGGAGGAGGATGACTTCCTGCACGGGGAGACCCCGCAGGCAGACGCCATGGTGGGCATTACGCCCAGCTCCTACGAGTCGCACCCACAGAGCCCTAGCAGTGTGGGTTCCCCTCCAATCGCCTTCCTTCACCGGCCCTTCTAGCCACGAGCCGCGACCTCACCAAGATGGCTACCGACCCAGGGAGCTCGTGTCCTGCTGTCAGGGCTGACCCTGTTAAGAATCACCCAGGGGACAAAACTCCCCAAAACCGGTACCATCCAACCATCTGGCAGACTGGTCCACAGTCCGCTGTCCCAGACCCTGCACGGCTGATTGGACCCTGAAGGTGGGAGTGCAGAAATTGGGTTTCCTCCCATACCCACAGTGTGATGTGGGCTCCAGCACAGTCAGGGTTAATACTCCTCTTTGTTGCTGGCGGGGCTCTGCCTAGTGGTGCGGGTTCTGTGTCCGTGTTTAAATGCCAGGTGGACGATGTAAACCTACCTGTTAGTGTTTACCCAGAAGCGGAAGCTGCTTCCTGTTTGTACGGAAACTGCATTCATGGGAAACCGTTTAACGAGGAGTGAAGAGACTCTGAAGACACCCCCCTGCCCCCGCCAGGAATCGGCGTTGCTCTGGCCCGAATTGTGACCAGTCCTGATGCCTCTGCATATGTGTCTCTCTCTCCTCAGAGGACTTTGCGTGGAACACTGTCAGCCTGATGCTGTCTGGAAGACATTGACTTAATGTACTGTTTGTCTTATGACTGAATTCTGAGAACAGTTTTGTTTTTTTTTTTCATAAAACTACAATAAGGTTGCTTGTGTTTTCAGGGTAGGGGACGGTTTGGTGCTGTTTACTATTTGCCTCGGCATCTAAATAACGCTGAGCTCTGCTCTATCCCCCTGTGGTGTGTTTTCACTCCTCTGAACGTTGGCTTGCATTCAAAGTGAAAGTTGTGCAGTAGACCTGGTGCGTCGCTGGCTGGTCCGGTGGCGTCGGGTGAAAGCGGCATCACATTCCGGAACTCCGGGGCGACGCCGCCGTAACTGATCTGCCGTAACCGGGCGCGAGGGGAGGGGGCGAGGGGGCGAGGGAGTGCAGCTGTTTACGGCACAGGGTCTATCCCGCTTCAGTGAATCTGCAGCCAAACAGTAATTATTCCGCAGATGTTGTGTAAGTAAAACGCTCTGCTTAAGCGGCGAGATGCGAGCCGGCTTCCTGTGCCGGATTCACCGCGTAATTAAGTCGGCAGCAAGTGGTTTAAATTAACAGGGCACTCATCAGGCGGGATGTGCCGGAATGAGGCCGCTAAGGTGGCATGTTGGGGCCCCACCTGCCTGCCGCTTCTGTGGTCTGTGCGTGCGTGTGCATGCATGTGTGTGCACGCTTAATTTTATAATCACCTGTATTGTTTCCTGGATGTTTTGCGTGGTTATCTGTGTAATATGCAAGCTTTGCAAAGTCTGATGGTGGTGGTGATTAAAGTTTGCCGTTTTGACCACTTGTGCCTTTCCGGTGTGTTGTGTCTGTAATCGATGTCTACATATTCGCTTCTGCTGTAACGTGAAGCCGCGTCCCCTACATGTACACGTGTCTGCGTCTGTGTTTAATCGGGACGACGGATAAACTCCGGCTGCCTGGACATCATGTGTTTAGGAAACGCTAAATGTTTAATGTGTATATAAGGTGACCGTGACTGGCTGGATGCCTGTCTGCCTGCAGGACGCGCACTCGCCCCCGGACGGCAGTGTGCCTGAGCACTGGCCGGAGGGACTGGCAGGCGGGTCCTACTCTCCTGGGTCGGCGTGTGCCGCAATCACAGTGACCCTGAGGCCACACCATCAGTGGCTGCTGATGTCTGAGCTGAGCAGATAGGATATTACATTTTACATTACAATAGTTCTGCGCATGACCAGTCGGGAGGAGGTCCCGGGACATACCCAGGACACCCTGGAAAGATTACATCTCCCAGCTGGCCTGGGAACGTCTTGGTATTCCCCCAGTGGAGCTGGAGGAGTTGACTGGTGAGAGGGAGGTCTGGGCGTTCCTGCTTAGGCTGCTGCCCCCGCGATCCGACCCTGGGTAAGTAGTGGAAGATGGATGGATGGATGGATGAAGGAAATTTCATCAATAGACTGTTTATTACACTGAATTGTCATTTGTATAGTTACTCCTAAAAGAGGTGCTATTATTTACTTTAGCAGCATGGAGCATTTAATACTCCTGCAGAGATTACTGTCCTGTGTGTTTAGCTCCAACGTTTTATTAAACACACTTAATCTCAGTGGTTCCGTGCTGCCAAGGTACAACAGTAGTTCTCCTTCTGTGATTTAAGTTAATGGATGTTTACTTTAATTTTCATGGGGCACAAGAATGAAGCTGGATAATGATACACAGCCCGACCCCCCCCCCAAGCCTTCCTCACCTGTAGGTCGCTTTGGACATAAGCATCTGCTAAATAAATAAATGCCAATGTAAATAATACCAAGAGTTTAAGCAAAGCCTCACAAACAAGGTGGGATCGAGTTCTGTTACCACTGGGTGGTGCTATTGTCTTACAGTTTCGTGAAGGGCGCATTCACAAGGTGCTGCGTTAATGAGCTTTGTGGTGGGATCCTCTCCCTTGGTCTGGCATTACACTGGCTGTGACAGCCTCTCTGCGTGACTGATGCCATGGCCCAGTGCTCTCTTTAAACTCACACGCACATGGTTATTGGTTCATAGCCCAAAATGCCCGGGGCTTGCAAAGTTAAATCTAAGACAAGTCTTCCGTTTTACATGTCTGGGTGCATTAAAGTTCTGGAAAGCCTGTGATAATCAGTGCTAATTGCCTCTATGCCCAACACGGCACTTCCAGGATGTCATGGAGCAGATGTTTATAGCCAAGGAGTCAAATCCAATATCCAGAGCCGGGGGGATTGTTTTTGTGGGCACACAAAGACACTATGGGCAAAGTTATCGGACAGGAAGTGGTATGTGGAGCTCCTTCTGGTAGGCTGGGCATTTTTTGAGGGACATCCAGCAATATTCTCTTGAAATGATTTACTTGTGAGTGATTCATCTTCTTCTGATGCAGAAGGTCAGTCAGGGTGTGATGATGGACTGCAGTCGATCTGCTCTCTTATTAGGGAGACCGGCTCACAGTGGTTATTATTGGTACAGTAATATGACCCTGGCATGACATCATCTACGCTAATCCCTAAGCAGCGCTACTCCTACCGGTCTGCATCCCTCCAGAGTTGCCCACCTGTCTCGTGGTAGACTGAGTTTGTTCCGAGCCCAGGGGTGACTCTCAGTACCAAGAAGGCAAACACCATACTTGCAGTCTTGGCAAGACCGGTCCTGCTACCTTGCCTCCCAAGAACTAACTTGGTGTGCAATGAATCATGGGATTGATCTCCTTCAGCGAGGATACAAGCGACGTATCTTTGATATTTGTGGCAGAGCAAGATTAATATCCAAGGATATTTACCGTCCAAGGCAGGTTTTATAGCATATATATAATTCAGACACAAGGCAATTCAAAGTGCTTTACCCATGATGTCCTGAGCATCTGTTATTCCACACGCCAACTGGAATAGCGCCCCCTGCTGTACGAGACGAGAGCGCCCTGCCATCCTGCTGCTGGCTTAGGGTGGGGCCTTCTAAGCACCCCCACCCCCATATTCTGCACTGGACTGTCTGTCCAAGACTCAACGTGGTTCTTTTTCCCGACAAAGCGGTCATCATGTAGCCGGTTGTTCCACTCCCCGTCTGGGCCTCATACCGTTTTCTTATTGGCCGTCTGTCATGCCTCGGTCAGATTTTCAACCCTTTGCCTCACCAGTATGTCTCTGTTTTTATTTTGGCCCAATTTTGGGATCTGAGAGAAACATGACCCTGAATAGATGCCCTCGGGTTTCGCCTCCGCGTGCCCGCCCGCCGTTCCTGAAATTGTGTGCTCCTCTTCTAGAAGATTGCCGTTCTAAATTTTCACTAATGGAGACAAGGGCTGCTCCACTGCTTTATTAATAGCTGGGGCAGAGAGCCTGCTGTTCCTCATGTGGCCATTAGGGGGCTTTAATGAAGCCTCATCTCCCAGAAAGCGAAATGCAGGCAAGGTCTTCGACCAGTGAGGTTCACCCAGCAAGGAATGAAAAATCAACCACTGAGACACCTGAAAAACCAGAAGCCTTCAGCTGACTGACAGTCCGTAATAATTGCACCCAGGAATGGTCACAAAGTCCTTATTTACTTCCTCACAGTAGTTATCAGGCTCTGATCCAAGTTCACAGGCCAAGAATCTTGCTCTGTCTGGTTCAGTGCATTGGTTTGGGTTGTGGGATCACATTTTGTAACAGAAAACGGGATTGAGTTTGTACTCCGTTCCGCCCGGGCAACACTGGCTTTGCTCGTTTGTTCGATTTCACGGGATTTGTTTGGGAAGTCATGGCGATTAGGGGGAACTGGGGGCTTCAAGGAGAATTAGGTGGCGTAAAAAATATCTTTGTCTCAAAGTGGCCTGTGTGTCAACCCTCCGCCTCGAATTCCTGCAGGATGTAGAGCATCTCAGCTGGACCTGCTTAGCATCCTTGATACGGTCGCAAAGAAGCACTTGTGGTATACAGCAATCAGCTTGATGTCATTTTGGCCTGATAAGTGCTGTGTGGTCCAATTGGGCCTCTCGATTTGGGCTCTTTTAGCAGAATTTCCCATAATTCCCGTTTGAAAAATCCATTCGATTGCCGAGGCCTGTTGGCAGGCTAAGTGGCTTGTTAGTGACCATGGGAAGCAGGCCTGTTGGCAGGCTAAGTGGCTTGTTAGCGACCGTGGGAAGCAGGCCTGTTGGCAGGCTAAGTGGCTTGTTAGCGACCGTGGGAAGCAGGCCTGTTGGCAGGCTAAGTGGCTTGTTAGCGACCGTGGGAAGCAGGCCTGTTGGCAGGCTAATCGTGTGTTCCATTATCTTTGGAGGTCGGAACTCGGAACTCAGAATAACGCCACATTCGCTAAAAACTCGGGGAAAACTGAGTTGGATGCATTCCACTTGCCAAACTCGGATCCAAGATGGAAGCCTCCGACAAAGTGGCTCTTGCGCTAGCTCTTTCGGAGTATGAACGGCTCCAAGCGTATGCCGTTCCCCGTAGCAACACATCTATCGACTACAATAACGCTGTACGGTGTACACAGCTTACGAAGTTCACTCAAACAGCACTAAAGTGCATAAAAATGTAAAATATCACAGCACCACCTACAGTCTTTGCACTGAGCAGCCATCTTGAATCCGAAACTCGGGGCACTCTGGGCTCCCCCGAGATTTCTCCCGGATTTTTGGAGAAACGGGAGCGCGCATGTCGTCACTTCCGGTTCAGAGGATAATGGAACGCACGATATGTGGCTTGTTAGCGACCGTGGGAAGCAGGCCTGTTGGTAGGCTAAGTGGCTTGTTAGCGACCGTGGGAAGTAGGCCTGTTGGCAGGCTAAGTGGCTTGTTAGCGACCGTGGAAAGCAGGCCTGTTGGCAGGGTAAGTGGCTTGTTAACAACCGTGGGAAGCAGGCCTGTTGGCAGGCTAAGTGGCTTGTTAACAACCGTGGGAAGCAGGCCTGTTGGCAGGCTAAGTGGCTTGTTAGCGACCGTGGGAAGCAGGCGTGAGGACAGGCAGTGTTGATGGGAGTTTCCAAGGCAGTGGCTCCCTGACACAAGAGTCAGGCCAGGCTGAGGGAATCTTCCTCCTCCTCCTCTTCCTCCTACTTCTTCACAAAGTCTAGCTGTGGTTCTGCTGGACACATGGGCATAAACATCAACATTGTATTGCTGTGTGAAAGTTTGGCCTCCTTGGCAAGAAACTTCCACACCGAATTGAGGCCAGGGGCAGGGTGGGGCACCAGGACTCTTTAATGAGAGGAGGGAAATAAAGAATAAATGAAAATCCCACTGGTGTGGTCTGAATCTATAACAGCATCAAGTATTAAATGTCAGCCGGCGAAAACCGGTCAGCGCCAATCCTACAGCCGGGAGGGGTAAGGGGCGTTGGTTTATGGATCCCGCATCAGGATCGGAAGAAGGTTGAAAGTGAGGATTAACTCTTGTTTTGTATCAGCTGGGATTATCGTGTTCAATAGCCGTGTGCTATCCGTGTAGTATTTTCAGGCACTGTGTTCAGTAGCTTTGTGATGGAACGCGTTCAGGCCTCACTCCCCCAGCGTGTGACTGTGACTCGCCTCCCCCTACCATCATGCTGAGCACTGTAATTGGTAAGTTACAAATTTTCCAAAGTTTATCTGTCGTTGCAGAGAGTCTTTCACTCCATGCCTGCCTGTGCACTGGGTAGCTGCACATTCGCTGCGTGCCGAGGTCTTTAATCACCAGCAAGTGGAGGTTCTTTGCAAGCAGGTGAGTTCAGCTGGCATTGTCCGCCCTGCCTGGCCCTCACACCCCATTCAGGTGTGACTGTCCTGCGGGGTCCTGGTAGTCCTGCACAGTCCAGCAGTGTGGGCCTCATCCTTTGACCTGTGTCGGGACTAAGGGCCTTTCATGTTTCAGCAAATGCCCCCTTAACACCGTCCTAAAACAAACCACACCCTTAGCACCGCTGATTCTCATCTGCCTTAGCCCCGACTCGTGGCCCCTTTCCTGGGGCCGCCGTGGGTTTGCACCCTCCGTTTCCATGGTGCCCCAAAGATTCCTGGATTTAGCTAAAAGTTTGCTGATGTAGCCATTGTCTGGTGTCTGTCTGTGAGCCAACCCAAGGCCGTGGCTTTGCAAGACTGCGCCCTAGTGGTGACTGCCCTCTCTGAAACGTCACTTCCGGCTGGAGGATATGGCCATGGGGCAGTGTGGCACCAGGACTGCTGGGGGGGGAGTTTCCTCTTCACAATGGGTGGCAAACAGGCGGCCGTGGTGCAGACCTCAGAACCCAGAACCCAGAAGCCTCCATGGTGGATTCCCAACTTCCCTGCCCCAGCCTGCTGCAGTCACCCTAACGCCATCTCTGAGTAAACAGCGGGGACCTCCTCAAACTGTCTGCACTTCTCGGCCTTTTTCGATGTACGATGTCCCCATCCAGAGTCCTCCAGTAATATGGATGGATGGATGGATGGATGGGTAGATGGATTGCAGGTTTAGCACCAACCTATATAACTGAATTACTCCACATCGCCACATCGTGCACTTAGGTCACAGAATGCAGGTCTTCTTGTTGTGCCACGTATAAACAAAGTCACAGTTGGCGGTA
>JAODKN010000045.1:3442941-3455089 GCA_026774425.1 Petrocephalus zakoni
GTCGTGAGCCTTCTGACTCTCCTGCTTTGGACTCCAGCCCGGCACCTTTAATAAACGTCTTTCCGTTGGGCCGATTTATGGCTGTTGTTACGTGTCCTCGTTGTCTGCAGGTGTGTAGCTGACGGCGCTGATATTTATGCAGCGCGTGTGTTTAGGGCGGGATGTGCGCAGCTCACGCTGTTCCTCGTACGCACATGGGCCCTGCAGTGTTCAGACAAAAACGCCAGGTGGGCAGGCGGCTGGGCAGGCGCTCAACGGCTAATTGAAAGGACGCCATTCTTTGTTAGGGCTCCCATTCTGCCACGTGGTACCTATTATGGTGGCACCTGGGGGGGGGGGGGGCTTAGAGGTCTGTGATTGCCAAGAGCAGTTCAGAGAATGAGGAGAAGTCATTTGGGGGAGGCAGGGGATGTGGGCAGCAGCTTGATGAGACATGCGGTGGAAGGGGGAATCCTGGGAAAATATCATCAAATGACTGAGGGTTGGAGGGGCCGAAGCAGGGATTTCAGTGGGAGTCTGAGACGTTGCCCACCTGGACCATAGGGGGCGCTGTGGGCGATTCATGTGTTTGAGCAGCAGAGATATGTGGCAACAATGTGGATGCTGCTGCTAAGGCAGTGTGCATAATTATCACACAGTTCAGCCTGAGCCCCCACCCCCATCTCCTGACATGCTCTGTAAATTTGCTCCAATACACTTAGGGCCATCATGCACATGAGTGGCCTCACAATGATGTTTCCGGAAGCTCTGGGAGGCCCCGGCCGCCAGGTCAGAGCAGCTTAAATTTGCTGTTTAACGCATGGCCTCGTCCTGCCTCTGCCCATGCTGATCGATAGTCATCAGAGATAAAGGTCATGGCATGCATGCCTAAGCGTGTTACCCTCCGTGGCAGAGAGACAGAGAGGGGGCCAGCCTCCTCCTGCATGGCCTGTGCTATGTCATTGTCACAAGTGACAGCTGTCTGTCTCAGTCTCCCTGTCCTTATGTCTCCATCCATCTATATCTGTCCCTTTGTTTCTGTGTCTTTGTCTTGGTCATTCTGTCCATAATTCTGTTCCTCTGTCCCTGTGTCTGTCTCTACCCCTGTGTCTGCTTCTGTACCTCTGTCTCCTTCCCTATATCTGTCTACATCCCTGTGTCTGTGGCTGTCCCTCTGTCTCTGTCCCTCTCTCTCCTTGTCTGACTGTTTCAAGGTGTCTTCCCCTCTCCCCCTCTTTCTGATTATCTGTCTCCCTGTCTCCGTCTCCCCCCTCTTTCTGATTGGCTGTCTCCCTCTCTCCATCTCCCCCCTCTTTCTGATTGTCTGTCTCCCTCTCTCTGTCTCTCTCCCTCTTTCTGATTGTCTGTCTCCCTCTCTCTCTCTCTCTCCCCCCTCTTTCTGATTGTCTGTCTCCCTCTCTCTGTCTCTCCCCCTCTTTCTGATTGTCTGTCTCCCTCTCTCTGTCTATCCATCCCCTTCTGACTGTCTCCCCCCTCCATCCCCTACACGGTAGGTGACTCGGTCCCGTCCAGCTGCCACTGAGCCGGACACAGCGCCCCTATCTACTGACAGATGCCGCTATTCAGACTTTCCTAATTGCCGATTTCTTCTGTCTCCATATCCATTCCTGCAATTTTCCAAATGGATTTTATTTTCTGCCTAATTTGTCAAGTTTCATTTCCCAATATAGCTGAGGGAGGGTGTTGAATGTATGCTTGATTAACCCGACAGTGCCTTTGTTTATCACTTGCGTTTTTGTCATTATTACAGGAGATTTCCCCATGATGCGATAAAAACCTGTAACTTCTTACCTCGTGGGGAGATAAGTACAAGGCTAACCTCAATCTTATGAAAATCTGTGACCGCAATCAAAAAAGTAAAAATGAAAAAAGTCCTGTACTTTGTTTGGTTACTAATGGTTAAGATTATGGCTGGGTAGGGGTTAGGGTTGTTTTTGTTGGGATTAGGGTTTTCCCATAGCAATGAATGGGCGGTCCCCACAAGACATGAATACAAATATATGTGTGTGTGTGTGTATGTTTTTGAGTTGTCACACAAGAAGACGCCCCCTCTCACTGAGGCATGGCGACTCAGCTCGTCCGTCCGCCCCAGCCCCCCGAACAAAGAGAAAGGACTTGGCCAGGTCACATGATCACTCGCACCGGGAACAAAGAGAAAGGACTTGGCCAGGTCACATGATCACTCGCACCGGGAACAAAGAGAAATGACTTGGCCAGGTCACATGATCACTCGCACCCGGAACAAAGAGAAAGGACTTGGCCGGGTCACATGATCACTCCCAGCTCATCTGCCTGGCCCTACAGCACAAACATCTCCTTGTTTCTAACAGCTCCGCTCACCTATTGCAGGCCCAAGCCCCAGCAGGGAAGTCAGTTTCCCCGGGGTGTCAGGAGGAATCAGACGTGGGCCCGGCGGCTGTACGCTTCCCAGGCTGTGTTCCTCTCTCTTTTTAACATGCGAGGGTGGATTAGAAGGAGCTTTGAAAGCAGGCATCTTGCTCGATGCGATGGATCTGTGTTTCGCTGCCGGTTGATGTTTCCCCACAGATATGGTTCTGATGAGGAATCATAAAAAATGCTGTAAGATCTTATTCTTAGAAATTTATAGCAGAGAAACTGGATTAATGGATGCTTGGCATGACTGCCCATGAGCGTGGAGCCATGGCCGGCGCTGGCAGGAGTGTGCTGCTCGGTTTATACCCAAAAACACCCTGGGGCGGTAAACGTTTGTCACGGGCTCAACGGTTTTTACCTCAGAAGGTATGAGTGACAGCCCATACTGGACGTGCCAGCCGCTCGTGAAGCCTGTGAGAGACCGCATCTACATGAGTGACAGCCCATACTGGACGTGTGAGCCGCTCGTGAAGCCTGTGAGAGACCGTATCTACATGAGTGACAGCCCATACTGGACGTGCGAGCCACTCGTGAAGCCTGTGAGAGACCGCATCTACATGAGTGACAGCCCATACTGGACATGCGAGTCGCTCGTGAAGCCTGTGAGAGACTGTATCTACATGAGTGACAGCCCATACTGGACCGTACCTACATGGCCGAGTCCCCTTTGCATCCTGCACTGCTCTTTGCAGTATCCTGTTTTTTTTCCCCATTCAACCGACGCCCAACTTCTCTAACGTAGGTTTGACCAGTATACCCACTACCTTGGGATGCAACGGTGTAATTGAGAGATCGCTGATTTGAGTCCCCGACCCACAAGTACCGCTGAGGTGCCCTGAGCAAAGGACCGTCCCCAAGCACTGCTCCCCGGGCGCTCACGTGGCTGCCCCCTGCTGTGTCACGATGTCACATGGGTTACATGCAGAGGATATATTTCATTGTTGCACACTGTGTGCCAGCAATAACAATTAATCAATTAGGCCGTCTTGCCCCCAATTGGATTGACTAAAGTGGGGGGCGTCTAGTCTTGCACATCACTCCAATGCAGTGGCTCCGAAGAGCAGGCCCAACCTGAACCTACAGGGTCCTCAACTGAACACGCATTTGCACACTGGGCTGAATGTGCCCCCCCCCCTCATGCCTTCCCTGGCATTTTGGAGGCAGCCTGAGGCTGGGCCCTGTTGAGTGCCTCATATCCATGTCAATGCACACACCTGTACGTGGGCCCCGCCGATCTGGGCCCACTGCCAGCCCCCAGCACCCAGTCGTAATTAAGGGCCCCAGGCAGCGCTGCCATATCAGTGCAGAGCTGGAAATAGCTGGAGAGCTCTCCGATTGGCTGGACCGTCATGGGTCATCTGCAGATGCCAAACTGGCAATGCGATGGTTAAAATAACGACATAACAACAAGCCTAACAGGCATGTGTGCTGGACAAGGGAGTAGCTAGACATCCCAGGCCCCCTGAGAAAATGTCACCTTGGGTTGGCACTTTCAATTGCTCTGTTGATTTTGCTAAATAAATTTGGGGGGCACCTGAATTTGAGAGAGAAAGAGATAGATAGGTAGATAGCTAGACAGATAATTACATGACATTAACCAGTAACAGTGGAAATAAATCCTAATCCTATACCCTAATCATTCACTTTCTGTTTGTTATTTTTTTTACATATTCTGTGTTTTCTGTTATTGGCTCCACCTTTTTCCGGAGAAGAGCTACAGAAGACGGATGTCGTTAAAATTAACGAGACGAATGAGATCCACAGTTATGCTATGTCCCTGGGACTGGAGAAGCTGAATTAGTGAGGGGTGGGGCGGCACGCGCGGGACTTCACAGCGTGTCCCCGTAAACATGCGCAGGAAAGCCGGGCTGGAAATTGGACTGTCAACACGTCTACCTCGTCCGCCTGCCGCGTCTGTTTTAAGGAGCCGAGTCCTGCCAGATGGTGCACCTGTCACCCATTTACTCAAAATGCAATATTTAAATCCTTAGGAGGAAAAACTAATTACGCCGTTTACAGAACTTCAGAGAGGGATTGTTAATGAGAAAACCTCCTCTTCGGGACAGGTGTGACAGGATGTGCTGATAGGATAGGAGACCGGAGGAACAGGGGAGGAGGACAGGGGTTTAGGAGGAGCTGAAAGGAGAAGATCGACGAGGAGCCACACCTAGGGCCTCCATGTCTGTGCTGATATGTGCAATAGAGCAGTGATTCCCAACCCAGTCCCCGGGGACCCCCAGCCGACCCACATTTTTGCTCCCTCCCAGCTAACTTCCAGGCATTTTTGCTCCTTATTGGAAGTTTGGAGGGAGCAAAAACATGGACTGTCTGGGGGTCCCCGTGGACTGGACTGTGAAACATAGCGATAGAGTGGATTTATAGTTTTATGATCCCCAAGCTCTGCGGCTGACGGCCTTTCAGCAGCTTCTGCACATGCGGCCTCCTCCACATGACGGCTGGAAAGCCCAATTAAATCTTTCTTCTTCGGTGCTTTTGCCAACGCAGGAGAAACATTGATGCTCACAGAGACGGCAGACAGGATCCGGAAAGCCACTCTGCCGAATGGAGCTCATTCAGATGCCGTGCCTGGAAGTCTGCGTTGTTCCTTTTACGGCTAAATCTTGGATAATTAGGAAGGAAAAGGACAGTTTGAAACTCTGAATGAGCCGATCTAACAGTAGATCTAACCCAGCGGAAGTATAAGTGGCATTTTATCGTGTGCTGAGCGAACGTCTTGGTGGAGAACCAAGTGTTTCTGAACAGTGGACAACAGAAACACTTGACATTTCCACTCGTCTGCAGGAAGTGCCAGATGTCCCATGTCCCCTCATTTGGATTGCTGCGCTGCTCTTCCAAAAGGTGTCAGATGTTCTGCGGATCCCCGCTCCTGATTCTACTTTCCTGTGTGTCCCTTGACCCTGATCCTTACAGAGGAATTACTATTATGAGGTGCTCGCTGAGCATGTGTGACTCTGCGTGATGTCGCCCCCTGGAGGAGAGGGGAGCCTCTGATCAGTACACTAATTATGCTGTGTCACTTGGAAATCGCCTCTTCATGTGGGTCACTCTCACCAAGCCTCTGGCTGCTCCGAGGGCTCACCTGCAAACCTTTAAGCACACGGAGACTTATTCCTCTGTTTAGTATCCTATTATTCAGTCACTTCAGTATTTATTACTTTTTGTGTCTGCCAGTACCTTCCGGACTGTTGTCTGGTGTGGGGGGGGTGTTGGCAGATGCACCTCTAGCAGTCCCAAGAGAAGAAGCAGATAGACGGCTGTGATGATTGATGTGCACTGAGACGGCGCGTGCACTCGTGCCGCGGCCAAAGTGAGTTTGACACTCGTAGACGGATCCTCTCCACTCGCTGTCACGCTCGATCCTGGAACATGAAGCCCGTTTTCTGCTGGGTTACCCATGATTCCCCAGTGTCTGCCCAGGCAGAGGAGAGGCGTGCAGCACCAGCTGGAGGGGGTTTTTGCGGGTGGGGTGGGGGAGGGCATCTGGCTGAGAGATGGCAGCTGAGTCTTCTGACTGGTTCTGGAGGATGAAGCATCCTGACCTCGAGTGTCTCTCTGCGTGCTTCAGACGTGGTTCTTCATCCAGTTTCAGGCGATAAATACTGCAGAGCCCACATTGGGGACCCTCTGCGGCCCCCCGGGAAAGTGCCAACAGGTGGGAGCGAGGCCATGTCGAGGTGTCCGGGCGGCTGGGAGCTTCTCAGAAACCTGCTACCAATCCTGAAGCTTTCTCTTTATCCGGCACAGACGGGAGGCATCTGCACTAGGCTGCAGCGCGGCTTCTTGCAGCCCGTAATGATCGTCCCTGGCAGCGGGCCAGATGTGGCTGGCTTTGGTACTGGCCAAGAACAGTAAGGATGTAATTGGGTCTCTGCGGAGACGGTCCATGAGCCCGCTGCTGTCCGAGACGTTTCTCCTGGCTGGAAGTCAGCGGCGATCAGATCGCTCGCCACTGCCCCCCGCAGGGCGTGCTTAGAAAGCTCGGCCTGTGAGAATTATGGAGGATGTGACATTTTCTCTGTCAGGTTTACTGCCATGCTGACTCTTGGCGTGACCCTCGGTGTCAAAGTCGTTAATTTACCTGACATGCTGGTGAGGATGAGCGTGGGTGAGGACGCCCACACCGCGTGTCTGAAGGGGGCTCCCCTCATCTGTGCCTCGCTGTCAGGATTTAATGAATGTGATTGGCCCCCAGCTTTCCTGGGATGTCGCACCGCACTGCAGATGGAGCGGCACTCTGCCCCGAGTGATTTACCTAGGATGTGTCTCTAATGCCTGTAAGCGCAGGGGGTCAAAGGATAACATGTGACAAGGGGAAGGGAGACAGGAACAAGGTGTTATTATGGGATGGAATAAGAGACGAAACCAAATAACAGTATGTGGGGGCAAAAGGGCTGTGACTGAACACACAGGGGATTGGTTTGCTGGGGACGAGCAACACAAAGCCAATGGCACAACCCCCATCCCCACCAAGATGGCCACACCCTCCATCGTACAGCTTGGTTCTCAATTGCAAATTAATATTTTTTTTAAATAACACTGAAATGAATCTGAAATGAAATTATGCCCTTGCGATGCTCATGTGATGGCCCATCTGAAACCCATGTGATAGCCCATGTGACACCCATGTGACACCCATGTGACAGCCCATCTGACACCCATGTGACACCAATATGACACAGCAGGATTATGCAAAAGCGCCAGGGATCTGGGATACACTTCCAATATAAATTGCCCGGCTTCCCAGAGTCCCAGGCAAGGTGGCAGGTTCCTCCCATGAGTCATCATTCCCGCTGGCTAATTCCGGATGTGTACGGAGTTTGGGGGGGTGGGGTTGTACTTTAGCAGCACCTTCTGCAGATGCCCACCAGCATGTAAACGCGCTTGCTCTACCGGTCTTAAACACTCTGGCATCACACCTCTTAGCATAGGCCAACTATTGACCCCCAGGGGGATCTGGTAGTGACCCAGACCCAAACTGCTGAATAATCACCTCCTGACTCAGTTAAGCACTCACTGCTTTTGCTGATGCCACAGAATGCTGACATCTTTTCTACAGAGCTTTTTGTAACTGCGGCATTTTAGCAGATTGTTAAATTAAATTATGTATGTTCATGTCAGATCCTATCCGGGGGAGTCCCAGCCTCACGCCCCGTGCTGCCTGGGATGGGCTCACAAACCCAAATGACCTCTGCAGGGAGGGATGGTTGTATGGATGGATAGATGCTCATGCCGTTTCATTTTGGTGTGATTGATGGTGCAAAGTGCAAATGGTCTAGCTCTCCCAAAAGGCATTGATTTGCACATATTTGCTGTTCCATCGGTGAGTACACAGCAGTGATACCCGAAAACGCAGGTGATGTCCCCAACAGCAGACAACTCCCCGGCTAATGCTCTCCCGCTGACTTGGAGCAGAGCCTGCAGGTTGGCGTGTGTGGCCCCGGGGGCCGGAATGCCCCCATCTGCCCGTGGTGACCACCTGTAGTCACGCCTCCCGCTGCATCTCCACACCATCCACACTAGTGATGCTTGAGGTGGGGGGGAGGGGGTAATGCTTCAGCAGGATTATTTTCCTCCCCCTTTTCTCTTTATTAATTGTTCGATTCCTCTGCGACCCCCCCCCCCCCAGCTCAGTATCGTTCGACTGCAGCAGTTTCTCCGGCAGAGAGAGAGGGGGTCACTGAACTGTCACAGGACCCCCTCCCCTCCCCAAATTGCTCATCACCATCTACAGACACTGATTCTCATCATTTCCCCCAAGTCACTGAATACTTAGTTCCCATGACAATAATATTCCCCATGACAATCATATTGCCCTGTCAGTGGTCCCCCTCTGTATCCTGCCCAATTCCCCATCCCCAGCTCGATGACCCATTTCCCAGGTCACCTGTCAGGGCCACAGTACATGGCTGTGGTAGGCAGGTGACACACTGGTTCTGCTCTCAAAGCTTTACCCGTAAACAGGGATTTCCCGCGTCTGCGAGTTTCCAAATCATTTTAAAGCGTAACGCACCCTGCTCAGACAGGCACCGAAACCCGACCCCCTCAGGCAATTTATCAAGGCCCCCGCACATTCATAAATTACCGTCCGTAACGAGGGCAGTAAAACGAACTCATTAATATTTATTAAAAATAAAAGCCGATTGATGGGAGCAGGTGCAGTGAAGTCTGCATGGTGTGACTGGGTTCCCGCTCCTGCGGTGCTGGATAGGCATTCGATTGTAATGCCTGGCGGCTCCCGCTCTGAGGGGCTCACTCACAGCTCATTATTCATGCTGTGGAAAGATCTCTGAGCATCTAATGTCTGTGTTTTTAACACGAAAAAATCTGTTCGAGGTTATTTGTGCATGGGTCCACAGATTTGGTGACAACATCAGCCGCATTTTTACCCAAACGTCACATCATCCCGCGTCCTCAAAAGGATTGGCCTCCCTGAGTTTCCCTGCAGGTGCAGGGCTGCAGCAGAATGCCGGCGGTTTCTGGGACTTCCCCTCTGCCCCGACTCACGTCTTCCTCACCCTCCTCTGGTACTATTCTGGTCCCCGGGCAGCGGGGCGACCTGTAAACAGGAAGTGTCCCAGCAGGGTCCTCATGCCAAAGCGAGGAGCTCTTCCGGATCCTCGCCGTGATCCGTGTCACCCCTCCTCCTCGCTTTACATCACTCACCTTTACTAACCTGCTTTTTAACCCACCCCACCCCACCCTGAACCGCCACCCACTGCTATTTCAGAGGTTCTTCCATCTAGGGGTGGGGCTGAGTTCCTGCACCTCAATGAGTGTGGCAGCCTAATGCATAGAGAGCGGCTGCCCCGGGACACACACTTTTGTTACCTCTGATGCTTTCCGGTCTTTGGTCTCTTTGGAGGTATGGAGTGCCTGTGGTTGTGCCCTGGGCCTCTACGTGTCCCTCACAGGCGTCCTCCTGCATCTGTGCGCCGAAGGGCTGCGTCCTGTTGCATGATGGAACCTCAGCCCGCGGTTTGAAGGGCAGGAAGCCTGTTCAGGATTTCTCTGCCCGACCGTGCGATAAAGCAGTATGTTTTAAACATGAAGGATGTGAGTTCGGGGAGGTTATGCTGGCAGGAAGCAGCTCCTACATGCCCCTGGTTCCCTGCTTACCTGGCCCCACAATAAGCCACCCTGAAGCTCGTGGCCACGCGGTTTTCATGCTCCCACCCTGGCCACATGGTTTTCGTCCTCCCACCTGGGCCGTGTGGTTCTCACCCTCCTGCCTGGGCCGTGTGGTTCTCGTCCTCCTGCCCGGGCCGCGTGGTTCTCGTCCTCCTGCCCGGGCCGCGTGGTTCTCGTCCTCCTGCCCGGGCCGCGTGGTTCTCGTCCTCCAGCCCGGGCCGCGTGGTTCATGTCTTCCCGCCCTGGCCGCGTGGTTCTCGTCCTCCCGCCCGGGCCGTGTGGTTCTCGTCCTCCCGCCCTGGCCACGTGGTTCTCGTCTTCCCGCCTGGGCTGTGTGGTTCTCGTCTTTCCCGCCCTGACCGCGTGGTTCTCATCCTCCCGCCTGGGCTGTGTGGTTCTCGTCCTTCCCGCCCTGGCCGCGTGGTTCTCGTCCTCCCGCCTGGGCCGCGTGGTTCTCGTCCTCCCACCTGGGCCGTGTGGATCTCATCCTCCTGCCCGGGCAGTGCGGTTCTTGTCCTCCTGACCTGGCCACACGGTTCTCGTCCTCCTGTCCTGCCGGTGTGTGAGTGTTCCCTGTGAAGACAGTTCCTGATCAGTGGCTGCCGTTTCTCCTGAGTGTTTTTTCCTGCCTCTTCTGTCTCAGCAGAGGCATTGCCGGTATACCTGACTCCTCTGAGCATCTAATAAATGGAGAATTATTCAGCGCAGGGCGGGGGGGGTTATGTTTGCACTCACACCCCCACCGCCTCGCCTCGCCTCGCTGCAGCCTCTCCGCTCCAGTAATCCCCAGGAAGGAGCCTCCTTCCCTGGCACCCCGGCCGCCACTCAGAAACTCCATATTTTTTCTTATTTTCCCTTCAGTCTGCCGCTATCGGCTGAGCGTCCGCCACGCATGAGCTCTGGCTGCCGAGAGGGTCAATGCCAGATAATGACTGGGGGGTCGGGGTTGGGGGGGACTGGGGAGGGCTGGGGGGTCCCTCTTCACGCTCCAGCGCAGGTGAAGTGTAAAAGTGGTGGGTGAGGGAGCGGTTTCAGGCCCCATTATGGAGACACTTATTGGCCCTGCTGCTGGACCACAGCCTGGCGTGTTGCGTAACAGCTCCTCTGGTGGCCGTGAGGGAGAAGCTGCACTCTAATGGCCCTGTGTACATCTAGAGTCCAGGGGGGATTTTCCTCCGGATCCAGGGGCCAATATGCGGGATTCAGGGGCCAATGTGTGGAATTCAGGGGCCATGAGTGGATGGGTTCTATGCTCTCAGTGCTCTGGGTCCAGAAATTCCAAGGTCTTCCAGCTCCAGGGTCTTTGGGGGTGTTGAGTAATCAAGACGAGCAACAGCCCCGTTAACCTCGCTCACTGTTTATCGACTCCCAGACCCTCCCAGACCCCCCTGGAGCTGGGGCTGGTGATTAAGGACTCTGTGGCTCCGGTCCCCAGAAGCACCCTCATCAATCATCCAATCACTACGATGCTTCATGAACGCACCTCAAGGTGGAGGGTGTCAGTGAACTAAAGACTTTAACATAAACTTTGATATATAACTAAAACGTATGCATAGAGGGAAAATCAGTAAAATAATAAGAAACTGAAAAATTTGTATCCCGCGGTTTTCTGGCAGTGATGCTCCAGGTTCAAGACCAAGGTGTACAGCTGGGTTGCCATCTTCCTCCAGAATGTGAAACAACCAGGCAGACAGACGTCCCCCTGTGGCCTGGACTGCATAAGCCAACCTACATGTGTCCTTTCAGCTTTCTGGACTCACTTGCCCCAAGTCTGATTACAGACACAATTTCACCATGGATATGACATCTGTTGTCCACCCCAGTACCTCCGAGACACTCAGCAAGTGTCAGTATGTCATGGGCATCGCCGAGATCAGCGCTCATGCTGATCTAGTGAGTGCATATTCATACCAAGCTGCCGTTAATGAGCCGCTGCGTTTGCCATCCCAGCCGGTCACTGTAGACAAACAAGTAGATTTGTCCGTTTAGCAGCAGATACTGTCGTCCAAAGTGAGGAGACCTCAGGGTCCTAGGGTGCGGTGACGTCCTCGGAGCAGCTGGAGCTAACGGGCTTGCATCCGGCACCCAGTGGGGATACGAATACTCTGCTGACCGTGGGATTCAAACTCACAAGCTTCTGGCCATGGGTACAGGCTGCTAACCTGCTGAGCTGCCCGCCAGCCCTAATAGGGCTCCTGACACTCCTGTGGCTGCTCCCAACTACACACCCGCATTTGAACCCTTGACCCCTGCCATCAGTGTACGCAGTGGCCATTTAATTAGATATGCCGCCTTTTATCTCCATCTGCCTGGTTGCCTGGTAACCGCAATGAGTTTTCACTTTTAAATTTCTGTAAACATATAAATATAAGATGATCCTGACTGAGGGTGCCATGCAGACAGCCTGCCCCTGTGGCATTGTGGGTAATTATCATATGTGACCGTGCTAGATGACTGCCAAACTGATGCAGGTGTCTGGCATCTCAGGTCTGTGCTGTGAGCAAACCCTCGGCATGAATAAAACTGTTACCGGCGGGGGGGGGGGGGGGGGGGGGGGGGGGGGGGGGGGGGGGGGGGGGGGGGGGGGGGGGGGGGGGGGGGGGGG
>JAODKN010000045.1:3486897-3497763 GCA_026774425.1 Petrocephalus zakoni
AATGCTAACATATAGCATGCTTCAGCCTGGCACAATGCTAACATGTAGCATGCTTCAGCCTGGCACAATGCTAACATATAGCATGCTTCAGCCTGGCACAATGCTAACATGTAGCATGCTTCAGCCTGGCACAATGCTAACATATAGCATGCTTCAGCCTGGCACAATGCTAACATGTAGCATGCTTCAGCCTGGCACAATGCTAACATGTAGCATGCTTCAGCTTGGCAGAATGCCAGCCTATCATTTCACCTACAAAGGGAACAAAGTAAAGCTGCCTTTTTAGCGCCCGGACTTTCAGTGGGGCTTGAATTTCACACAGCTGTTATCGCCGCAGCTCAGGCCCGCTTGGAGGGTAGGCCTCAAGCCTCTCACTTTGATTAGATGTAGAGTTTCTGTGAGTGGGTGGAGATTGTGCTGTCTACAGGCCGCTAAGCGAACAAGGGGCGTTCCCCTCCAATGAAGGCATGAAATAGAACAGGCCCACGATCGGCCCGTCGCTCGGGGGATCTGCCGAGTGCCGCTGGCAGCCGCTTCGCGTGGCATCGGCCGACGATTCTGTGCGACAGCCTAATAAAAGCTTATACTCTGCTCCGCTTTCTATGTCTGCGACTCAGAGGGAAATAATAGATGAAATAAGAAGATAAAAACATTTAAACGGTTATGAGTCAATGAATAATTCATCTCACCCTTAGCCATAACTCTTTCTTGGTATTTGTCATGTTACTAATTTAATAATTTACCTTCCTCAGTCATTCACCCTTACAATCAATTAACGCACTGAGTTCACGCTTTGAGGGCATGATCCTATGCATGCAGCAATTCACAGGCCAGTCTTAGCATGTTGTGTGTTTGGGGCGTGTCCCCTCCATGTTCACTGTCAAAACATACTGTTTCTAGACTAAAGTTTCTGTGGCCATTTGGGGAGGTAGAGTGCTCCCCGCAGGCACGTCTCCGTGTGTCTGCAGGTCGGCATCTGCTGCTGTGTTCCTTGTGAGCAGTGGGTGTATTGGCACTGTGGATAGCTGGAGGTTAAATTGACATGCTTTCAAAATGAGCTATCTTTATAAAAATACAAATTACGTTAGATGTTTCTTGCTGAATGCCTCTGGGACACCGCGGTACGTTCACACAAGGGCTCAGCCGGCGCAGGAGAGGAAGGGAAGCTGGCTTCCGGAACCCAGGTCCCGTAGTCCGCTCAGAGGCAGGGCTGACAAAGGCGTTTAGGAGCCCGGCTTCTAGCTAATTAACGTCTCGTTTGTTAAAAAGCACAAACAGAGCCACCATTCAGTCTGGTTTACATGCAGCTGCACTGCCTCACAGCTGTGCGCTTCAGGCCGAATCCGGTCATGTTCGATGGCACGCCGCGGCGGGTCGGGATCCGCTCAGTCGCGCAGTCGCCGCACAGCCGCGCGTCTCAATCTGCAGCTGTCATTTTCCGCTTCTTTATTTTTGTCTTAAAATGACTGCCAGGCTATTAAATGCTCTCAAAATTGCCCCCCATCAAGGCGCCGTGCATCAGTCGCTACGCATCCCTGCCTGAAAAATGGAATTTCACAACATTTTGGTTTAATAACCCTGAAATGTTTTAAACTGATCCTGCTCACAAAATGAAATATGCTCACATACGCCCATTAAGATGAACTCCTTTATGACGGGGTCTTTTCCGTCCAGGTGGTTCATATAATTAGTACGCGAGAGTGACTGCAAACATGCCTCTGTTTACCCGTTAAGCGTCACGCACTAAATTATAGCTTCCTAAACCCATCCCTGCTATTTTATGCAGATTTATTTATTTAAAATTGCCTATTTCCCCCCCCCCCCCACTCTAAATTGGTCTTTAAGTGAAAGATCTGAAAGCGTTCTGACAAAGACTTGGCCGCTGACCGATGTGGGAGGAGCTAGGATCCAGGGAGAATGGGCGTAACGCAAGCGGCCATCTTTAATTACGCCACATGGGAGACGTCCGGCTTTGGTGCCGATAGCGGGTGGCTTCTTCACGAAAAACGTGGGTACGACGCAGGGAATATGAGTCTCTCGACTCGGTAATTTTCAAGCGAAATCAGAAACTACGATTTTTTTTTTTGGTAAATGACATTCAAGTAATTGGTCCCTTGTTTGTCCAGGGACAGAGAGGGCAGATTCAAATATGTGCGGCGCTGGGGCCGAGGTGCGGTCTATATTAGGGAGCCGATTCTGCGTGCCGGCGTCTGGGAGAAATCCAATACAGTGACCTTATGAGCGTTCGGGGACAGGGAAGCGCCGGATTGATTTCTGGATGGCGTGGCTTACCAACTCGCTGGCCATGGGGCGAGCCTTCTGTGGGCATTCGAGGAGAGGCCATTATGACACAGAAGCCAGGGTAAATAACACCAGCTCCCTGGGCAAATGACATGTATTGTTCCATTTCTAAATGTCTGATCTCGGCCGCTGGTGACCGCATCTGTTTTATGAATCACATGACAATGCACTGATTGGGCCGCAGGGATTCGACACTGACGGTGTTATTTAAAGCAAAGTGTGAATAATTTAGAAATCCTCTCTGTGAAACTTGAAATGTGTTTTGGTTCGATTAAACTGGTCCTCCCTGTGCCCCCGCAGAACATTCTAGTACACTCTGTAACCATGGGGTAAGACGAATGTGAGCCACTCTCACTTTCCGGATCCGAACCTGAGGCCCCTAGGGTATTCTTTGTGAATTGTGGCCCACGCCGGAGTTTTCCTCCACAAGGGACCGCCTGGAAGGACCGGGGTATTTTCTCTCTGGGAGCATTAGGCAGGGGCTGATTAACATACCTGGGGGGTCCAAGGCTGACATCAGCATGGACACTCAGCTGCTACCAATTTAAGGGACTGATCCATTTTTCACGGGGTAGGTTGGGGCCCTTGTTTGTTACAGCCCAAGACTATAGCCTCTGCATTAATCTACATACAGTTATCCTGCCGTGTATTTAGTGGAGTTCCTGGATGAATGTCACAGCGCACCCTAATTCCGAATCACAATACCCGGCTCTCTCACTTAGCGCTAGCTTAGCTTAGCTCATCTTAGCTTTGCGGGGAGGGCCAGGTGGGTCCCGGTTTGCGTGAGAAGGCACATTTACAGAAGCATTCCTCCAGCTTTCGGTGGATAATGCCGATCCTCTCCCCTGTGCTGATTAACGGAGATGTTGTGCTTCCGGCCTGTGGAGTCTGTACTGGAACGGAGACCCCGTCTAGCCCTAATTAGTGGCCTGGGGTCCAATCACAAAGAGGCCGGAGTATAGCGCCCCCACTTGGCACTCTGATGCGCCGCGGTTTCTTTGAATAAGAGGTGCTGCCTAAATTGCGGTCCTGCTGATGTTCAGACTGGACGAGGCCCCAGGATTGTTACCCATCCCCCTGATAAGCCATGTTACATGTCCAGCGTACTCTGACGCAACTGTTATGTGGCTGCTGATTGGCTGTTGTAACATCACATGGTGTTATGCTCTTACGACAGGGATAATCACGTGAAAGGCTGACCAATGAGATGCAGCAGAAGAGCAAAGACCACTGGACCATGAGCCCCCGGGTCCCTCAGCCCGTCAGCCTGGAACTCGTGGGTGCCGGTGCGGTGGGGCCTTACCTACTGCTTTCAGTGATGCATACTTGTTGAGCTCCTTGGCCAGCGGTGGCTGATTGTAGGCGTGCGTCACTGGCCCCCCCAGCGTGGCGTATGGGTGTGGCTGGGTCATGGTCGGCACTAGGGTTGGGGTGGGGCCCAGGCTGTTCATGGCACCATCTGTGGGGAGGACATAGATGACATAAGAATAGCTGTTACCAGTGAGGCGCTGGCAGGGTTCTGAGTGGTATTATACAAAGATAGAGATTGGACGTAAGTAGGACCCATCATACAGCGCAGTTATCCATACTGCTCTAAAAAGCCCAGTATATATAAGATCAAAATTGAGTTCTGACCGAATCGGGTCATCCCTCTGTTTTACCTTGTGAAAACAGCGTGAGAATGACAGTAACTACAAAATGAAAAAACCCAGGGAAGTTTCAGTGTCAGTGTAGTTGCTGTATTTTGCCTAACAGCAACTGTAGCTCACCTTTAGAAGTAAACACTGCCAGCTATTTCCTGAGCAAACATGACCCGCAGCGCCACCTACGATCATGGCACAGGGGGCGTGGCTTATCGAGGGGCTGCTCATGCGACTGCCCGTCCAATAGGGATCCACCACACACCGCTGATGTCACATTCACGAGCCCAGTCAGTTAGGCCGGTGCTCTCCATGGAGACAGAAGTTAATGGCATCGCATTTGTTAATAAACCCGAGTGCTGGAGCATTGAAGAGTTCCTTAGATTCTTGCTTTGTTAGAAGTTGCTATGTAGGTCCGGCTCCAGGCTCACATTTGTACCAGAGCGTTCCTTATAAGCGCTTTCTTGCTGCACTTTCTCCCTGACAGCCGCTGTCTGTTATGTGCTATTTGTTTCACTTGAATGTACCCTTACTTCGCAAACTCGGTTGGTCTTGGTCGTTAACGACGAGAGAGTGATCGGTACAGGTCGCTGATTGTTTATGTTTCGGGTGTAAACCTGACATTCTGAGCTGCATCCGGAATCTGTCTGCTGGTTTATTGAACCTTTGCTTGAGTCACACAGACGAGAAGAGGCATGAAGTCAAACTCCCGTAGGACGTAGATGATACCTGCAGACGCCATTGAGCTCCTGCTTTAACTAAAGGCAAACCTACGTGCTGTTTCCGGAACCTTCTGAAACGTCAGCTAGCAGTTAACAGTACGGAGCATTGATGGATACCGGGCTGCTCCCTGTTTAAATACTTGAGACTTGCTACAGCTGGGTGTGAGGGTGCTAGCTCTTTCTCTATTAGTGCTCCTGGATACCCTAACATAGAGCAGATGTCATCCATAACTCCTGCCTCAACGGCTGTGTGCCGCTGCCCTAATGATGGAGACACGGTTAAGGCATCAAAGTGTCAGAGGCATCATAATTTCAGGCTCTTCTGTGCTCTGTCGGGTCCCTCTACTTTAGCCATAAATTTTCTGCCGTGAGGTCAGAAGTTCAGGCTCTGGGGAGGTGCAGCCGTGTCTCAGCCTTTTTCCATGCCATGTTGCCCGTGGGCACTCGCACGCCAAACCAGGTCATCGCACATCTCCTGGGTGCCCCCCCGCTCTGCCTTTCAGTGTCCTGTTCAGCACACCCCTCACCCTTGCGGTGTAGGAGTTAGGGGGAAAGGGATACACTTCCCAAAATGCCCCTGAGATGCAGGCCACATTTGTATCAATTTACTGCACTTTCGTTACAATTTCGTCCATTTCCTATCGTGTGCGTTGCTATGCAACAGCGCATTGTGTATGCACGCCGGGAAGGCTGCAGAGCTTTCGCTGTGCGTGTGTGTGTTTTTAAATATATCCTTTGTTCTGACAAACAGAGAGGCTTTCATCTGAATAGCGTAAAACACAGTGTGACTGTTACTGCCCTACAAACTCACATGTAATTCAGAGAGCAACAGGGGAGTTAGGGAAATGCATTATAAAAATGGGCTCTGGCTGGATGGATGGTGAACTGACATAAACTGATATAATTTCACTTCCGGAGAAGATGACAATTTGTCACAGAGTCTATGGCACACATCCTTAAAATGTTGTTGGCTGATACTGGCCACCTTCCCCTGAACCAATGAACGACTTTAAAAGCCAGCTGCTCTCTGGATCAGCACCTCAGAGCATCCGCCATCGCTCCCATACAGCCAGCATTGTACGTATTCTTAGGATCATTTGTATTTTTTACTGCACAGCTCATGTCCTTCTGTGGCTTGCAGTCCTTCTTAGAAATGTTTCATTAGACTCGAGTAAGATAAAATCTCATTATTATAAAGTTTGTACAAAACAGATGTATGGAAATAGGAAATTAAACTCGTCATCAATGCAAAACACTCACAGCTTTGCTGCAATTATGATGATGATGATGACAGATCTGAATTATGGAGGGCAGGGAGCCCTGTGGTTAACCAGTGGGCCTGGAGGCCAATGTGGCCGCTGGTTCCAGTCACATGACCTGGCTGCTGTACCTTTTGTAGTGAATGACAACTGTCTCCATCAGTACCATGTGTGACACCACGGGCTGCTTTAAAAAACCTGGAATGTTCCAGAAGCTTCCACACCTCCCAGACATCTGCTGTTACGCTAGACAGTCTGGGCCGGCTGCGGAACATCCTTCGCTCGGAAACATCCGGAAATAGCAGGTTCTTACACAGCCTGTCCTGGGAAACGTTTCAGACAAAACAAGATCACCTCGTCTATAACGGAGACTCTGAGGACTTCTCCGAAAGCAGCCTGTTAGCGGCGAGGAGTCCACGCGTCAGACGGTCGACTTTAAGGCTTTGAGAGCCTTTTACCTGTAATTAAATCTAAAGACACGCTGTTGAGGCAGACCCGGGGTCAGACCGGCGAAACCGATGAAGGGCAGTGTGGGAAAACCAGTTTGTCATTGACAGAGGAGGCCAAAACGGAAAGAAGTTTCTAGAAGTTTCTTGAGACTGCTCCCTGACCTGAAACGGAGGGTAATTTATACCGGGAGCAGGACATTGCTTCCCCAAAGGCAGTGGTGCTCATCCTGAATGCTAGAATGTTCTTCAAAGGGGTCAGTGGCCAATAGGAACTCCTTCGATCTGTGGGTGCATTGTGACAGAGACGTGAGGGTAACAGTTCTCAGGAAAGCCCCTGGCTACACTGAAAATGGCTCTCTTGCTCTGGGGGGAGGTCGGGAAGCTGTCAATGTGATCCAATAGTAACTTCATGCCTTATACAAGAACTGGTATTTGTAACCAGATTAGTGCCCATCACAGTCTGCATCCAGCCACGAATGCTCACTGTCATGCAGACCGCAGTCCCCCTCTACCGCACACTTCTGCCTTTTACAGTCTAAGAACACATCACACTCATTAACAATGGATGGACATCTGTAGAGGTCATGATCTTGTGTACTTAGACAAATCACCCATTTAGAAGCAATATTTCCATCTAATCCGACACAAGGTGGTATAGAGCCAATCCCAGCCAGCGGGGGGCAGGATGCCCCAGGCAGCACATGGCACAGACAGAGACACACACACTCACACGCTGTGCCTAACACAGGACATCACCGACTCTCCTGCCGGAACGGCTCAAGACTGCAGGAGGACAGCCACTCAACACGGAGGGATCATGCCACCAGCACACATTCTGAGCAGAAGTGGGATTTGAACCCTGGTGATACCGGCTAAGCCACCGGTGATAAGTGCTAATCCACATCTGTGTGGATCTGACCGCAGTCGCTTTGTGACGATTAATCCCCGTCTCCATGGCACGGAGCGGTGCTCCCCGTCTCTACGCCTTCCCGCTGCCCCTTCCGGGAAACACCGGATCCTAGTCCCGGGTGTCCGCTGGCATAAAGGTGGCCTCACGGCAGAGAGGGTGAACTGGGACCACAGAAATCCCCGAACCCTCGTTAAAAATGCAGGAGGGTTATTTTGAGAGCGGGCTGGCCCACAGGGACGGGCCGACGGATGGCTCCCTGAACCCCTCCCGAATCTCAGAGAACATTCAGCCGAGAGCCACCGGATCCGTTTTAATCAGAGACGCATAATTAATGACGGTCCATAAAAAGCACCTGAGACTCAGAGATTTAATTATTTGCGTGAGCTAATTGAGAAATCAAACGGGCATTTAGCGTCTGTGCATGAATAAGGCGAGTTAGCAGGGCCTGCGCAGAGGGGCTGTGGAGAGGGGCTGGGCAGCTGCGCTGTGCACGGCCCATCTGTCTGCATGTAATGTGTATACTGATGCTCGTGACAGCGGGCAGGTGGTTAAGCATCACTAACATTTCCCTAGCAGACCTGCAGGTGGCGCCATCTGTAATTACCCCAAACTAGAGCTCCGTCTGTCTAAGAGGGTTAACAGGAAGCATCTGGCTCACAGTGTCCAGGCGGAGGTCCTGCGAGGGTCACTGGCGGCCAGCCACATGTCCTGGTTCTGAGCCTGCAGATGGTTCTGAAAATGCTGACTCGCCGTTCACACAGGGGAAGGCTCAAACCGAGCTCTGTGAAGGACCCGCATCCCCATAAGACGAGCAGCCAGCCCTGATCAGCGGTGGGTACGCGGGGGGTATGCGGGGGGGACGAGAGATGACTAATGGATGAAGTTCAGCCGCTGGATCACATGACACGCCTGCCGATGAGTGGCATGAGCACCGCGGACCCGCCGTTAAGCACCAACACACCATCTCCCTGATTCCCGCCACCATCTCTCCAGGCTTTTAGCATTTTAGCAATACAATACAATACAATAGAAGTAATGGACATTAACCCGCGGACTGAGTCGTGGTTAAATGCACAGGGAATCTGCTGGGGCCCAGTTACCATAGATCAGGGGCCAGGTGCGGTTCAGCTATCCTTATATTTTATTTATTTAGCTGATGGTTTTTAAGGCTCTGGACCCCCCACAACAATAGAACAAGCAGTTTCAGAAAATTGATTGATGGATGTTTTTTTATCCAATTTTCCCTGAAGCAGTTAACGTCTAAAAGCCCAGCAGTGACACCACTGAATGTGGGATTAGAACCTGCACCCTCCTGACCTTAGAGACGGCACCAGAAAGCTGTGCCCGCTTAATGAAGCTGTGCGTCAAGCCTCAGATCAGAGGAGATCAGTGATGAAGGACGACCGCATGGCTTTAAAAGGAGCGATTCGGCCCTCTGAATTCACTAGCTCATCTGCATGTCAATCGCGGCGTGAATCAGGCATGGGGGGCGGCGGGGGGAGGGGGGGGGCTATTCAGAATAGGTCTCTATCTGGGTAAATGTTTACTTACGGCAGAGGTCTCAAAGCACCCGCCCGTGACATGTTTCTACATGTTTTCCACAGAGAACGTAACATCATTCCGCTAATCTGTGCCGCCGGTGCCCCCACCAAACTGGATTCCCTTTTGCCCAATCAAAGGCTCACTCAGGAGACGGGCCCCCAGCCAGAGGCCCCCAGGTTATTTACATTTGAGATCCCAGGCTTAAAGCAATATCTTAGACACACGGGGCCTGACTGTGAGGTATGAGCTTGGAGAAACCAGAGTGAAACACCCGAGAAAATTTGGGGAAGATTTGGTGTGCAGTTAGAGGGCCCGGCTTTCCGGAACACTTCCGGGACCCTGGCCAGCTGGGGGCCCCTGGCCGGGGACCCGTCTCCGCCGGAGCATCGGGCCACTGTCACAGGAGCACGGGGTGGAATATTTCCCGTGGGGATGGAGTGCTCAGCATTTTCACTGCTGCCGTAAAAACGCTGACTCCCAACCCCCCCCCCTACCTACCCACTGCCCTCCCTGTCCACACCTTACGTGCCGTGCCGCTGCTTTCTGGTGGTTGCATCACCAGGCAGGGACGGCTTCAAAGTAAACCCATTGTGAGACAGGATGGGACACAGCGGATCAGGGTACGAGGGGGAGGGTCAGGATGGAATGCAGTAGATCATGGTACGGGGTGGTGAGACAGGACTGGATGCCGCAGACCACGGTACGAGGGGGGGAGACAGGATGGGACTAGAAAGACCTGGGTATGGAGGGGTGAAATAGGATGGGACACAGCAGACCTGGTTACAGCATGCTGGGGCACTCGCCACCACCCTCTCCAGCTGGATATCTCCCCAGCTCCGCGGGAACTTTGATTCTGGCCAGATCCTCCTCTAGCTGTGCAAATGCACTCTGCCTTCCTCTGTTTGCGGTGATTCGGTGGCGCTGCGTGGAGGTGAGAGACAGCCGAGGCCCAGGTCATCCTAAGCAGCCTGACGCTTACGGGCCATAAGACCAGCCGGGTCTCTGCTGGCATGTGACAGGATGCGTGATGCCATCACCTTCCCACCCTCCACCAAAGCCACACTCGCTGCTGATGTTCACATACCTCTTGGAGGTAGAGTCCGTAGCCACACTCCACCCAGCGGACGACCGCTGCCTCGTTACCGGCTCTGTAAACAGTGAGTGGACCCCTGTAGCAGCACTGCAGCAGCTTAACGTGCTAACGTGCTAATGCCTCATCGCTGATACCTCGTCATCCGTTCCCACTCAGGTTATGTCAGGTGGATCCTTTATGCTACTTAGATTTTCCACTGCCTGTCAAGGCCCTCTGCAGTTGTCATGACAACCTAGAAAATGTCCCCGTCCCTATCAGAAGCCAGCGCAAACAGCGTATTTTTTGCTGCACGGTGCTGCCCCGCCTCTCTCACCTGCCACTCTGCCTCTACCAACTGCCGCTCCGCCTCCCTGCTGCCCTCCTCTCCCCCCTGCCGCCTTGCCTCTCTGCTGCCCTCCTCTCTCCCCTGCCGCCTTGCCTCTCTGCTGCCCTCCTCTCTCCCCTGCCGCCCTCTTCTCTCCCCTGCCGCCCCACCTCTTTGCTACCCCACCTTTCAGCTGCCATCCTCTCTCCCCTGCCTCCCCGCCTCTCTCCCCTGTCGCCCTGCCTCTCTGCCACCTCACCTTTCTGCCACCCTCCTCTCTCCCCTACCGCCCCGCCTCTCTTACCAGCCGCCCTCCTCTCTCCCCTGCCGCCCGCCTCTCTTACCTGCGGCCCGCCTCTCTCCCCTGCTGCCTCACCTCTCTCCCCTGCCGCCCGCCTCTTTTACCTGCCGCCCGCCTCTTTCCCCTGCCGCCAACCTCTCTCCCCTGCCGCCCCACCTTTCTGCTGCCTCTCTCCCCTGCCGCCCCACCTTTCTGCTGCCTCGCCTCTCTCCCCTGCCGCCCGCCTCTTTCCCCTGCCGCCCTCCTCTTTCCCCTGCCGCCTCGCCTCTCTCCCCTGCTGCCACGCCTCACTCCCCTGCTGCCACGCCACCCACCCCGGCTGCCCGCCGCGCTCCCCTGCTGCCA
>JAODKN010000045.1:3522984-3533258 GCA_026774425.1 Petrocephalus zakoni
CCCCCCCCCCCCCCCCCCCCCCCCCCCCAGAGCGTGGAAGGCAGGCAGGGGACATGCCACAGCAAGGCCTCCAGCCTGGGGATGGTGACAACATGTAAGGGGAGGCGTGTGCGGCCGGAGAGAGCCAGTGTGAGTACAGTGAGGGAGAAAAAAGAAAAAAAAAGGAAAAGAATCACCGTGGCAACCCCCGTAGTACAGCTCAGTGCTCACATCCCACTGAGCAATGAGCGAAAGAGTGTGAACCGCCAGATCACGCTGTAGTCAGCTGCCTGACAGTCACCATGTATCGTAGTGTGATGGTTACAGAGTAATAACAGAGTGTAATGTTACAGTGTAATGTTTACAGTGTAATATCAGTGTTACAGTGTAATGTTTACAGTGTAATATCAGAGTGTTACAGTGTAATATCAGAGTGCAATGCTTACTGTGTAATATATATCAAAGTGTAATATTTACATGTGTAATGGTTACTGTGTAATATATATCAAAGTGTAATATTTACATGTGTAATGGTTACTGTGTAATATTTATGAGTGTAATATTTGCATTGTAATATCATACTGTAATAGTTATAGTTTATTTATTACCTTGCAGTTTGTTTTCACTTGATGTCATAGTCAACCAATGTAACACGTTAGCGCGAGTGTGGGAACCAGGTCACGTGACCGGGGGGGGAGACGGGACACTCCCCTCCTCCCAATCTCCTGCATAGGCACGGGAGCCCATGGCCTCCTGGGAACATGGGGAGTGGGCGCGCGCCTACGGCAGGCTGAGCAGCATCATTGTTTGAAGCTTAATGAAGAATCGTATTGATGCCCGTTATTATATTAGCTGTCAGCCTTATTTGCACATAAATTGAGGAGGCTTGATGTTCTATTTAATGTTTGTTATTTTCTAAATGTCAAGAATTAGACTGATACTTGCAGTAAACTGACGGAGGCAGTGCTGTGACTCACCACCTCACTGCTCCTGGGTTGCGGGTTCGAAACCGTTTTATCTTATTACATCCACCCATCCACCAAACCCTCTCTTGCGGGGCGGAGTTACAACGCAAACCGTGTGCGGCATGGAAGGCATGCAAACTGCACACACACAGAACGGCCAAGCCCAGCCCGGGAGACGCACTGTAACGCTGCCCCCACCTACCCCGCATGGCGCCCTGTTAGCTTCTTAATTAAAATCATTATCAGAGCTCTGAATTATTTTTAAAGCAACACTAAGTTTCTTTTTACCATTCGGGGGGGAAATGAATGCTCACTCAGCTGCTAATTATCCATCTCGTTAGACTGTCATCAGCGCTGATGGCATCTTGTCTTCTATGAATCTGCCTGCATGTTTTGATGTTTTGATGAGACAGAAAGATTAGGAATTACAGACTGACTTGACTGAAATTAGCATCCCGGACATCTTTAATCTTCCTCGCTCGCCCCAGTGACCGACTCGAGGCCAGATTTTTAAACGCATCTTTCAAACCTGTTGGTAAATACAGCCGTTCACAGATTCCCCTGGAATTTTTGGTCTAGTTAGTTTAGACAAAAAGGGAGTGACTATCCCCATGGGAATTAGCAGAGACCTTAATAAACGAGGAGAAATGAGAGGAGATCTCGGGGTGAGGCACGGACAGTGGCCCCACCACGCTCCCAAGCCCCCATGATGGTTGCATCACCATATTCACACGTCGTGAAGCAGACACGCTCGGCGGAGCTGAAGAGCACTCAGGCAGACGGCACAGGCTCTGCGGATGGAGGCGACCCGGGGCCCTGCTGGACCCAGAGGGAGTGTGAAAGAGAAATCACATTGCAGGGTGTTCTGTAAACAGACGAGCCAGCTTCAGCCGTGACCGCAAATCGAAACATGCCAGAGCCTCCACCCTTATTAATTAGGGAAATTTCCTGCTTAAGCACGATGGCACGACATCATCCTTTTTTTGGCCGATCCTGACATTAACATTTTGAGTATCTGCCGATATCAAAACCAGTCCAATATTTTTTCGTGCTTAACAAGCGCTAAGCATTACATGACGTTTTTGTATCAATACATTTCCGGCGATATGGAAAAGTAGCTGCATTTAGTGTTGTTGCTGCGCTGTCTGTGCATGCTAAGATTAGAGAAATATGATGGTTATGTTGCTCAAAGGGACAGGAGGCAGGGTGTGTGCATGGAGGAGGTCATGTGAGTCAGGTAATCTGGAGGAGGCGGAGTCTTAAGGCTGTTCTGATACCAGGGTGACTATGTGCCAGGTGTGAGACTTTATTAAAGTCTCTAAATCAGGACATTACCCACTGGCCCTTTCCTGCTGGGAATTTGAGATGTGCACGGTCCTCATTTGCACGATCCTCAAGCCTAATCGGGCTCCTTAATCACAGTGCCATGTGCACTCCTTAGATGGTCCCTACTGGGAAAGAAACTCACTTCCAGGTCTAAGACTCACCAGACTTTCTCTACACAATTTAATAGTCTGGTTCTATTTTTTTTTTTTATCCAGATCTAAATTGAATTTACAAATTAACACCCCAAAAACAACAATCGCATCTCATGGTTAAGTTTAACATCTTAATTGCAAAGCTAGTTAAAAAAGTGAGCACCCCCACCACCTTAAACACTCCCCCCTCGCATACCTTGTTTTCCGAAAGCATGCATCCCTCAGAGAGTGAAGCAGGTTTCAGACATTAATCTCCACATTATATTTGTGCTTCGCATCTCAAATCCAGTATTTTAACCATCTGGCTTTTTAAGATTAAACAAACAATTCATTGTGGTCTCTGGTAGCTAAGAGGACGCACCGGAATCTAGTCCAAGGCTGAAAGCCCAGGACACGCCCCCGCTGAGGATGAATTCCCCTTAATGTGTCGCCTCTTCTCGGGCAGTCTCAGATTGTCAGGAGTCCATAGCTGTGCAACAGCATTTATCGCGTATGTGTGAGTATGTGCGTGTATGTGTGTGGGTCATTTATATATTATGTGGTGGGGACCAAATGTGTTATTTCGACGTTGTGGGGACTTTTCTGTCACCACAAGGGGAAAATGCAATTTAATAAAAATCTGCGAATACAATCAAAAAAGTAAAAATGCCAAAAGTCTTGTATTTTGTTTGGTTACTTGTGGTTAAGGTTAGAGCTGGGTAGGGGTTAGAGTTGTCATTGATGGGATTACAGTTATGCCCAAAGAAATGAAAAATATGAATACAACCGTGTGTGTGTGTGTGTGTGTGTGTGTGTGCGTGTGTGTGTGTATATTTACCAGGTTATGTAGGGTGTCAGGGAGGACACTTTGAACTAGGACAGGATTTGTAAACTACCATTTCAATTAAAAGGACCTGGATTTCACTTCTTGCTGCGTGTTGATTGGTCAGTCTCCTATAATCATGCACGCATCACTAATGTTAAATGCGAAACAGCTGGACGAGTCTTTCAATCAACGAAACAAACCAATCAAAGCACAAGAAGAACTGAACTATTTAGCCGAGCACAGGAGCCTTTCAGGCTTAAAGTAGTTTGTAAAACCTGAAGTAGCTCAAAGTGTCCTTCCTGACATGGATTACCTGGTCACCCTAGGTTATGCGAAGGGAATCAACTCAGGAAGTATGCGTACCAGGTCATTGTGAAGTTCATTCTGGAGGTCATTGTGAAATTTATTGTGGAAGTTACTGTACAGGTCATTATGAAGGTTATCGTGGAGGTTATTGATGACGTAATTGTGCAGGTATTATGGTTATTATATAGATCATTCTACAGGTCAACAGCAGACATGGCAGGACCTAATGCTGAAAGGGTAGTAACTGTACTTCATAGATAAGCAATCATTTATAATTGTTATTATGGGTGAATGGGTTATTATTATGGTCATATACATATAAATATGGGTATATATATATGGTATATAAATTCTGACCAGGTCGTCAACCAGCACTGAACCAAGCACCTTCAACGCAACAGGATACCAGGATCCATTTTCCAAACACCCCCCCCCGCACCCCCGTGCCAGCACACAGTCACACAGCGCCCTCCTTGTTCTGATTACAGCTGGTGTCCAGCTAGTCTCCATCTGCGGCCTCTTGTTCTCCATCCGTGATTCAGCATTGATGTGCTCCCTCGGAGTGGCGGTGATTTATGCCCTTCAGGGGTCTGTAGGCTTGCATCATGCCCCCCCCCCCATAAGCCATACCACAAAGCAAAATCATTCAAGATTTATTGCATGTAACCGCCCCTTTAAAACTAGGATTCATCCTTGCCATTGGAACTTTGATCTAATGTAGCATTCCAGCTTATCGGCTGTGAAGTCACTGCAGTGGGGAGGGTTTCGTTGATAGAGGCATTCGGCAGCTGTGTGTGGGCCGCGCCGCGATCCGGGTGCGACTCGTATGTGGTTTTTTATTTCCACTTACCGCCAGCAAGAGTTTGAACTCTGAAAGATAATGAATAATACCACGGTACAGCAGCTAAATTCATTATGTGTTCATTTTTCGAGCCCCGTACGGGCACAGCGGTTTCCCACATAATACAATAAGCGGATTCTGATGACCGCTTCATCGCTGACTTATCCATAGTAATGCGTTCTCATTTTGGTAAGGTGCCTTTATTTCCATATCATAGGAAGCCCTCTGTTCTGTTCCCCAGTTCCGGTGTCATTCAGGTGTCACTGCATGGAGAACCTGGACATTCCAAGCAGAAGCTCTCAGAAATCAAGGGTGTGAGCCAGCATCTCCTACTCTACACTGCTGGAGATGTTTGAGAGGCATAGAGGAACAGACCAGCATGTACTTTATTCTGTATGCCGCCTCTTCCGGGCAGCATGGTGTCGGTGAACATATCAGTCTATTCTGTCAGGATTGTGGCAGGCAGTCCACAGGTGGGACTGAATCAATTACAGGGCTCAGTGTCCTGAAAATAACCGTCAATGCTGCATCTGATTCCTGCAGGCAGCTCTTTGTCACTGCGTTCGGTTTATCTGGCCTTGTCCACGGAAGCTGGATGCTGATTGGACCACACTTGGCTCCCGTTTCCTTGTCGATATGGAAACAGCATCCCTACAGTCATGGGGATTCTTTTCAGCACAAAGAACTTCTGATGTCTAGGGCAGCTTGTCCATGACTGACAACCGAAAGAGAAGTAGATTGGGAGTGTGTGTCTGTGTGCGTGTCCGTGTCCGTGTGTGTGTGTGTGTGTCTGCGTGTTTGTTTACATATGTCAATGTGTGTATGAGTGTGTGTTTTTGTGTATGCATACCTCTCTCTGTGAGTATAGCCAAATGCTTTTGTGTGCAGGCCCTGTTCGTATGTGGGGGTGGCCGTGCGTGGGAGAGGGACAGACAGAGAGCGTGTGGGGGTGTGTGTTTGGGCACAAGCACGCACTTTAAAACACACACACAGAGATCATTGTTCAGGAAAACACACTGATGCATGGCACCAATCAACGCACTGACGTGCCGGTCGAGGTTCGCGCACTGACTCACACGTGAAACATTGGCTGGCAGTCATACACACCGGATCGATATTCTCATCTCGTACAAACTCCTTAAGGCTGCATGTCTGCTCAAAAATAACGACAGTGTGAGACTCTCGGGTCGGGAAGGAGAACAGAGCGATGTTACACGGGCCTGGACAAGACCTGAGACATCACAGAGGACGAGAAGCCCATAGAGTAATAGGTACACTGACCCTGCCCCACCATCCCATTTACTGGGCAACATAAGCATCTTAAACCAGCCAGTCAATGACATAGGAGACTATCTCCCTCTCTGTCCATGCATCATGCTGCTGACATTTCCAAGTGAATCAATGAGGTATAAAGACAGTAATTTACTCTAGAAGGACTTTGCTTAAGTGCTCTGAGGTGTTCAGGGTCTGCTGGTCTAGGTGATCACAGTAAGAGAGCACCGTTAGCGTGCCCTTGTTAGCTGTCAGCTTGGGCCCACATGCTGCTTTAAATGCACAGTATGCATTTGTGCCTCACCGTTAAGTGTCACCCGCTAACTTTACCCTGCCACCCTGGGGCTGTTTCCATCCTCCTGTACTCCTCTTCCTTTGCATGGTTGACCAACATGGAGAAATTGGGAAAAGAAGGCACACCCCCCCCCACCTGAGTCTAAGGGTCATTTTCCTGCAGGCACTTGCAAAGCCAACATAGGGGGGCCTCGCTAGACCATCTGCAGGGACCTGGGTCATGTAGTTCCCCGAGTCGCCCTTTTCTGTCATGAGCGGGAGAGGATGCTGCCATTTCGTTGGGGATTTGGAAGCCGTAACTCTTTCCCGCCGTTCTGCTCTGCAGGGCCTGAACGGGAGCGGAGTCCGGGGGCTGAAGCGTCGCCACACCGCGGAGAGGGATGCAGCCTCAGCCAGGGCCTGCTGCTGTGACCATGGTTACGGGGCATCTCAGCGGCCAGCAGCACCTGGGCTTGAGATGCCCCCTGCTGAGCAGCTCAACCAAACCCTGCTGTTGGTTTTTTATGTTTTTTCTTTTCAATTCCCATTAGTTACCACAACTTGTTTATTTATATAGCACAATTAAGACATAAGCCAATTCAATGTGCTTTACAAAGGCAGAAGAATACATTCAAACAAAAGACATTAAAATCACATTTTAAACTTCATTTGTTAATCTCACACTTTATACCGAGTTCTCTTACGATTTCGTCAAATGTACCTGCATTTAATTTCTGAGCCGCCGTATTAACGAAAAGCATTAATAAGGGGGCGGGGCGGGCATGGGGGGAGGAGTCAGGTGACCAGGTTTGCCACGGTGATTGCTGATTGCATCCACCTGTCCTGTTGTTTTTCCTGTCCTACAGCCCTCAGCTCATCCATTCGAGTTCCAATCCAGCTCCCTGCCCACCCCCCCGATAAAGGGGGGGTGTTTATTTTTGTTTTCGTAGGCTGTCAGCCCTGTTCATACCCCACACTGGTCACACTGGACAAACACGTTTTTTCCCAAATAAGTAGTTCAATCCCTGCCTACCCCCACTTCTGCTGGTTGGACAGCAGCGCCCCCTGCTGGGAGTCGCCTTTGATGTCACTGACTAGGGTGAGCTTCTCTGGTGGAGGGGAAACGTCTTGAGGTCTCCTTGCGGCGTTGAGCAGATCTCTGGCCTAAAAATGGCTCACTCAGTGTGAGAGGTGGCCGGTATGGAAGTGCCAGATTTACGGAGGCAAACAGCTCGGTTCTGTCGTGGCACGGATCCCATGCCGATCCGGCAATCCTGCGGCAGCCTATCAGATGCCAAGCTGCCTCATCATGCCAAACACAAGGTCAAACGCTCCCACTGGCACGGATTGGGTCAGAAACAAGACAAGGCCGCCATTTCAGAAGCCCGGCTTCTCTCATGATGGAAGCGACGTCTAGCACACCGTAATCCGATTAGCTCAACGCCTCTGCACTACACGCAGGAAGCGTGTAGCTTGGCCGCGCATTTTGGGCTTTTATTTGAGAGGAAGTTAATAGCCCCAGCGAGCGCTTTTCAGGTCCGCTTGGAGGAGATGATCAGAACGCCCTCCAAAGTGGCTCTGCTTGGCAAGCGTCCACGCTTCCGATCCGTAATGGGCGACGATCAGGGGGCTTTTGTCTTAAATGGTTTATCCTGATTCATATAAAGTAGCAACGATTTTGCCACTACAAATTCAAGTGAGAATTCCGAATAATGTACATGAAATAATGACAGTTAAACTGTATGGAAAAGATAGAGGACAGATGAAGTAGCTTAATATTAGCGTTCGCATAACGATAGGGGACAGGGGAGGAAGTAATTATATAGCTACAGTTATAGAACACATAATGTAACAATATAATTACAGATACAGTAACCGTATCATACTAGGTATCAGATAGTTAGTATGTTAAGCACAGTGGTTAAAGATTATTATTGAAGCTTTGTGGAGAAGCCTTCTGTTGGGATGGTTAGAAAGCGTGACACGTGTGGCGAGACAGAACAAGGGTGTTTCTCAGTGCCTAGAACGCAAAGGTCATCCCAGTCTTGCTAACTCGCCACCCAAGAACGCACTTGAGGAGCAATGCATCATGGGACTGGTCTCACTGGGCAAGGATGTAATGGATGTATCCTTGATATTTGTGGCGGAGCAAGAACAACATCCAGGGATATTTACCGCCCCCCGTTCTTGTGATCTTAGTACTGGAACTGGGCTGGAACTGGAACTCCAGGTGTAGCAGATAGCAGGGGGTGGGGGACACAGATGTGTAACCTGAAATTCAGCCTCTTCCCCAAGCGTTGCTGCTGTGCTCTCCCTGAAGAAGGTACTTGACCCGAATGTCTCCAGGAAAGCATCTCACTGCATAAATGGCTGAAATTAAAAGTCACTTTAGGTAATGGCATCAGTTAAACAACAAAATAGAAGTGAAAGGTGGTACAGGCTTGTAAAATGTCATAAATGCCATACGATCAGCTATAAGGCGACCCTTCATATGTAGAAAAGCCATTAAGGGGATAATAATGTGGCCTGATATGACCTTAATGAGGAACTTTGTTTCATAATTGAATCATGTGCTGTATATTAGCTGGTGTCTAATTAGGCCTTTTACAATAGATTACATATTTAATGATTAATCAAACCCAATAAATGTCATGTAATACTTACAATCCTTATTATCGTTAATCCTTATTGTTTTTTAAACACTCATATTTTATTTTATGATTAAAAATACATCTCTATCAGGGGAAGCTGTGAGTTAGCAGGAGGCCGTTTGGGGAGGTATAGGAGGAGGCGCAGAGGCTGATGCCGGAGGTCTCCAGGACAACCAGCATGTGCTCGGCAAATAAGGACCGGCCACACTGCTAATGGGCCAATGGCTGCTTTGAAGGGGAGTGGCCTCACAGGGGGCACAGCCTCCAAAATCTGTGACCTATGGCTCTGTCCGATGTTTCTTATCCATCGGTGCTCGGCTTATCTGGTCTGGCTACAGTGAGCAAGCTACAGGCTGTATTACGTATTATGGGATGTTCCCGTGCCTTCAGTGTCACAGAGTCAGAATCATATTAATTTGTGAGACTCTGGACTTGACACGACCCGACACCAGTGGGTCAGACCGGCACCATCATGCCCACAGGCCTTGCCTGATTGGTCGTCTGCCAGCCTGGAATGTGCAGCGCCGTGACGTCCGCCTGGCAGCGGGCGCATGCTCATGGGGGCGCTGCTGCTGCCTATCTCCTCGGAAAAGTGGGGGGGTTTCATTTAGCCCAGAAACCCAAATATGGGCGTGTTAACCTTCTGACAGCATTTCAGTGATCTGTGGTCAGCTGCCTTGTGGGGGGCGGGTGGTCCTGATTTTAGGCTGATTCAGCATTCATGTGTCAGTCAAGGATATAGGCCTCTGGTTTCTCCTCCACACTGATTGGTTGACATGCTTCTCCATTGCCCTTTAACCAATGAGCTGCATGCTCCAGTTGCTCCCACAGGCCACATCAGCCATTCATAATCCCCACTCACAATCACCAGGCTAATGCCCCATGTTTGGCTCCCAATGTGGCTTGGGTACCCTCACCCCCAAACTCATGTCTTTACAGAAACACAGTTAACGCTTCTTCCCTGCCGGGTATTTAATCTAAAAATATTTAAACTACTAGGACATAACCAGATGGTCCTTCTCACCACAACAAACAAGCACACGACCCCAGAGCTTCTGCAAACATCCATGTAAACCATATTTCCTGTATGCAAAGGGATATCAGGAATAACAGCATGCTAAGGAATACTCCCCCCTGGCTTACTGCTCTGTCCCTGGGCTCGATCATGTGATCAACATGGGTATTGACTTCCTGTCATGTGATCAATGTGGGCATTGACTTCCTGTTCCTTGTGCAAGGCTTTTAATCCTTTAATATCTGATTTGAGCTCTACATGAAGGATGTTATAGATGGCGAGTACATGTGTAAAATGCCAAAGAAAACAGCATCCCCATTTTAGAAGGAGGGGATTAAAGCATCTCCTCAAATGAACTTAAGGGTCAGTTTTCATTATCATCACCATTATCAATGTCCAAGAGGCCGCTGTGTCTGTGAGGTTCTCCGTCGTGTCTAATGTGATGATAAACGCAGTGTTTGTGTGTGTGTGTGTGTGTGTGTGAGAGAGAGAGAGAATGACATAAAGACCTCTCCACAGGCAATGTTTACAGTGTCACAGCCATCATGTTACCTTTGGGTCTTAACCGTGTGGTAGTCAAATTTAACCCTAACCATCTACGGCTCTAATAACCCTCTATAATTCTATCGCTCTCACACACTTAAATAAAACTCCGGACCTCGCATGTGATGAGTAAAGTTTTCTTCTTT
>JAODKN010000045.1:3571418-3584223 GCA_026774425.1 Petrocephalus zakoni
GGTCCCACATTGTTCTGAATGTGCCGTGATCACCGTAGCTGGGAAAGAGGTCGGGTTCTGCGGCACACAAAGCCAGAACCTTCCGGGAGCATCACCCACCTGGCCCGGCCGGCGGAGGGGTGATGGGGATATCAATGAGGGCAGGGAAGACAGGCACACCCCCCATGTTGATGATATCTGCGAAGACAGGAACAGTGAACCGAGCTGAACCAGAAGTGTCTCAGCAGAGACGCCAGACCAGCCTTTACCTGCTTCTGTGAAGCGCATTTAGCCATTAATCTGTAATGAGGCAAAGGCTCCTTCCAGCTGGCTATAAGCACACGCCCCCTACAGGACCGTACCACACACTGCACCATCACCTTCGTGCTTGGAGAAGTCGCCCTCGCTGCCCCGCCGCAGCTGTTTCTCCTTCTTGGCCAGCTCGTCCAGCTCCTCCTGAATCTTCTCCAGCTCGCTCTCCATCTTCTCTGCATCTGTGGAAGGCCGACACCCAGCAGTCAGCGGGGAGCGTGGCGGCAACGGACTCCCGAGACGGCCATCGTGGGCTCCGGGCCCCCAGTAGGGCTCTGACCCAATACCATTAGATTTAACCATGACTCCAGTTAAATATCCTGCCATGTAAGATGGTGCTTATCTCTTTAGCTTGCTTGGCACCCCCCGTACCAGAGCCCTTCCTCTTCAGGGGGCCGTTGTTCCTGAAGTCCTGCAGCATGACCAGCAGGTCCCGCCGGTCTCTCAGCTGCTGCTGCTTCACTGCCAGGCGGCTCAGCTCCGCCTCAACATCCTCCTCCGGGCTCGGCATCCTGGAGGGGAGGGATACCCAGGAGATCACATGCAGGACAAACAAAACCCGCATGCAGACATGCCCAGTAAGATGTGGCTGAGAGTCCATACTCCATATTAACAGCAGATATCTGCACTTTATTATTATTATTATTATTATTGTCATCATCATCATTAAACTTTATTTTATCACATTAATGCCGGTCAGTAGAGACCAAGTGGCTGAGATTAGAATGAAGTTTCCGACAGCGGAGAAATATGCAAGAATGTTAGACTGCGTTTGCTATGGCGGTAGGGCGCCACCAGAGGGCGTAGTAATGGGAGTCTGACCACACAAGACGCCACAGGTTCGAGCGTCCCGTTCTGGTGCCACTCTACCCGGGCCTCCCAACTTGCTCATTAAGCTCATTAGGGAGGCATGCTCATTAGCATTTTCTATTGCTAATTCCTATTTCTATTACTCAGTTACATGTAATTCACAAACCTGACTTCTTTAGTGTGCGGCCAAGAAACTGAGGAATTACGATTTCAGTCAAGGATTTTCTTAAAGTGTATTAACATATGCAGTAGCCCTTCCCATTTGCAAGGTTTAGGGGCGGAAGATACTTGCAGATGTGAAAATTCCTGAACATGAAGGGGTTACTGCATTCATAGACTACGGCTCAAAAGCTTGGGGTCACTTACAAATTTCCTTATTTTCTATAAAAATGGCATCAAGTGAGTGAAATAGAGAGTAGACGTTGTTAATGTTGTAAATGTAGCTGGCAACAGCTGATTTTTAATGCAATACTTACACTGGTGTACAGAGGCCCACTCTCAGCAACCATCAGTCCTGTGTTTCAGTGGCGCATTCTGTTTGCTAATCCAAGTTCATCACATTAAATGATGAGTTTAATCATTAGAAATCCATTTTGAAATAATGTTAGCACAACTGAAAACTATTGTGCTGGTTAAAAAAAAAAAGCAATAAAACTGGCCTTTTTTAGGTTAGTTCTGTAGTAGTGCGTTCTATTGAAGACACAAAATGGGCACAAATAAAGAACTTTCTTCTAGAACTCATCAGTCTCTTTTTGTTCTGTGAAATGAAGGCTATTCCATGGAAAATTACAAAGTGACCCCAAATTTTGAACGGTAGTTTATATTAATTATTAAATGATTATGGTTTATTTATTGTCATTAGTTTTAAGAACACAATGAAAATCACATCGAGATAAATTACATTAGAGCCAAGAAGCAGACTCTTCAAATTCCCTCCCAGAATGAAAGATTTTTAAAGGCCAGGATCCTTTCAAGGGCACAATATCCCATATCAGACAGCCTCAGACAGGAAGGGCGTTACCTGCTCGTGGGAATGGCGGTGATCAACTCCAGAGAGGCTCCACGGCAGGAGGGGGGGGGTCGCTCACCCAGGCGGAGGGCCCGGGGGCTCGATAGAACAGCAGGTGTGACCCTCACTTCAGGACTCTCAGGCTGATGCCGTCGGTGCCGTTTGATTCAGGTTCAGGACACGGTGATGGAGATGACGGACTTTTCCTTACTTAACTTTTATTTAATTTTAATACCTTACATTGGATGTTTTTACAAAAAAAAAAAAAAGTGCCACAGTATAAAAAATTCAATACAAAATCAATGCACACAATGTTACAGCAGCACGAGGCTCCCCATGTCTTTCAGTGCGTTTCCAAATCCTGCCAGGTGGTCCAGAGCAGAACAGCAGCTCCTTGGTTTTCCAGCGCCAAGTCAGATGGTGAAAAACCTCACAAGATCCAGATCCCAGCAACGCAAGCGATACCTGATCAGGAACCACGAAAATCCTTGGTAAAAGGACAGCCGCGACCCGCACCGTTCACAGTGAGAGCGCCGACCCGTAACTGTCACATCTGCCCAGTCTTCCCAAAATGCATTGCAGTCTCTGCTCATTTGCAAATGCACCAGCCAGAGAACAAAAGGGTCTCACAAGTTAACAGGTCATCAGCTTCTAATACCTTTGCATACGCAAATTCCCCCCCCCTTCTAATGCTGCTGCCACCATTCCGACAGCCTCGGCGGCAGGCTGGCCCCCAAGTCGCTCAGGAAACCCGGCATAAGATTCCGCGGCCTCACCCAGCTTGGCGGCAGTCACTTCCTCCTAAGCTTCTTCATGAAGGTCACCTCGTCCCGGTTCCGTATCCCATAGCTAAACACAAACACATCAGCGCTGAGCCCCTCCTCCGACCACCACCTTGGATCCACCACCTCGTGACCTACTTACTCCTTCAGCTTCATCTTGTCGTCCTCCAGCTTCTCCCCCTTGAACACCAGGTGGTATGTCCGCCACACGTACCTCCTACAGGACACAGGCAGGGGAGACTTGCTTTGGAATAAAGTCTGTAGAAGAACTCCTGTTTCCCAGCGTCTGGCGGCCATCGGGTGCCGTTACCAGCTGACGTGCTGCACTCCGCCTTCCCGCTGCTGTTTCAGCTCCACAAATCGGCGGACGGCCTTCTTCAGCTCCAGCACCGTGGCGTTCTGCACCACTACCACGGCTGCAAGACATTTTCACAGTCATCCCATTAATCTCTGGCCCAGGCGCCTTCCACTCTGAACTGGTTTTCCTAACATCCAGGAGTGGTGGCTATTTTAAGTGCTCTGCTGCGCCATTAACATCGCCAAGGTGCAAAGAGCAGCTGACGCCGAAGACTCACGCATGACTTCTCCGTCAGCCTTGCACACGCGGACTGTCATGGCCTGGCCGTATTCCAGAGCCACCTGGGAGTTCACCTCCTCTAAGGTCACCTGGAATATCATTCATCATCAGGACTTATGATTCTCGGCAATGCAGACCTTCTGTGATGGGCTTTCACGCAATAGGAAAGGCACCAGGAGTCAAGAACATGATATATCAGTCTATCTAATCTCTGTCAATCCAATCTAATCTGATCTGATCTGATCTAAACATCCATTGAGAAGCATGTCTAGCAGACACAGACAGACACAGACACATGCATGACACAGAAACCTGAATGGGCAGGTCACAGAGAAGGGGATCTTGCACTAAGAGAGCCAATCCTTCTTCAAAGATGTCCAAGAATTCCGAGTGGGGCAGTGCCTCTTCATCCTCTTCCTCAGCATCTTCCTCCTCAAGTTGTTCATCCTTCACTGCTGCCTCCTCCTCTTCTTCTTTCACAGACCGCTCTTCAGTGGAAGTTTCTGTACATTCAGGCTCTGCCATCTAAGTCAGACAGACCTTCACAGAACCACCTCTGACGTCAGTTCCTCACATAGCAACTAAAAGCTTTGCTTTTTAAATACTTCAACCTCGTAAGGCTGAAAAATACCACTACATCTACTTAACTTCTCAGACGTCGAAATTTTAAACAGTCGGCATTTTGCCCTTATTTATTAGAAAAGAAGAATACTAACAAACTTTCTATTCCAACTGATCTGTGAATGTATTGCTTTTTATACGGGGTATTCCCTATTCAATTGGTCCTTGGATAGAGATTTTTTTGTACAAAGAATGGTAGATATAACTGCATTCTAACACAGAATCACTCTACTGTACAACAAATACCAATAACTGCGTAAAGTATGTACATGAAATTTAGATGATGCAAGACATATGTACCACCCTACTTTCCCTGTCATAAGAATGGAATTTATACTAGCTTGTATGAAAACTAAAATATACACCCAGAATACCTACAACGTACAATGAGAGTTAGTTTCTTCTTGATGTGTTATTTCATTATGGGAATATTTGCATCAGCAGCGTCTTACCTTAGCCGCCTGTGGCTGTTTCTCTTGTCAAAAAAAAAAAAAAAAAAAAACAGTCAGTCTTTCAGTTGCATTTCAACGCACCATTTAACCGGCCTCTAGAACTCCGAATCGATCTCCGAAAGGATTCTTTACTGGAACCGGAAAGTAAATAATCGTGATGCGCTTCGATTAAACCAGCCCCCAGGGAAACAACACATCGGAACAAGTGCTGACTACCGACAATTCAATATAGTTATGTTTATACAATATAAGTATGAAATTTTATAATTCAAATTATATTTAAAGTAAGAATAATTATGCATATATATATTCTCATTGCCATGGCCGTTAGTGACGTATTTAAAAAGCTATGTTGCTCGGCAACATTCTCTTGTTTCCTACCGAACATCAAAAACCAGTAACACCGGGAAGCTGCGCTGAGGCGTGTGGCCGTGTAAGCGGCCGGATCCTTAAACTCATGTTTTCGGTGCTGCTCTTTTTCAAGACGAAATGCTCCTGTTTTGTCCCACGTGTGGAAACGTGCTGATTGTGGAGGAGGGCCAGAAGTGCTACCGATTCGCCTGTAGCACTTGTCCTTACGTGCATAACATTACCAGGAAGGTGAGTTGAATTCACATAAATGTGTAAAAAAAAAACATTTCTTACTATCCTTCGTTCGGTGTGAATTTCAGATAACAGCTATAAATCTGTGTTTACCTTAAGAGGACATTTCAGACGTGACTGTTCCGAACGACGGAGTGCATGCATAAACAAAAATAAGCATGCAATTTGGCCCCTATTGCGCCTTAACAGTGAGACATTCTGCCCTCTTTCGATTAGGTGAGTAACAGAAAGTATCCGAAGCTGAAGGAGGTGGACGATGTGCTGGGCGGAGCGGCCGCCTGGGAGAACGTGGACTCCACGGCCGGTGAGTCTCTCCCTGGGCCGCGTGGAGGTGCCTGTGCTCACCCGCAGAATGTAGACCCCTGCTTACGCGTGTGTGTGTGTGTGCGTGCTGCAGAAACCTGCCCGAAGTGCGAGCACCCCCGAGCGTACTTCATGCAGCTCCAGACCCGTTCCGCGGACGAGCCCATGACCACCTTCTACAAGTGCTGCAGCCAGCAATGCGGCCACCGCTGGAGGGACTGAGCCCGCGGCCGGAACCGGCAGCCACGATGGGACGGCGGGAGACGGACGGACGGACGGACGCCAGAGAATCGGCGTTTGTGTATCACTAAGAGGCAGAAGTAAAATACAGACCAAGGAGGTAGTGGGTCATAAACATCTAAGGAGTTTGCACTTCACTTTAAAGTAAAAAACAAAATGAACGAATTTAGTTTTACGTGGCAATCAAAGCGATGTTTGTGTATTATATTTTACGCCGAAGGACTGAATAGGTGGATTTTTCAGTTTGTTTGCTAGACCAATGGCCTTTTACAAAGGACTGCTCTGAGCGAAACCACCGCACCTCTTGCTTACAGGGAAGGAAGCGATTTCTTACGCACTCGAATCACTATATTAAAGAGACGCAGAGAAAATGCTACTTCTTTCTTTTGTTCTTTGTTAGAAGATGCATCATGTTCTGTCACTCACACTTTGACACTGATTGACCAGAGCGTCAGACACACCGGCGTTATATTCCTCGCTATCGCTTCTCATTGTTTCACCGTTAATTTGGATACTGTCCGATGGAAGTCACACATGGACAGTACTAACAAGGGGAGTTGCCAGCTACGGTAATCGGGGGTGGGGGGGCATTCCACCTTTGTATAGCGAGTGTTCTTTTACCAGCACAGATCCATGTGGCCATGGCAGTTTTATGATAAAATCCTTTAGTGCCCTGGATGCTAAGGTGCCTTATCTCTAAATGCGAAAATCATGGGGAGAAGCTCTTCTGAAACAAGGGTGAGTGTCAGACTTTTGCTGAGTGTAAGTTATCCGACAGTTTCTCAAGTTTGAAGCTTGTAGTCTTAACTGAACTGGGATCAGATGTACCACAACATGGTGCTGATGTTTCACAGAGCATCATGGCTGTCTGTCAAACCTCATGAGGCCAGTGATGGCTGGAAGAAGCATGTGTGAGGCAGGTTCAGAATCCAGCACGTTTACCAGGTGTCTGAGAAATGTGTGTTTGAGCTGGACCTGGTAATTTTCTAAGAAAAAAAAAAAGCTCACGATCACCTTGGGAATAAAGTCAGACTAACAAGTTAAATGTTTGAATGATTTATTTACCAGCTTCCCAAATATGCTCCTGAATTAAAAGTCACATAACGAACATCACCACAGACATCAGCAGAGGATGCAGGTATGGGGGCTCGTAGAAGTGTCACATTCTTTTGCATACTGTGGGAAAGGGGTTTCTGGGTAATCTGAATCTCTGCCCTGTTGACAATGACGGCAGTATGTCAGTGAACCCTGACCCAAAATGAGCAGGTCTCAGTGGCATCTGTGGGGCACGGAGGGCATGGTGAGTGAGGCAAAGCGGGTCCCCCCGCCAGAGCCCCAGCCCTGCTTGCTTGGACTCCTATCTGATAAAATAAGTTAGACTCATGTTTTAAATAAACGTCCATAAATTTTACACTGGTGCTGGCTCAGACTTTGGTTCGGTCTGTGATGCTAAGCTCTCCAGGGGATACCTACCTAGTATCATTTTCATGGTCTCCACCTCAGTTCACTACTACAGCTTTCATACAGAATATCGACAAAAAAAAAACAGCTGTGCAATCTGAGAATATTGACATGAGATCTAAGAATATCGACATAATACCAGCCGTGCAATCTGAGAATATCGAAGTAAGACCAGCTGTGCAATTTGAGAATACCAAAGTAAGACCAGCTGTGCAATCTGAGAATATCAAAGTAAGACCAGCTGTGCGATCTGAGAATATCGACATAAGACCAGCTGTGAGATCTGAGAATATTGAAGTAAGACCAGCTCTGCGATCTGAGAATATTGATGTGAGACCAGCTATGTAACTTGACTTCAGCTCCGCCTCTTTCTCACAGCCTTAAAGGGGCCACACATTCTCACAGACTTCCAGACGCAGCGATCCCAGTACAGGAGCGTGTGAGTATGGACGTGGTTCAATGGGGGAGACGTGCATCCGTTAGAGCCTACGGCAGCGGGCAGAGCGAGGGGGGCGGACACTGGGTCGGCAGGCTAACGTGCCCTCGTTAGCACATGCGCTTGTAAGTGTAGATGTAGCCCTTGCAGTAGGGACAGGTATGCGTCACATCTTTGAGGTCGTTGATCAGGCAAGGGAGCAAACAGCAGCCGAAGTCGCACCTGCCAGGGGGGAGGCCATGGGTGCGTATTGATACATTTCATTTACATAAATGTTATATACTTTTCATAAAGGAGCAACACTGACATCAATTCCTGTGTGCACTTAATGTAAAATACTACTATATAGTGTTTTTAGTTTAGCTAGCAGTGAGCCATGGATGCCTGCAGGTTTGAGTAGTGCAGAGAGGGATGTTTGTTGGTTAGCAAAGTGCAGTGAGGGATGAGTGTCTGCTGGTTAACAAGGTACAGTGAGGGATGAGTGTCAGTGGGTTGGAGTGCAGAGAGGGATCAGTGTCTGCAGGTCAGCAGAACGCAGTGATGGACAAGTGTAGGTTAGCAGAGCGCAGTGAGGGAAGACTGCAGGATAGAGTACAGTGAGGGATGAGTGGGTTAGCAGAGTGCAGTGTGTGTGTGTGTGTGTGTGTGTGTGTGCAGATTAGCAAAGTTCAGTTAGGGGTGAGTCCCTGCAGGTTAGCAGAGTGCAGTGAGAGATGAGTGTCTGGGTGAGCAGAGTGCAGTGAGGGACGAGTGTCTGTGGGTTACGAGAGTGCAGTGAGGGATGAGTGCCTACGGTTTAGCAGAGTGCAGTGAGGGATGAGTGCCTGCGGTTTAGCAGAGTGCAGTGAGGGATGAGTACCTGCAGTTTAGCAGGGTGCAGTGAGGGATGAGTGCCTGCGGTTTAGCAGAGTGCAGTGAGGGATGAGTGCCTGCGGTTTAGCCTAGTGCAGTGAGGGATGAGTGTCTGCAGTTTAGCAGGGTGCAGTGAGGGATGAGTGCCTGCGGTTTAGCAGAGTGCAGTGAGGGATGAGTGCCTGCAGTTTAGCAGGGTGCAGTGAGGGATGAGTGCCTGCGGGTTAGCAGGGTGCTATGAGAGATGAGTGCCTCCGGGTTAGCAGAGTGCAGTGAGGGACGAGTGTCTGCTGGGTTAGCAGGGTTCTGTGAGGGACGAGTGTCTTCGGGTTAGCAGAGTGCTGTGAGGGGTGAGTGCTTGCAGGTTTGCAGAGTGTAGTGAGGGATGAGTGCCTGTGGGTTAGCAGAGTGCAGTGAGGGATGAGTGCCTGCAGTTTAGCAGAGTGCAGTGAGGGATGAGTGCCTGCGGTTTAGCCTAGTGCAGTGAGGGATGAGTGTCTGCAGTTTAGCAGGGTGCAGTGAGGGATGAGTGCCTGCGGTTTAGCAGAGTGCAGTGAGGGATGAGTGCCTGTGGGTTAGCAGAGTGTAGTGAGGGATGAGTGCCTGTGGGTTAGCAGAGTGTAGTGAGGGATGAGTGTCTGAGGGCTAGGGGTGACTATTTATGGGAAGAATTCTCCATGACAGGATGCTGACGACGATGCAGAAAACAGGCCTGCGATGGTCTCTTACCCCACAAAGCAGCAGAAGAGGCAGAAAAGTGTGTTCAAGAGGCCAATCTCGTAGGAGATGGATGTGATGATGGTCTGCTGGCAATGTGGACACACTGTTTGCACTGGTGCTGACTGGAACATCTCGCCCTGCAGTACCGTCACCATGGTGGTAGCTCCCAGAGGGGACAGCACTGTGGTGGGCCGGCCTGGCTGGGCGGGGTAGCGGCCAGGGGTGGGCTGTCCCACTATGGAGTGACACAGAGTGGTTACAGTGTGAGCGGGGACACACGTGATGCTGAGTGTGCAAACGCTGTGGTATCTGTCTCACACGGGAGACTCGTGACCTTCACCTCAGTGCGGTTCTTCACTGTAGCACACAGAGGCACCGTATCCTTATGGGTTTTGAATGCTCCATTATTTTCCAAGCCCATGGACTGCTTTCTCGTGAGTGACTGTGACAGATTATGGATGTCATGCCGCTTGGCTCCTTGTCTTACAGCGGCAAACCACACATTCTGCTCTAAGCCCCGAGGCTGACCTCGTCCTCATGGTAGCCTGCTTCCGGTCATGTGATCTGCCTGGAAATTATGCTTACCGTAGGGGTGTGGCATGGGCATGGGCATGGGGGGTCCCTCCCCTGGAACATGCGGGGGTACAAAGCCCATGTGGGCACTGGGCTCGTAGGGTGGGGGTCCATAATCTGGAGGAAGGGGTTGTCCTTGTGGAGGTCCCGTCATCACTGGGGCAGTAGCTGGAGGACATAGACAGAATGTTGGGTCTTACAGTCAGATCACTGCGGCACAGCACCGTCATCACAGGCTATCTGTCAAAAAGAGCCCTTCCCAACTGGCACTGCATTGTGGGTAGGCTCCACCCTGGTCACCAACCTCAGGGAACCGGTTGAGAAGCACCGTCTTTGGTAACTACTAAAAGGCTCAAAGTGCCCACCAGACGTCAATAATACCCATAATGCTTCTGTAGACTACCTCCAGTAGTTGTGGGGTGGTGGGGGGCTGTTCAATTAAAAAAGGCTCAACCTTTATCAGGGAGGGCTGTCACCATCAGGATAAACGCCTTCCTCTCTGAGCTTCTGGCTCAGGAATACTTGTATAAGCTGTCAGAAAAAAGGGTACCAGTGTGTACCTTTGCTTGTCACTGGGGCTATGCCTTCAAGGGTCTGCCAATTGTACCTTTGCCTGTAGATAATTGTACCTTTTATGAAGGACTGCATGATATCACATCGTGATGTAGTTGTGATTATATGGCGCATGCAAAATAATCAGCTGGGTTTTAGATGACGGGCAAAACATTTAGCCCGCCGCCAGCTTTTCGGTACCATACAGACGTTCGCTTACGCCCACAATTTGCTGAGCAGATTAGTAGTATGCCTGAAATATTAGTAATCTGTAAGAATTCTGCATTTCCTTATGTTTAATAAATGATTGGGACTTTAAACCACAAAAAGTCCCACCACAACACTGACGTCTTTTACCTTGTTTATCCATGATATCATTTAGGAGATGTTGTGGCTGCTGAGCTGTCCCTTTCTTCAACAGCACTTCACTGCTTATCGCTTCCATTATTTACCAAAACAGTAGTATGTGGCATGCTATGCTAACCAAATATTATAAACATAAGGATACGACAATTTAAACAGATTACTAAATTTTGGGTGTCTGAATACGCATCTCATTAATATCTTGCAACCCTTCTTTTGTGGTACAGAAATGGACCATGAGGAACAGTTATTGATGTACTATTGGGGGTACATCAGTGTTGTTTGTACCTTGGGGATGTTCCTCAAATCCATTTCTGTACCTTAAAATGTACAATTACCTACAGTTAAGGGTACAATTGGCAGACGTACACCTATATAGGTGTACACCTATCTAGGCCCCCAAACAGATACACTAATGCAGTGTTCACAGGGCAGTGTGTGGGGCACTGATGCATGGGGCAGAGCAGGCTGCACCAAGCGGGTACCTGTGACGGCCGGCTGGCCATTCTTTTCCTCAATTAGGGGGGCGCTGGGACCCCCGGGGTACGGAGGCGGGGGGTCATTGGACATCCTTTCTGGATCAGTAGGGCAGACCTCTGGGAAACTTCCAGTTGGCTCCGGCCTTGTTTCTCTGTAACATGGAGACCAAACTGCCGTGAGAACGCCTACCCCCCGGGCATTTATCGACCAATGGCTGGTCTCCAGGATCCGCACTCCTGTGGCTTCTATTTAGACAAACAATGAAATGACTGTGTGTGTGTCTGTCTGCATGTCTGTGTGTGCCTGTGTGTGTGTGTGTGTGTGCGCGTATTTCACTGGCTTAAGAGACCAGGCTCGATTTCTGTAAGCAAGAGTTTAAGACGACTAAAGGATAAAAGCAGACATTAAAACTTCCTTGAGATTCAGAGCAGGCGCTAAACAATGGCACCAAGTAGCCAGAAATGACCTGAAGGAAGTACAGCTTCTGAAAGCAGGCTCTCAAACACAAACCTATTCAAAAGGCTTCTAGTTTCACTCTTTGCCCACATTTGGCTTCTACTCAGATAATTAGTGTCGGTACACCCCCCCCCCCCCGCCCCCATTTTTGCAAGAGTAGAACAGAGGTTTCCATTTGGAAATTGGACCTGTGGGCCATCTTCATATCCTGATTTGCTACCAGCTTGCCTGTAGCCATGGGGATGAGGTCATTGCCTGGAGATGTCAGCCAGTGGGAGGGGCCAGTAGCCACACCCACCAGCCGTAGGCTCATGTACAGACTGTCTCAGGTAACCAGCCCGAGGCTCATGTAAACACTATCTCGGGTAACCATTCTGTGGCTCATCTACACACTATCTCAGGTAACTTCTAGAAACATAGAGAGGAGATGAAAGTTGCTGCTCGAGCAGCTGTCGATAATCCCAGCCTTATAATATCCCCTAAACCGATTCATCAAAGATATGTTTAATCAAAGTACAGGCAAGAAAGATCCATCAAAACAGAACATTAGCAGGAAGGATAACATACGGCTGTTATGGGGCATAGAATGTGACACATCTCCTTCCAGCTGACTAACCAATCCTGTTTGGTGGTGGCCAAAAATAACCGGGATCCTCCCCGCCCCCGGCCTGTGGCTTAGCAGGGAGCGCAGGGTTAATGGTGGCATGGCGGAGGTCACGGGAGCGGCCAGGAAGTAGGTCAGGGCTTCACATGCCAGTCGTGAGAAGCGCTGACAGGGAGGCCCAGAACTATAATGAGCTGCTGGAAGGTTCTCCGCGTCCGAGGGCCACCTGATTACCGGCTAAGCTCAGCACCTGGAAATCTCAAAGCCAGCAGCAGGAGCTACACCCCGGGTGTGACTGCGAAGCGTTACCAACCGGCCCTTCGGTGCTGACCATCTCTGCGGTCAGTACGGACATATGCTCACAGCGTGCGAGAAGAGGGATGAATGTTCGAGAAATAGCTGGCGCCAGCTTTCCGAGTAAAAATAACTGTCGAGTGACAGTAAACAGTAGAGTAACATATTATTTCTTCAAACTCAGAAAGAGAATGCTCTGAACAGTGGAAAAAAAGGTAGTACAACTTAATCCAATCCGTCCATCATCCAATCACTTATCCGGGACGCCATCGTTGGGGATCAGGACCTATCCCATACCGGACAGGGCACAATGCAGGGGTGCAGAC
>JAODKN010000045.1:3599414-3610872 GCA_026774425.1 Petrocephalus zakoni
ACACTGAATCCCACAAACCCTTTCGGCTGTCACGGAGCTTCAGACATCAGCGGCGAGTGAAACGTTACGCTGTCCTATGCACTGAAGCCGATTCCCAGTTAGATACTGTGTGTAAAACGGGAGTAGCGATGGTATCAGTGTGTGCTGCGGGCTCACGGGAACACTTACATCACCAAGAAACTAAGCCTACAGTCCAACTCTGTGCATCAGTAAACAATGAAACCAAAATACTGTTTCTAAAAGTGTCCTAAAATCAGATCTGTCACCACGTCGGATTTATAGCCCCCTGTAGCTGTATCCTAATGAAAAGAGACCCGCGTCCAGCAGGCGCGCTCACGCACGCACACACACACACGCACACACACGCACAGCATGGCAAACCCCGCTGTTGGCCAGCAAAAAGAGACAGGAAATCGCAGGGCGGCTGATTCACAGCACAAGTGTTAGTTTGTAGCTATATCGGGCTGTGGGTGGGGAGCCCGTGACCGAGGGCAATGGGGATGAGGAAGAAAAGAAAAGAAAAGAAAACAAAAAACGTGTTCTGGTGGCAGGAAATCTCGGCCGTGAAGTGAGCGATTCGGGGAAGTAACCGTACAAGACTGTGCGCACAGCCGCACACGGGCAGGTCCCCCTTAAAATCGTGTCACTTGGTGGGACGGGGTGATTGGGACTTTTAGCTACAAACACAAAGGAGCGAATAAAATTTATGTCACCGGCGTATTCACGGTGCGATCATATTTCAAAACTGGGTCATGAACTGGATCACACCAAGCTCGCTTCCATAAACCCTACGGGCAAGTCGTGTTATAATGTACTTGCGATGACGAGCGGGTAGTTAACCCGCCCTTACCAGACATTACTGGTGTTTAATTTCTTACAGCAGTGCTATACTTTGACCCCGTAATCTAATGGGCTGGTCAGTAATTATCGCTAATCCTTATCTGTATACGGACGCCTAACATTAATTAATGTCAAACTGTGGTCGTGATCGAGGAGCGCTCAAAGCCCCGGGGTCCGCAGGGCTGATGCCGAGTCCTCGGACATGTAAACGCCCTTGGTGAAATAAAACCATTCTCATCCTGAAAACGGACAGTGACAATTTGGGTCAGATCTTTTTCCTTAAATACGTTAAAACCAGCACGAGGTCGTGGTCCGGCGCTCTGGCTTTTATTAATGGGGGGTGGGGGCGCAGGGTGTAGAAACTACACTTTAAAAATGATGCACACATTTTTTCTGGAAATACCCTCGTTTTCGCTCGTAAGACACGCAAACCACAAAGAAAACACACACACACACACACACAGTAAAGCATGAGGTCCTAAAGGCGTGGTGATCTCGCATACGTACTCTTTGTGAGATGGTACTGTGCAAGACGAAGACTGCACTGGGCTCATTAACACGGCAACACTTTATTACTGTCAGCTCCGACACTGACATGGCCGACAATCTTCCGTAGTACTAGTGGTAGTAGTAAACAACAACAACAATAATAATACTTAATAATGGGCACAATGATAGCAGCATAGAGGACTTCCATTTGAGATACTCACCATTTGATGGTGGTGATTGTATGGGATATTACTTTCTTGAAAAAATGCACTGAGAGCAGTCTAGGAAAGAGCGGAAGAAAAGACAGCTGACTTAATGAATAAACCCGTTATTTTATTTCACATTGTCAACATGAGGTGTACATGATTGCGACATCCCCCCCCCGGCCGGCTCCCAGACATGCGGGTCTCTGTCGAAAGGTACGACTAAACTGGTCGTGTCTGACATCTGGCACAATCATATGGACTTAATTGTTTAAATGCCATCAGACACGCGGTTTCTCACAATATCCTGCGAGGCAGCGTGCACCACCGCGTAAGCGCACTAAATGTAAAAGTACAGACCAAGGCGACACGCTTCTTGCATAACAGTATACCGGTTTGGGAAACAATGAGGGAAGATCTACGGTATCTACAGAAAAAAACATACACACCGGCGTGACAGTGTACTTAGTTCACCACCTCATTAAATACTACCTTAATAAAAGCGGCTCATTTAAGAAAGTATTCAGAATACACATTCGGGAGTTTAGAGAAATTGTATACCAAGTTGTTTTAATGAACCAGATGCACGGTGCAAGCGCATAAACAGCGCATAGAGGCGCCCACCTCGAACTGCCAATGTGCCGCTTGTAAGAGCTGCTTCGCCTGGTCCGCCGCGCATCCAGCTGTCAATACGAATTGGTTGATCATCACTTGGTGCTTCAGTTCATCCATGTTATTACGATTGCTAATTTCAGTGCACAGTCCCCGGATTGCCGTCCTTTTAATTCCTTTATCTCCTCTCTCTCCTACCTCCCCTCGTTCTCACTTGCTCTCTCGGTCGTCCACCATTATGAACAGCCGGTGAGCAAACACAAATATTTACTGTAAGAGCACCAGTGCCACTGTGCGTCCGTTGACTGACAGATGACAAGCGGCGAGAGGGAGGGACGTGGGGAGGGTGGGACATGTAGGCAAAATGCAAAGCGTAGCTTTCAAGCAGCGCTTCTCAGTTTCAGGAATGTCAGTTTGTCTCAGATCTTTTTTTTGGCAGTTTCTGTCTATGGTATCAAACGCATAACCATGATACGAGAATTAGTTGTTCATTTATTCATTAAGTTAAATTCATGAGTGTGTGTTTATAATTATCTTATTATTACAATACATTATGTGCCCCGTGGTCTGTGCAACAATAAAATAGTAAAAGTTACCCATGTAAAGTGTTTTCAGTTTTGATTCAGGGTCGTGTCTTTTTCAAACCATTAAACATTCATCATTAAACAAATATATCTCCCTATGGTGGCACAGCGTTATTGTATAGTTTTATTTTTAATTCTTTAAAGAAGTTGCTTGTACGCTCACTGGGACTACAAATCCCGACAGGACGTGTTTTGTTTGTAAAAGGCCACTAGGCGAAATTTGTGAATGACGGCCATGGTTGGCCAATAACAAAACACTCTATGTCACTGTCTTACCAAATAAGGTAACCAAACCTTCAACGACCAATAAAAATCGAACAAAGGCGGTGACTTCAAAGTCAGCGCGTTGTAGCACGTTGGACTCCAAGGCTGCACTGCGGGATACCATAACTGGAGAATATAAAATGTATTAGATGGCTGTATAAATTATGTAATATTTAACATTCATTTGATTCAAAAAGTAATGTTTTCTTTTGCTTATTTGTTACCCTACGAGCTAAAATCAAAACAACAGAAACAAGGTCCTGCATGTGTAGCCTGCAATGTCGTGCATTATTTAACTGTGCTTTGTGTATAAATAATATACCCTGAATACCACAGTTCTATAACGTTTGTTTTTATTATACTTTAATTCTTACGAGTGATGTATTTTCAACAGTATATGACAACTGTAATCATGTCTCCTTTAGGCAGTAAGGAACGTAATTAGGTGGATAAACTTTTAATCCCCGAGGGGTAATTAAGGTTCAAAGAGTGCAATTACGAGAGGTCAGATGAGAAAATAATTAAGTAACTCTTAATTAATATGTTAGTAGTCTTAAACTTGCAATATTTATCATATTAATGTTATGGCTGTGCTTTATTACGCAGTTTACCTGCAGTCCTCTCTGTGTTTTTAGTGCGATTTAGCCGGGGATTGGATACTGGTTGTAACTGGATACATACGCGGCGCGAGGTGTCAGTTTCGACACAGTATATACCTAAAATACTACCCGTCAGCCTTTTGTGCGTAATCCAGCTCCGCAGATTATTACACAAGTACTTTCCTGCCCAAAATTTCTGAAACAATAACAATAAACCGCCACGAAAGCAAATCCCTTAGCTGAATACAAGCACTACATTTCCCAAGTGTCTCCTCGGCACGTCCGACGACGCAATCACAGCTGCGGCCCCGAAGTTGCGCAAGCACGAGTCAGGCCTCACGATGTGAATATGCTGCGTACAGACTAGCACCGTTCAGATTGACGGAGAAGAGCCCATCCGGTTTTCATTGAGAGGAACGCTGCGCGCGTTTAGTGCGCAGGCGCGCCATGGCGGTCCCGGGGTCACGTGTCCCGTGATCGCCCTGCTGTTTTGTTCGGCAGCCCCTGGCGCTGGACGGACTCAGCTGGCAGGAGGCACTTGGTGTTCGGTGGTGTGCTTCCTCCTGTTGGGCAAACCTGGGCAAATCCTTTGCGAAGCAGGGATATATAAACGAAGGGGAATAAAAACAAGCTAGCCGTCATTGATAATAAACAGAAGGCAGCAGGTGACAGATTGGCTAAGCCCCTGTCTCCCTGAGCGTCACCGCACAGCCAGTCCGTTATACTGATCAGCAGTCCCTATAAATGGGAATTTAAATGCCCTGCTGCTGTCTCTGAGTCTCCGCTGTTTAAAAATGGGCTCGATACTCAGCCGCAGAATCGCTGGGGTGGAAGATGTAGATATCCAGGCTAATTCAGCCTACAGATATCCGCCTAAGTCTGGTAAGTGATGCATCATTGCCATTATGCTTATATCTGGTCAAATGTGTGAAGAATAAAAGCAGTTATGCTGCACCGACAGATACTGCTACTCTGGAGGGTTAATAGATGCGCAGGTCCGTCCTGGCCAGGCGCCCTCGTAAAATATGCGGTAACCTGGGGTGAACCTCTGGGATTATTCGCACATCCCTATCTCCGTTGCATCACCTATTTATTGCTTATTTTTTGTCCGCTTGTTCTCATATTGCACCTGCCTTTCATTTGACTGCCGTTTCTGCTGTATTGCGCTGCTGTCTGTCCCATTGTCCCCATGCACCTGTCCCCTCCCTTGCAAATGTGCCGTAAGAATTTCACTGTGCTCCTCCACACACGTGAATATAAAAACCCGAATTTAAGCACCATTCACAGACCATTCACTGTTAGGAAGATTACCTCTATTTCTAATTTTATTTAGCCGCTACTTTTGAATTCCGGCTTGTGACACTGAAATTCCGTTGTTTTTTTATTGTGATACTGTAAAAGTATTGCCCTTTAAGTTGTTTCTTTTATTAAATAACGAGAATGCTGTGTATATGTTTTCCCGACCAAACATTTCGCTGCAGACTTTATTCATGTTTATTAACTTTTAACGATTTAAATATGCGATCTCTTGGCATGCATGCACATTTCCACAGTACAGGTTATGTGCCTGAGATTAGTACTGTCTCAGCTAAGATAATGGACTTGTTAGTCTCAGAATACATCCTCTGGTTTACTCATCTAATGGGCATTAAGTCATTCTGCATCCTGTGGTATGTGTCAAGGGCTGATGTCATGTATTCACACTGTACCAATGTGTCATGGAACAGCTAGACAAAGCAGTACAGCCAGGCTCAGTCTGGTGGTTTTTAGTTAAAGGTCTGGTATTTTTAAAAGGTCTACTTTGTTAATGCCTTTCACAGTGTCGCGCACAGCGTGAACTTACAAATTACATCCTCCCGAATTTCCTTGCAGACACCACGGCTCACACAGCCTCTAAATTGGTGCAATAAAGCAACATTTTGTAGATTCATGCAACACTGGACAGCAAATGTGTCTGTGAATGATTGTGCTCCATAAGAGCGCCAGGTTCAAGGGTTAGCCCTGGCGAGAGCCGGTCATTATTACAGCCGCGGTGGTTCGGTGTGCCAGTGCTGGGTCGCTCGATTGCGCTTGTGGGACAGGACCGCTTACCTGGACAAACGGGCTCATCTCTCGTTTCTCTTCAAGGAAACTATTTTGCCAGTCATTTCTTTATGGGGGGCGAGAAGTTTGACACACCCCACCCAGAAGGATATCTTTTCGGGGAGAACATGGACCTTAACTTCCTGGGAAACAGGCCAGTGCAGGTATATTTAAATCGCCCCGGCATGCATGCGGCCACAGGACGGGCTGCGGTTTGCAGAGCTGACGTCCAGCCGCTCTTACCCACCTCATGTCACCATGTATTTCTCTATTTAAAGACTGTGCTTCCGAATCTGAGCAAGGCATCAGAAGGGTAATAATCGCCATTAATGTGAGAATCCTATAACTAAAAAGAGCGTGATGATTGGACATTTATCTGAGCCTCCTTAGTGGATGGCTCCTCCCACCCTGTCCGGGTTGGAAGTTCTCCACCAATCACGTGCACCTCCCCCACGATGTGGTGGCCAAGCAGCCGTGTGATTGGGCGGCAGCCCCCCCCCCTCGTGTGACAGGTCATGATTTTAACTCGGAAGCATGCTTTCTTACTCAGCTAGTGGGTCGGTTAGCTCTGCTCTGTTCAGCTGCAGTGCGTCAGATGAATTCGAGTGTGCTATCTGTGATGACCCCCCTTCCCCCAATCCGTGTGCTCAGTTTCCATACGTGACCCCGGCTCCCCACGAACCGGTGAAGACCCTGAGGAGTCTGGTCAACATCCGGAAGGACTCCCTGCGCCTGGTCAGGTGGGGGTTGCATCTGCGTAGCTCACGGTCATGCTGATGAGCCCATGCCCTTGACCACAGGGAGGGGAACTGTGAGGGAGGAAGAGCGTGATCTCAGCGTCCTCTCTGACTTTTTGTTCAGGGTTTGCAGCAAGCAATAAAAGTCCCTCCGGCTTGGCAGCTGTATGCAGCGGCCTGTAGGTGGCGTGCTGGTTAAGGGCGCCAGCTTAGGGATCTTGAGACTGCCTGAGAGCAGCTCTGCTCTCCCCCCACAGGTACAAAGAGGATGCAGAGCCCCCCCCCGAGGACGGCGCTCAGCCCCGGGTGCAGTACTGCGTCGAGTTCACCTTCGACGCCGACGCACGTGTGGCCATCACCCTGTACTGCCAGGCGCACGAGGAGTTCTCCAACGGCACGGCCATGTGAGACGCAGGGGGTGTGGTTGGGGGTGGAGCCTGTGGAATTTTTAAGAATGTAATGTCAGCCATTCTTTGGAGCAGTTGGGGTTGAGGACTGTGTTCAGAGCCTGACCCTGGGATTTGAAGTAATGACCTTCTGATCACAGGCCCGGCATTCTAACCCACCGTGTTCCATGTATGGCTCAGGAGACTGAGAACGACAAGTTGCTGACTCTAAAGGCTCTCGAGTAACTGACTGTGATATTTTCTTTTGAGGCACCATATCCCAGAATCGTGTTCTGTTCAGGAAACGGAGCTGCCCCCTTGGTAACGGTCTCCATGGATACGATGGCAGTAGGGATGTATTGTGTGGTTGATGCTGGGCTCCTGATAAGGAGACACGCTAAACAGCAGCAGTTTCTGTCTGGTTTTTGGGGTGGAAGATGGTAAAATGAGAAGTTTTTGCTTGTGAGCTATTTGTGTAAATGGCAGGCAGCATTTGTAATGGCCTCGGGGCTGTGGGGTCTGTGCCCACACCTCCGCAAACCCTCCTTAGCCTCAGCAAGGAGCTGATGGATGGATGGAACAGAGCTTCCAGCTAAAGGTGCTTGCAGTAGGACATCAAACTGCCCATGCCGAGTACTCTGGCTTTCTTCCTAAATCCCGTAAATCCGGTTGAGTGAATCGATCCTCCCGTTTCCCGCGACCGTGTTCAGGCGTGTCATCCGGCCCCTTGGTGACTCCTATGCGGATCTTGTGTGTGAACGGTGTCTCCATTTGATTTTTGTTTTTTTTTTTCTGCAAGCTACACCCCAAGGTGTCCCACCATGATCTCCGAGACCGTTCACTACAAGCGGGGTGTCAGCCAGCAGTTCTCCCTGCCGTCCTTCAAGATTGACTTTTCGGAGTGGAGCGAAGACGAGGTGGGTGGTTCTCCGGGGCCTGTCAGTCAAACGTGAAGCAGCCAATCCTCTGCGGGCGTATGATCCCGTCTCCTCGGATTCAAAGCGCCATTGGCTATCGGTGCTATCCTGTCCCGCCCCATGAAGGAGCAGGTACTAAACGCCCCAAACAGACAAAGCAGAATAAAGCAGTTGTGTGTTTTGGTAGCACCGTGCTGATGATGCCAGTATGTCATTGTGCGTTGTGTGGTGGCCTTGGGTCCCCCCCCAGCAGGCTGGGGGCAGTGTCGCCGTGTGACAGGGACGGGCTAGCCCGCTTTCATAATCACCCTTTGTCAGATGAATCCCAAGGGCTCTGCCTTCCTGAGAGACGCATCATTAAAAGACGTGCCGTTTTCTTCATGCTCCCGGTAACATGGCCACTGACCGGCGGCGTTTTCTTGGAGACGCTGCCTCCTCAGAGGTAGCTGAGAGATTACGGTTAGTCATACAGGAAGTGGGTGAGGAGGAAACGACGGGAAGTCAGGTGAATCAAGCAGGGTTCTCCTCTGAGCGATGAGTCAGACCATCTGCATGCAGGACGCTGATGGCCTCCCACATTCCAAGCCTTGGGAAGTAGGAAGAGCCTCATGGATGCCGTCCATGGGTGGAAATTTAAGTTACCCTTGTGTTACCCAGAAATACTCCGTGTCTCGGAAGAGTACCTGTCTGTCCAGTGGAGGGGCAGCGTGTGGTCAGGGAGCTGGGGGGCAGAAGACCCTGCGGTCAGATCTTCTGTTGTTGCCGAAATTGAGACTGCACACTCATCCAGGTCCTTCTCGCCTCCAGCTGAACTTCGACCTTGACAGGGGTCTCTTTCCCATGGTGATCCACGCCGTCGTGGACGAAGGAGACGGTAGGTTTCCTAGGACATTCTCACTGATCGCTGGGCGGGTGTCATGGTTACTGCTGCTGTGTAAATGAGCCATTTAACTTTGTAGTGAGACCACCACCCCCCCCCCCCCAAACTCGTTAACCATGTCCTGATTTAATGAGCCTCTCCCCCCGTACAGATGGCCTGGGGCATTCGCACGTCCTGCTGGCCGCTTTCGAGAGAGTAAGTCCTCGTTTCGGGGCCCACGCCCTGCACCGTTCAGCGGGCCATGACGCCCTTTTCGCCATTTGCCTAAATCGCGCCCCTGAGCGGGATAATCGGCCGCACGGGCTGTAAACCTGAAGCTGTTCCTCCGCTCTGTTGGCAGCACGTCGACGGAAGTTTCTCGGTGAAGCCTTTGAAGCAGAAGCAAATTGTGAGTTATCCCAGCTGGGTGTCCCTCTGCCATTCCCCCAGCCCCCACTAGGGGGCATTTCCTCCTCCCCCACCCCTGTTTTGCCTCTCTGCGCCTCCTGTTCTGTCCTGTTTCCTCTAATTGCCGTGTGCATGTGTACAGGGAGGGGGTGATTTTTTTCCATTTCTGTCTGCCCGGCCGTAACCGACGTGGGCGGGGCCTCGGTTAAACATCAGCCTGGTTCTGTGTTGGTTTATGGCTCATTGATAGTTATCCAGTGGAAACGGGTAAAAGACATTAGATGGAGTGAGAGGTGTTATAGCACGCCGCTGCCGAGTGTGAACCCCGGCAGGAGCCTCTCAGCGTGTCACGTGGCCTTTGTGACCCAACCACCCTCGTCGTTTTAGGTGGACCGGGTCAGCTACCTGCTGCAGGAGATCTACGGGATTGAGAACAAGAACAACCAGGAAACAAAGGTGGGCTGAGTTACCACGGCAGCGCGGCGTCGTAACACAGCGTGATGATACAAGCGACTGAAACACACCCCTCCTGTGTGTCTCTCTGTGCCTGTCTGTGCCGGTCTGTCTGTCTCTGTCTGTCTGTGCATGCATGCATTGGTCTCTGTGCCTGTCTCTGTCTATGTCTATCTGACTGTCTGTGCTTGTCTGTGTGTGTGAACGTGTATGCATTGGTCTGTGTCTCTGTGCCTGTCTCTGTCTGTCTGTGCCTGTCTCTCTGTGTGTGCATGCATGCATTGGTCTGTGTCTCTGTGTCTGTCTGTGCCTGTCTCTGCTGTCTCTGTCTGTCTGTGCCTGTCTCTGTCTGTCTGTGCCTGTCTCTCTGTGTGTGCATGCATGCATTGGTCTGTGTGTCTCTGTGCCCATATGTGCGTGTCTGTCTGTGTGTGTGCCTGTATGTGCGTGCATGCATGCATATATGCATGTGCCTGTCTGTCTCTCTATATGTGTGTGACCGGCAGCCATCAGACGACGAGAACAGCGACAACAGTAACGAGTGTGTGGTGTGCCTGTCGGACCTGCGCGACACCCTCATCCTGCCCTGCAGACACCTCTGCCTCTGCAACTCCTGCGCAGACACGCTGCGTTACCAGGCCAACAACTGCCCCATCTGCAGGCTGCGTGAGTCACGTCCACGTCACGATCGCCGAGCTTAACGCGGGAGCCCTACGTCGACCTGCCGATGCTTAGGATTAGGGTTAGTCTGGAGATGGGAACCTCTGCTGGTGGTGAGGAGTCCCACTGAATTCTGGGAAATTAACTAGGACACGTTTGACATGGCTTGGTATTTCAGAGGCTGCATGGATTCATGTGTTTGGTTATAGGTTGTCATTAAACGGGTGTTGGGCAGACATCAGCTCCTGTATTTGCCGCCCCCAGCGTTCAGGGCCCTGCTGCAGATCCGCGCCGTGAAAAAGAAGCCCGGCAGCCTGTCTCCCGTGTCCTTCAGTCCCGTGCTGGCACAGTCCATGGAGCACGACGACCACTCGGTGGGTGCTGGGGGAGGCCGGCTGCTGCGGTCACATGACCCAGGAGAGCCCTGTGAAACCTCCTCTTATTGCGCCCCCCAGAGCTCAGAGAGCGTGCCCCCAGGCTTTGAACCCATCTCCCTGCTGGAGGCGTTGAACGGGCTGCGAGCCGTGTCCCCCGCAGTGCCGTCGGCCCCCCTGTACGACGAGCTGGGCTTCTCGGGGGAGCTGGGGGCGGAGCCTTCCCTCAGCTCGGAGCATATCTGCGACAGCAGTGGCGGGCAGCAGAAGGCCAGCAAGTCGCCTGACAGGTGGGGGGGGTTAGTGTGTCCCGGGTGGCTGTCGGCCTAAATGCGTATGGGGGGGGGCAGCTCTGAGCGTGACACGCCCTCTCCGCACCCCCCACAGCACGCTGAGGTCACCGTCGTCCCCGATCTGCGAGGAGGATGAGGAAAGACTGGCAGAGCAGGGGGAGGGCCAGTCGCTCGGCCCACGCGCCGGCAGCCCGGCCCCCCCTGAGGTGAGCCAAACCCCACCCCCCCACTTTGTCTCCTTCCTTTATTTGTTTTATACCCGTCTTTGTCTCCCTCGCGTTCAGACGGCAGTGGCAGAGGAGCCCTTGGAGCCCGTCACCCTGGATGAAGGTGAGGGGTGCTGTCACTGCGAGGTCAAAGGTCACATTGTGACCCCCCCACTGTAAAATGTTTTATTTTCCTGAAGCTGATGTGATCCCTATGCCCCCCCCCCCCTCACCCAGACGACTGCCCCCGCTCTGCGGGTGAGATCTTCCAAGACTGCGTCAGTGAGCGCGGCGGCCTGGCCAAGTCCGAGAGCCCCCCACCGGGGGAGCTGTCCCACCCAGGTGAGACCCCCAGGCCCGCTCCCACCTCTGTATCTCCCATGGGCCTTCGCTGTAAGCCGGTACCTTCCGGGCTGGGGGCCGGGGGGGGGGGGGGGGGGGGGGGGGGGGGGGGGGGGGGGGGGGGGGGGGGGGGGGGGGGGGGGGGGGGGG
>JAODKN010000045.1:3610972-3625100 GCA_026774425.1 Petrocephalus zakoni
CTCTCCTGCAGTGTCTAACACTTTGCTCTCCTCTCCCCGCTGTCCGCCCCCCCCCCGCCTCCCTGCAGCCCTGTCTGCTGACACCTGCTCTGTCCCTAATAAGGACTAACGCCGGTAGGTGTCCCGGTTCTGACCCGGTCCCGATCCGGCACAGTAACCACTGCTGCTCCTGCTTGGCTCGCCCGTTCCAGTCTCGGGAGGTGCCTCTTGTCGTACCCTCATGCTGTCCCATGCCCCCCCACCTCAGGGTCCGAGTCCACGGAGAGTCTGAAGAGCCACAGTACCAACAGCTCCAGCCAGCCCCTCCTGTGCCCGCCCGGCAGTCTGCGTGTGGAGGACCAGCACCTGGACCCTTAGCGTGTCCTCGCACACGCGTGTGCGCTCACACGCAGCCTGCCTCTCCCATCCTACAGGGCCCCCCTTCAGCTGCAACCCTGACACACTGCTGTGGTCTTAAAGGGCGTGCCCCCCACCCCAAGCCCCGCACTCCAGTAGGGAAAGGCTCCCTGGCCCAGTCTTCCCAGTTCAGCTTGAATGGTGACCTGAAGCTCAGTGTATCAGCACAAGAAACCACGGCTCTGCTCACTGAAAACACTACTATTATTATAATCACCATCGTTGCTGTTGGTGACATTATGGCACCCTATTTTCTCCCAATAAGGGTCACACTCATTAATTATAATTGTATTTAAAATTAGTGAAACGCATAAGTTATAGCCTTGCCAATTTTCTGTATTTGACACTAAACATGTTTCTAGTTTAATTTATTTGCAACATTTCTAGCTCGGTCTTAGGAGCACGTACCGTTCAAAGGAATGAACGTTAATATTGCCTAGGAAATTATTACAGTTTTCGCTTGAAGGCGGAGGCGAAAGGAGGCGAAAGCGCGGAGGGCGGTAGTTAAGGACGCTCCCTGTGGCCTTAATGTCAGGTAATTAGGTATCCGGGGGGTACAGGTGCGAATGCTGCGGACCTCATGCATGAACGTCTGATCCAGCGGTTAGATCCCCGATTCCTGCGTCCGTCGGCTCTTCTGCTTGTTAATACGGTACCGATCTAGCGGCGTTTCGCTGGAAGCGTGTTCGGAGCAGAGGAAGTCGGTTCAGCTTTGAGAAGCCCGGACCCGACGAGCGCAGCTGGGTTCGGCTTTCTTCGGGGACCTGCTCCTTTTTCGTTCCCCCTTTCGCTCCTGTTCCTCCAGAGACCTTTAAGCTATACGATCCTGCTCCCCCTTTTCTTAATCTATATGTAATTAACCATGACCAACCCTAATTTATGTATCGCTGCCTTTTAGATGTTATGCGTGCGTCATTGTATAGCGCCTTAACGTTCGCCAGAAATACAGTATCTAGTTCAGGTGTTTGGATAAGTGACTTAAAACACTCCGGTTTACAGGATCCCCCGTTTAACGAGGCTTTAATGTTACATTATCTAGCTGAGGTATCTGTTGCTTAATGTGTTAATATGAAGTCGTCCGGATGGTGTGTCGGGCTTCCCTTTGCTTTAGCCTGGATAACTGATTCATGTCTGCTGTAAGCAGCTTGTCTGAATGCTGATGCCCCCCCCCCCCCACCCCGGGCATTAGGGGCTCCCGGGCCCCCCCACTGCTCAATTTAAAGCCTCCTTCTCCGCTTCTTTGCGTATTTATCTGTGCCTTGTGTTTCTTCGGCGTTAGTTACTGACCTGGTATCCAGGAGAGTGCTCTGCTCGTTACTTATGATTTCAATCGCAGGTTAAAATATTTAATTTGCAGCACTACACAAATAATGGGGAACTGGACCGGTGACCAGCAGACGCGTTCGTGCCATCATTGCTCTTACTAAATACGCAGCTTGCTATTGTAACATGCGCAGACTATAGGGAAACCACAGTCTATAGGTCATTATGCAGCGTTAGGTGAGATTTCCAGAGATTATTGCATAAAACGCCTAATTTTACTGGAGTACTTGTACATTCAACTGTGTATATTGTAAAGTAACAACTGCATCTTCGAGAGAAGTTAAATAGAACTGCTGCAGAGACTTGTATAAAGTTTGTCTTGCTTAATAGGTAGAAATTTGTCTCGTAATTATAACCGCTCAAATAACTTTGAGATGGTCTTTTAGTTGAAATTGAGATGGTCTTTTAGTTGTAATATTTGACACATGCAGGCGTTCCGTATGTGATTATGACCATATCGTTGTGTAAATGTAAAAATTTACGTTGAATATTCCAGTTGTAGATGATTAACTGTGCCTGTTTTTTTCGATATAATGACTTTTTAATCACAACTTGTTGGATATTCGTTTTCTGAGATAAAAAGGTAATGTCCTTCAATATGTTATTGGTACGAATTAGATGGGAATAATCTTTACATGGATGATTCGTACTGTAAAATGTGAAGTCTGCGTAATGAAAATGTGCAGAAGCGCGGTCCAAACACCAAGTCCTGAGCCCTTAATTTATCGTTTCCTCGTCTACTTCCAAAAAAAAGGCTAACAATAAAGGAATATGCATATTGCGTAATGGTAAGACTTGTTATTTTGCTGTTTGTATAAATGTTCATATTTTCTTCACTTAAGTTTATATCATATCGTGTTAGGTTTGGGTCCTTCTGGAATCTTCTGCTAGACCAAACCGCCTTGGCTGGTCGGGAGGGGGCACTCTTTACCTACCTGATACATCTGCATCGTACTGGGGGGGTCCTGACTGGGGGTGGGCGCCGGGGTGTAACGCTGAAAAAGTCACAGGACTTGGCGTTTCGACATATTCCGTTCCGTGCCGTCGATAAGCAAAGGAAAATAAACCCTTTTGTTAATGTCATATTTAGACCTCCACCAAACGCCCAGGTTAAGCTGCAGTAGTGGGGCAAATTATGCGCTATGATAAACAATAAAATCACTTAGGTGGCGATGTTTTCTGATTTTGTGTTTAACTTTATACCGAATATGTATTTCTTTCTCAGCTGTTAAAATATCCGTTATAAATATTGCGGTTCTTAAAGCAACCCTACCATAATGTCGCATCGTCGCTTCGTGTTGCAGGAAAAATGCTTCTGATTCTGCGACAAAGGCGCTGAGGCTGGGAGTGCGGCGGGATTAGTGGCCGTCTTTGGGGGATTAGTGATATCTTTCACGCCGTTGTGTTTCCGTTAATAAACTGCACAATAGCTGCCTTCGGAGGTGGGAAAGCGGGGTTTGTGGCGCGACTTTTGCCGCGGGCTGGGGCGGCTTTGTGCGCCCTTTCCCGCCCCCAATCTCTGTTTATCCTGGGGGACATTTATTAACATCGCCTATACATCACTGCCGAAGCAGCGGCCATAAAACACGCGGTGTACCCAGGCGCTAATCTGGTTTTACCAGTAACCCATCCAGCATGAAGCGCGCACAAATATAAACAAATGCATTTATTTTGGTTTTTAAACAAGACATAGAAAATAAACTGATGGATGCGTGGGCATTTGCGTATACGTAATATATTACAATGATAAATACTTTATTCGGATTGTTTTACCTGCTTGTAATATTTCATAGTTAATTTAAGTTTTTGCTTTGGGACCATTCAGTCTTTTTTAATATCCATATAGGACTATTCTAGCTATAAATCGACTTATATATAAATATGTTAAATATAAATAGACTCGGTTGCAGGTATGGCGTCAAAAGTCAATAATACGTAAAACAATATAACTGTATTATATGCACCCACAGACAATCGCACTAACACGATGTGCGCATTATATAGCCCGTAAAAATATCTTCCACTATTATTTATTCTGAATAAAAATGTATGTATGCTTTACACCATCGAGGAAATAGTTTTCTATTTTCCTCGAAACTTAAAAAAAATTTAAGTGATTGTTACTTTATTATGGCCGCATAGAGACCAGATGAGAATTGTGCTATACACAGTCTTACGTTACAGATGTTTAGAAGTCCATTTCATAAACTCGATGAGTTTCTGTCATGTGCGCCGGTTTTCCCGGGACAGTCCGGCCTGGCAGGGCAGATCCCACTCGGTCGTAATCGGAGACGCGGAAGGTGAAACCCGGAGCCGATCGGCAGCCAATCAGCGACCCGCCATCCGTTTAAAGGGACCTTAAAGGGACGCAATCGGACGGATTCCTCACAGCTGAGCCCTAGAGGCGCAAACAGGGAAAGGCATCGCAGATCTCCGAAGAGCGCCCCATTTGTCATCTAAACTCATTTCTCTGACTGTTTCTGGGGACCAGCTGTTTAGGGACAACATTTCAAACGGCCTGCAAGGGGACAGCCTGCGGCTTCATCGCAATTCAGAGTCCGAGGTAAGGTAAATCAGATAAAATGCAACAGGTTGGAATGCGCTTAGAGACTATCGATGTTACAAAGCGTGCATTTGCTGGAGGAAGTTAAATCTAATTCGAATAATACTTCAGTTTATGGATATTTCATCGCCAAATCAAACTGGATTATTTAAGGAAATATTAGCTGTGCGGAAAGTGTATTCGGGGGGGGGGGGGGCATTTCCACTGAAGTTCATTGTCCCCGTTCGAGGTTGATATGAAACCTTTCGCCTGGTTCTGGTGGCAGGTGTCTGTGGATCTCCAGGAGGACCCTGTGCTTACACTCCGGGGTTTCTGGGAGTCTTCTCGGAGCTTCTCTGCCATGCCTGTTCTCACCAGTACGCAGCTCTCCTCCCCGTTTCCGGAGCGCTGGACGGGCGGCTCCGATGTGGCCGGCTCTCTGCCGTTGGACGACAGCCTGACCAGTCTCCAGTGGCTGCAGGATTTCTCCATCTTGAGCGCCACGCTGGAGAGGCCGCCCCCACAGCCAGCGCCCCCCTGCCGCAGAGCGGACGCCCCTGCCAGCCCAGCAGCCGGTGACACGGCGGTCACAGGCACGCCCCACGCCCTAGGCAGCCCCATCAGCGCCAGCGTGTCCGCGGACGGCTGGCAGTGCCCTCAGGCGCCGGCCCAAGTGGACTACAGGACGGACCCCCGCGTGAAGCCCCCCTACTCGTACGCCACGCTCATCGGCATGGCCATGCAAGCCAGTAAGAAGAGCAAGATCACGCTGTCGGCCATCTACAGCTGGATCACGGACAACTTCTGCTACTACAGACATGCCGAGCCCAGCTGGCAGGTGAGGCCTTCATGGGAGGTGGGTGTCATGGGGGGTTGGGGGTTCCTAATTAAACATGTATTAGCCTGCCCTGAACTTGCACCAGGTAAAGGTGGCTTCACCCGGGAATTACTGGGGAAAACGAGGTCAAAGGCCGCGCTGCCCATCACTTGGAGCCGTGAGGTGTGCACCAGCTCGATCGATAAGCCCTGATTACCTACAAGCTCCTCCGGAGACGATCGCTCACGCAAATCGCCCGTCTGCGGGCACCGAGCCCGAGGGATGCTGCTTAAAGATGCATGAGCCGGTCCTGGCAGGGGGGCATACGAGCGTGCGACAGGTGGACGTCGGGTTACGGCTCCGGCAGGTGTCTGGGGGGGGGGGCTTCCTTAAAGGGACAGCGGCTCCTGCGCTCTTTTTAAAGCGGCATTATGCCACTGAGAGGAGGTATATGATCATGAAAAAAGAAGCCACATTTTAATCACCCTGGGCTGTCCAGCAAACGGTGCTGTCAGCACGTACAGTATATATAAGTGGCGTGTCGGGTCCGCGCCTTTCTCTGTGGAAATAGCTCCTTGCAGACGTGTCCCGTTACATCGCCTGACCGTAAGCGGGGAATGCGAGATCGCCCTTGACCCAACACACTTCTGCATCTTTTTGTCGCGCCGTCTTAATTACGCTGTCGCCTTGCAAGTGATTGAAGAGTAGGGGGTGTGAACCGGGGCTGGCTGTGTTCGTGATTAGCTTTCGAGAGGGAGGGAGGTCTGCTCGTTTTTTGCTTGGACGGGTACTCGCTGTGCAGGGATATGGCTGTTTTTATGTCATTACTGTAATGAATCTTCAGTGCTTGCTGTAGGCTGCCAGTCGTTGGTATCGATCTTCACCAGTGCCTATATATAATACAAACACCAATTTCCATAAGATTGAATATAAGACGCAGAAAGAAGACTGTTACATTTAAGTAATTCCATAACTGCTGAGTAGGGTAAGTGGTCAGTAGGTGGACGGGTGGCTGGAGAGATGTTTGCTGAGACACATCAGGTAATCTGTCAAAAGTAGTATTTTAAGGATAGTTTAATCCCAAAGGATCTTTTTTTGTGCCAAAAAGCAAAGCGATTCCTCTTGTCCTGAAAGTTTTCCATCACAGGTTGTCCTGGTCTGGATTCTGACAATTACTCACAAGCACAGTACAGGGCATGAGATGGATCTTTGAGGTGCGTTTTCAGGCAAGGACAGGACGGCTTTTTCAGGGGTCCTTATCTCTGGAGAATAATGGGCTGTTTCTGGCTGTAACCCAAACTGAAGCTTTGTTAGTTCAGTTGATTCTAACGGTGTGCCCCCCCCCCCACCACAGAACTCCATCCGCCATAACCTCTCCCTGAACAAGTGCTTCGTGAAGGTTCCCCGGCAGAAGGGAGAGCCAGGGAAGGGGGGCTTCTGGCAGATGGACCCCCAGCACGCCGACATGTTCGTCAATGGCGTCTTCAAGCGCCGCAGACCGGTCTCCGGCCACATGGGAGCACAGCGGCCGGGCAGCGAGGCTCCCCCTGCTGGCCGTCAGCTGGCTATGGGGGTCCACGTCCCGGCGCTCAGCAGCAAACGCAAGCACCCATCACCCAGCAGGGCTGGGAAGTGTGGGCGGAGCTCTGGAACGCCCCAGCCAGTGTCGGAGGTGAAGATGACAGGGGCCCTCAAGGGGGATTTCAACTGGGCCTCCACGTTTGATGACGTCATGAGTGGAGCGGGGAGTACCTTCGAGGACCTGGACCTCAACCTGGCCCTGAACTCCCTGGGCTGCGAACTGGACACCTCCCTGCAGGGCCAGTATCATGGCAGCGGGGGGCGCTGGTGCGCCAGTGGGTCTGAACACGCCTGCGAGAACATGGAGGCAAGTGGTGTGCCGGGCGGCGCCGCCGATGATGCCCAGACCCAGCTGGAGGAGCTGACTCTGTTTCTGGAGCTGCCACACCCATGGGAGGAGCTTAAGGAGGAGGCCACACCCCTGGCACTAGACCACGGCCTATGCGAAGGCTTCTTTGCCGATACGCAGCCCTGGGATAGGATGGAGTCGTACCTGTGACAGCAGGCCACTCCCAGTACACCTGTCTGCACTCCTGCAAACACTCAGAAGAGCTACAGACTCCTGTTTGCTACATTAGCATTATATATCCGTACACACTGAACATCTCGGTTTACCTTTATACTTGGATCTGATGTATTCACATCAAGGTTTTTATATATTTCCAGCTCTATTTCTCTTTTTGGCCCAAAAAAGAACAAGCTGACATATAATTTATGGTGCAAACAACTAATAAAAAATAATATTATGGAATATTAAGGTATTTTGAGACTGGTTTAAGTATTCTGCAATGGGGGGGTGATGGGGTGACAAACTAAGGGGAAATGTCCCCCAAACACAAAGGATAAAATTATTATCATTATTAATTTAGTCTTAGACAAAATAATAATAATAATTTACACCAGGAAATTTTGGGCCCCCAACCCAGACCAATCAAATTATGTTCCAAATCATCCTGGCTCCACCCCCTTTTCTGCACCCCTGCTCATGTGTTCAGGATCAATGTCATGCAGTGCCACCTCTATTTAAGACTTTTAAAAATCTGCGTTTGTCAATTGTGGACTTCCATTTTGTAATTTTTTTTTTATTAGTATTCTTTTTTTATATGTGTTCTTTTTCTCTTGTTCCCAGTGAATTTAGATGATCAAACAAACTGAAGTTATTTTCATGACTTTAAGCTTCTTTTTCTTTAGTCTCACATAGCGATGATTAATTAAAATAAATATGCTGGCCATTTGTGGTGTGCGGAAGACAAATTCAACTATTAAAAACTATATTTAAATCTGTAATCATAAACATTCACTGAATTGCTTTGTCTGCTGTCATAGGTGCAAATGAATTGCGCAAAGCTTTGAGTTTGCACGTAGGAGTTCCTCATATGCACACCCATAGTGCTGGTGGGGTTACTCCTGTTTTAGATTTTCTCTCTGTATTTTTTCCAAGAAGCCCTGAAATGAACTTAAAAAACACAGTGGAAACTTTAATGGTGTTCAGCTGGTAAAGATAGGATCCCTATAGGTGCCGTTTTATATTGAGTCATGGTGTATCTCATTTTTGCATCCCCCAGGCTGTACAGAGGGCGGGTGTGTAATAAATATGCCCTTAAAAGCCTCCCTTCCTGTGCTTTGAGTTCAGCAGATCTGATCTGAGGGAGATACGGGGACAGTGTCCATCTCATCTGGCTACCCTAAAAGGCACAGGGGTCACCAGAGGGGTTAAACTCCAAAGGGTCACCATGACATATTCATGAGCTGATACAGAAATAAACGTGAAATGTTTTACGTGAAACGGGAAACAGCCACGTGCCCCCGTGCAAGTCCACCTGCATTACCCTGATGCCAGGCTGGTGTTTGCCATGGATACCCCTGAAGGTGGCAGCGGGGACCTTAACCATCGGCAGGCGCGGGGCTCTTGGGGGCCCTTCTATCTGCTCAGCACCTTCTAGAGTAGCAGGTACCCGGAGTCAGAGAGGAAAAGGCTAGAGGTGGCTGGAGGAACCTTCTGCTGGCTGCTTCAGAAGCTGAGATGGAAATTTAAGGTCCAGAAAGTAAAAAATCCAGACCAGGACTTTGTTTCAACCAATCAGTTGAGCATAAATTTCTGGGCCAGAACTACCCACCTCCGTTTATGGGCTGCTATCAGTATGACAGCGATCGCCTCCTGTGTGTGTCTGAGAAGGACCTGTGAGTCATCACTGGAGTGTGACCACGGCTGCTTCCCAGGCAGGTGGGTGGGGGTGGGGGCATGGTCTCCATGCTGGGGGCAGACTGGCAGATAGACAGATGGATGGATAGTCCCTGGAGGTGTGTCTGGAGGAAAGTGCTCGAGACACACAGAATGACCAGTCTGTCTCTTCTCTCTCTCTCTCCACAGCTCTTTCACACTCTTTCTTGCAACTCTCTCCAGAAAAATCCAGACTACCTGAAGTGAAGATCATGAGTCGTAGGGGGGGGGGGGGGGGGGGGGGGGGGGGGGGGGGGGGGGGGGGGGGGGGGGGGGGGGGGGGGGGGGGGGGGGGNNNTCCCAAACAAAACCCATACCCCATCATTGTACCTCAATTCTACCCAATCTCCCCCCCCCCCCCCCCCCCCCAGTCAGCCATGCTCCAGTAGGGGCTCCTGGTCTTAGTCATCTCTGGCTAATTTTGGGAATGTCATTTATTAAGCATCTGTCCCTTTAAGAGATTAGGCAAACACAGGACTCTAAGGTGCAGGGACCCCTGAAGTCGTAACCTCGCCTGTCCGACTACGTCGACCTTTCTCCTGCCTTTTTCGGGGAGTGTGGGAGTGTTCCGTGCAGGGCTGGGGAGGAGGGCTGCTGGACCTGTCACTAAATGATGAGAGTCAGACGGAGACTGTTTCAGGGTCACGTGGTCAGGGGAGCTGGCCCCCTATGTAACCTTTGGTTGACCTTGGGCAGTCAGACAGGTTGTGTGAGAGAAATTATGTTAAATAAAAAGTATTTTTTTCACAGAGAGTATAATATGTGTGTAAGAGTGGTGTCATACTGAGAATGGCTGTGAGGTGGGGATGATTGAGGGGGGGGGGTTACTGTGTGTGGTCTATGAGGGGGGCTGCCAATCTGATTAGTCTTTGGGATGGGGCGGGGGGGGCAGCCAATCATCCTGTGAGATCTGCCCCATTGGCAAGGGGTAGTTTGTGCCACGACGATAATGCTATCACACCAGCGCACCCAGTTGGCACGGCGATGCCCCCCTCCCTCCTCCTCCCCCGAATTGCAGACCTGTCAGCATGAAAAAGGGGGGCGGCCAGGGCACACTGACCCCGTGTCTCATTAGGGATGTCTGTGGCCAGCGATTACACCGCCCAGGAGCAGACAGCAGCCAATCAGAGCATGTGTTACAAAGCTGCCGACGAGGAAGAGGATATTTATAGACGACACAGGGAGAAGCATGTGGGAATCGGGGATAATATTGTTCACGCAAAAAATAGGAGACTATTTACTGCACTCATAGAAAGCTGCTTGTCCTGTGTTGGGGATGTGCAGCCTGTTCTAGAGATTGCTGGTACAAAGTGGGGAATGCGCCAGGACGGGGAATTCACACCTGTGAACGAACTGGCATCTCCCACTTACGTTATTGGATCGTGTGGGGATACCAGAGTACGCCCCACGGTGACAAACTGCGAACTCCATGCCCCCGGCGGGGGGGCTGCGCCCCAACGGCTGGGCCCCGTGGTGGGAGGCAGCTGCCCCCCCCCCCCCCGCCATCGCAGCTATACCGCTAAAAAATACTGTTAACAAAAACTACAAATACTGTTCCCATTAATAAAAGCCAGAACATGCTTTGTCCATAGTACATGTGTACTGTGTATTCATACAGAATTCTCCAATGATTAGACACTTCAAATAGCTGAACTGTTACCATTCAGCCTATCCTTAGAGCTGAAACAAATATACATAAAAATTTATGGTAATCTTTAAAATGAAAATGTGTAAAACCACACTGAAAACTACTTAAAATTGAACTGTATTTCAAATAAAACTTAAAAATGATACAAAATAACTAAAAGAAACCAACTATAATAACACTAGTAGGAATATGATGATGGATAAGTGATGGTGGCGTTTCTGTTCTTTGACGTCCACCTGTTTATTTGTTGCACTGAAGAAGGCAGATGTTTGGCTGATTGGTTGCTGGTCACATGACTTGTCACATGATACATGTGAAAGCCAGGTGGCACCTGACAGGTGGTGGGAGGAGCCAATGTAACTGTCAGCCTAGAGAGCCATACCAGTAGCATGAAATTGCCCTCACCAATGTTTACAAGCTGCCAGGAAAAGGGACCTGTGAAATTGAGAGCATCTCCCGCTGGAGACCCCAATATTTGTTTGTTTTTTAGCATAAAAAGTGGTCAGGAATCCATTGAACACTGAAGTTCATTGAAGTGAGGTTTTCATGACTGCTTTGCTGTGACTTGTGGTGCCATCATATTCTGTGATTCATATCACACACACATACCTTCCCCCATGGCATACATGTTTAAGGGAGGGATAACAGTGATGGTCACGACACGTGCACTGTACACGTCTGTACTGATTAGTCACGTGTCACTGCATTACGGCATGTGTCTCTGCTGGAATCCCCAGCAGGGCGGTCACATGCACAGGGGACTGGCGTGATTAGCGTGTTTACCGTGTGTCTCCCTCTAGCTGTGCATCCCCTGTGTCCCTGTGTGAGGCTGCTAGCTCATGGGGTTAGCACATGTGTGTGTGTGTGTGTGTGTGTGTGTGTGTGTGTGTGGCAGCTGGGGTTTAACCACCAGCTTAAGGCAGCTCACTGTGGTGCTTGAGATGGGGGGGTCTTTATTTAGCTCTCGGGACATTCTGCTGCTCAAGGCGACCACTCAGCACTTGGTCCTGGATGGTGAGGCTCAGTCAAACACACAGCTTACAGGCAGACATATTTCTAACCTACTTGGGGTGAGGAATGGCTATCAGTGTCCTTCACTGCCCTCACTACCACAATTTACCACGATTTACCACAAGTTACCATGCAGGCTCCTTGTTTTTCCTGCAGATTCTGCCGCTGTCATCTGCTGTGGATGGGAAAGTCACAGGAGGTCTTGCATGCTACAGGCTCCATGTTCCCTGTCAGCATCAGGAGACCACACCTGGACCCCCTCAGGCATGAAAAGTGCTCCCATTGTGAGACTCTCAGGTTTCTTCCTTGTGTGTCTAATTGCTGCATCCGTATCCCTCACCTATTCAATGGGAAGTGTTAATTAGCACGACACAGAGCAGAATAATGTCATGCATCATCATTGTCCAGTCAGCTTCATGTAGAATTATAATGGTCATGTGGTTCTGTGTGCTGTAAGCTCTTTCTGTGTGTGTGTGCCTCATATGTTCATGAAGGCCTCCTCTCTGTACATCGCTCTCCCTGATTGCACTGAAATCATTCATTATTCTCGGTCCTCAGTAAGACCACCCCCAACCCTCTCCTTGGTCCCTCTGCCTCCCAGATTGGTGTCCATGAGGCTAGTTTCTGTTGGGTCTGCAGATCTCCACCCCATTTCATCCAGGGGTAGCGTCCCCCAATCCAGCTGCAAGCCACGCTGGGATCCCCAGGGCAGTATATCAAAAAACCAAGACGCGGTTATTAGAGGGAAACCTCACACCTTCAGGACGTTAAATTGGCCTCTGCCTGACACAAATCCACCAGTGCACTTTTCCTGCAGCCTGGTGGTACTTTGTGACTCTGCATGACTCTCTGCTGCCAGTCCTCATGATGTAAACACGCCCATGCTGCACTGGGGGAAGTGCCATCCTACACAGTGACTCACAGTGACTGCTCTGAAAGTCAGCCTGCAACTGACTCTGCAGTACATGACCAGCCCCATTCAGGCCCACCCCTGCCACTTTCCCATAATCCTCCTGGGCTTTGAGCCAAACTGTCACATCATTCTCCCATGCAAGAGCTGTTTTTTTGGGGTTCTTCAAGTTCTGGCAGCCATCTGCACTAACCAGGAGTGACTGCTGTGTGTCTCTGTGTGTTTCCGTCTGTCTCTGTGTGTCCTTGTGTGACTCTGTGTCTATGCGCCTTTGTGCATCTCCCTGTATCTCTGTGTTTCCCTGTGTGTCTGCATGTGTCCCTGGATGGCTCTCTGTGCCTCTCTGTGTCCTTGTGTGACTTTGTCTCTGTGTGCCTCTATGCACCTCCCTGTATCTCTCTGTGTCTCTCTGTGTCTGCATGTGTCCCTGGACGACTCTCTGCGTCTCTCTGTGTCCATGTGACTCTGTCTCTGTGTCTCTGTGTGTCCTTGTGTGACTCTGTATCTTTGTGTGTCTGTGAGTGCCTCAGTGTGTCCCTGTGTGTCTTCATGTGTCCCTGGATGACTCTCTGTGTCTCTCTGTGTCCACGTGACTCTGTGTCTCTGTGAGTCTCGTTGTCTCTCTGTGTGTCTCCCTCTAACTGTGCATCCCCTGTGTCCCTGCTCACTTCAGCCAGCTGTCGTAGCCGCTAGAGCTGCCGGTTTAATCCCCGCAGCTTTCCCATTGTTAATAACAGCATCTCTCGGGCCGTTTGCTCTTAAAGGCCATCGGCTCCTCTCAGGTGACCGGAGACATTGACCAGCTGGCTCAATCCAGACAAGGCTCTCAGCCGAAGCTCTCCTTCCCTGTAGGGGACCCTGAGAGGGTCGGTCACCTGGAACTGTCCGTAGGGGGAGGATCTGCAGAGGGGCTTGCAGAAGTTTGATCAGGCATCCACTTGCCATCATCAATTATATATCAGAAAAGCAAGGCTCCGCGGAGGAATAGGGTGAGGGCCTGAATTATTCAGTCATCCTCCTCCAAACGCCAGGCAGCGGAATCGTCACGGCAACAAGTCGCTGGCTGCACGGGCCCCTCGATTGCATATTTGCAGGCCCGTTAATAGCAGACCGCCTTTGTTCTCTTTGTCGATGTTTGTTACTGACCCTTTGAAGAAAAAAGCACCACATTTGTGTTTCGGTGATGGTGTGTTCCTGACAGCTTAGGCGGCCCCCGCTCCGCTCACCCAGACACTGCAGACACTGTTGGGGCTCCAATGCAGAGTAATATCAGCAGCTACGGGATGTCAGCTGGGCGCCGCCATACGCTAGATGCTGCGAGAGGGTGAGCGCGCTCAGTCGCGTCTCTCCTTCATAAAGGCAGCACATGAATTACCCACATGCTCCCCCCACCCCCTCTGCCCCCTCTGCCCCCTCCTCGCCTTGTGCCTTAAGAGCCCGCGTTTGATTAGCCAGCTGCCCGGCTGACAAGCTCACATTTCAGTCTTTGGGCTGCCCCTCCAGTGACGGCAGTCTGATTGTAATGGGGGGGGGGGGGGTACTATGTGAATGAGTCGTTTCAGCCCTGCGCACCTGCCCTGGCAGGGGGGGGGGGGGCGCCCCCCGCCCCCCCCGCCCCCCCCCGCCCCCCCCGGCCCGCGGGCGGGGGAGCGGGGAGGAGCGAGGCAGCGGGGCGGGGG
>JAODKN010000045.1:3692819-3704906 GCA_026774425.1 Petrocephalus zakoni
CAAACTTACTGAAATTAGGGGAAAGAAGAAAACTCAAAAACAATCAGAAACCTTAATGCTCTTTCATGATTGATAGCCATGACAGTGTGTGCTTACCGGTCAAGGTATTTTGTTGTTGCTTCCCTAAGCAATGTTCTGTTTGCTGTCAAGTTGAAATTCTAAATTACTCGTGTATAGTATAGAATAATTTGATTGTCACTTTGAGTTGAAATAAAAGTGTTCCAATGCAAAAAGTCATTGACTGAAATTTAATATGATTATATTGTATATTGTAATGTATAATGTGTAATGTATAATGTATATTGTAATATTGACTGAAGTCATGTATGATAATTATATGTAGAGTTATAAAAATATTATTGCTGTAATATAAGCAATTAGGTGGAAACATAAAGCTCTAAGAGCAGGCACACAGTTTCCCTATTAAAATATGAAATACCTCTAAACAAATGACACAAAATGTAAATAAATCTTATATGACTTCCATTAGACTAGCATATAAATATAAGAACTTTAAATGATTTGTATATGAGAATTAGTAAGTTCTTTATTCTTTTAGTAATACCATATATCTTCACATATTGTTTTCGCGTAAAACTCATATTTTATGCAGTTTTCATATATGACCCAAAAATTCCCTTACATGTTTAATGTGCGCTTTTTAATATGAAAGTGGCCATAACCGGTCTGATTTTGTATAGGACATATATTGGACTTGTATGAAACACAGAAGGCAATTCTGGCTGAATTAAGTAAGAAAAATATGTGGTTGCTGTATATGAATCATAGTTTTTTTTTTATATGGGCACCGCCTACACCGACTTATACTTAGTTTTTCGCAATTAAAATTGGGGCTCTACCGATTGTTGTTATGGATCCGGCAGCGGCGGCGGGGCGTAGTGCAGGCAGAAGGCAGGGGGGGAAATAAGGTGACGACCCACTTGCGGCTCAGGAGCGAAAAAAAGGGTTTATTGGGGGGGAACTACAAAAGAAACAGACCACGAGGGGTCACAACAAAAACCAGAAACGCGGAATAAATCAACTAAGAAACTACAACTCAAAACAGGGCTTACACCAAACAAGTACAGAAACAATGCAATGGCCAACTAGAGAACAGGACACAGGCAGGCACTAAAATACACTGAACACAATGACTAACAGGAGGCAGGTGTGGCTAACAGGACTACAGTAAACAAGGAGCAGGTGAGGATGATCAAAGTAAATCACTAGGGGAACATTACAGACACTGAAACTAAAACACTAACTGAAACCAAAGATACACTCTAGGGTAAAACAGAACCAAATATATTAAACAAAACCAGAGAACAGGAAACAAGAGCAAACCTATAAAATACAAAACAATAAATACAAAATAACAGATAAAGCTGGCCTGAGGCCAACCTTGAACCCATGCTGTAGGGAACACCTGAACCACACGCTCAGCCCACTGAGCTATGCAGCGGTCAGGGGAACATTAGAGGCAAGGAACACATCAGACGGGGTAGGACGGGTACCGACCCTGACAGATTGTACCTTAACCGTAGGCAAACGTAACTTTGAACGTACAGAAATGGACTCTGAGGAACAGTTTTGTAGCATTCTGTACCAACTATGAAAGCTATTTCGGTTCGTGGGTCAGAAAGTATATCGTATTACTCGATTACAATATCAACCATGTTATATAGTATAAAATAGTTATATTTCATAAGGAATTCATGCATAACATTGAAATTATGCATCACCAATCAAATCATGTTAACATCTAACCAGTACCAAATAATCTTCAAAATAACAATAAATCTTCATCTAACATCCGCCCCTGTCTTCAGATGAAATGTCCTCACTTCAACATTTATGAAATACGAATAAAAATAAAAAATAATAATTTTAAATAAAAGAACAGAAAACGTTTAAGGACAGTGACAATGTGCCCAGTCGCATCAGTTATATGAAAGCAGTACAGAGTAAAACAGCTTTCATTCGGGCTCGCGAGCCCCCCCGACACTGACCCCGTCCTGGTTAGGGTCGCGGGTGGGAGGCTGGAACCTATCCCTGGCAGCATTAGGCACAAAACAGGGGAATGATCCGTGCAGTGACAATTAACACAATCACAATTATAGTAAGATTTCAGTCAAAGCTAACAGCTGAAAACCATGACTGATCACAATGTCGCGAGGACCAGGATTAGGGAAAGAATCATGTGTGATGGTCCCAGTCACAGCAGTCTTAATCTATGAGAACAAAAACGAAGACTGAGAAGGTTAATGAGCTGGAATGAAATGGACGAAATCAATGCATGTTCTACTCTTTGATTGCCGCGTTATCAAGACCACCGCCAAAAAGGAAAACTTCTAAATAACGTTACTGCCGCCAGGTGGCACTGTTCATTCAAGGAAGAAGCGCAGCCGCCTTGGGCTTCGGATCTGACCGTAGCTTTGAAGAGCTCGTGTCGATGACCAGTTACATTTACATTATACTCGATCCAGGAATTTATAAAAATTAATTAAAGAAAATGCAGTATGTAGCTTCCATTCTAACCACATTTAAGTTTTATTGTTTCTTTGCTTCAAGCATCGCAACAGAAAGAGCAGATTATTCCTTTAGAAAATTGATTCAGGCAAGGGCAAGATGGGATATTGCTATCTTCTGAGGGGCTGCCAACTTAGCAAACCCTGGGGACCAGCCAACCCCCATCTCCTTATTATCTTGTTGCTTTCTTGCAACAGGACAGCCATAAGAGGAAGCAAAAACTATTTTTTTTAGACGTGGCCGGGCCCGCCCTCACGGGGGGGGGGTCAATATTCCACCCTGGCTGTCAACCTCAGAGGGCCCAGAATGGTCTCGATCATTGGAGGCCATCCGCTGCCCCACATGGATGAGTCACTTCCATTCCTGAGAGGGGCTGCAGTCTCCCCAGTGAGTGCTCAGCCTGCCATCACTGCCAGCTACTGACAGTGGATATACAGTATTTCTGCTCTAGCTTCTGTGCCACCCGCTTTTAGGAAGATCTCTGTGATTCTACAGAAATGTGGCTGATCACTTGCTTACTAGTGTTTCCCAATCCAGTCCTCAGGGACCCACACGCAGCCCATGATTTTGCTCCCTCCCAGCTGAACCACATTTTTGCTCCCTCCTGGCTAACCCACATTTTTGCTCCTCCCCTGAAAGAACTACAGCACAGCAGGTAGTTAGGTAGAAATTCTCGGAATCCACCAGGGTATCCATGCCCCTCTGACACACAGATCTGGGATTTACAAGCGATACAGAACCAATTACCATAGTGGCAAGTGAAAGGACTTTCCTGGAATAGAAAGGAATGTCCTCATAACTCGCCTAATAAAGGATCCCCCTTACTCTGTTTAAACCCCCATGTATTTAAGATTACATTACAGAATATATAAGGTCACCCATGGATCAGTGCATGCCTCGGCTGATGTGTGAAAATGGCCGCCTACTTCTTCCAGTGGAGATAAATTTACAAAATAAGACTCACTAGTTATATTAAAAACAACATTACCCCCAATACGGAACAAGCAATCTCACCCATTTGGCTTGCATTCAATATTTATTAAACTAATTTAATTAAAATGTAATTCTAAGACGGATTAAATCACAATATATGTGCTGCGCCTCCACTGTCAAAACAGCAATGAATTATGGTCCTAATTATTAGAAACGTCGGGCAGTTGGACAACAGAAAAATACAGACAGCTAGTATCTATTTCAGAAGGATACAAGATAAAGACACAAATCTTGCGTTTGATTGTATATTTTATTATTTCTGACGTGTTACATTGCTTCACACGAGCGTAAAAACGCCGGTAAGGGCCCGGGGCTTATCGGTATTTCTCAGACAGAGCCAGAGCCACTCTGGCGAGGAACTTGTCCATGGACACATGGACCTCGGGGGTGAAGTCAGCGGGGAACAGCATAGCCATGACCACCAGGAGGTTGTGGGACAGAATCTGTCGAAACGTTCCAACGCAAAGATGTTAACATTCAGCAAGTCTTTACTAAATGCAAGGGTATCGAACAATCGCTCTGATATAATTATTTTTTCTAACAAATGTTAATGGAAGCAAGAGAAGAAAGGCCAGGGAGATGTTTAAACTTGTGGATAACTTGCCTTGAAGTTAGCAGGATCGACACGCAGCTGGAAAGCGTGCAGCTCACTCAGATTGAGGAGGCCGTTGCTCAGGTCGTCGATTTTGCTAACAGCTTCGCCGACACCAGACACGATAATCTTGCCGTGCTTCCTCACTGGGGCAGAGCCGATGCTCAGGTCCTTCCAGTGGGAGAAGTAGGTCTTAGTCTGAGGGTACACCGTCAGCATTCTGGCCGGAGAGAACATATTTCATTTGTTAATGTATACTCACTTCCATACATATATGAAAAGCCAAGAATCGCGAATCAATAAAGTCGAATGGACGGCTTGACTTACCTGGACAGAGCCTCATTGCCGATATCGTCTATCTTGCCAGCCGCTTTAGCCCAGAAGGCCTTAACGGTAGCCTTATCCTTAGCTGAGAGACTCATGTTGCTTGTTGTTTGGATTACAAGGTAAATGCCAATGCTCTGGGATAGTCTGGCATGCTTTATATTCACATTGGCGAGAGGCTCCACCCACGCGGGCGTTGGACCGTTTCCAAATTCGCAAAAACATTATCTTGGGATTGTGACAAACTGCCCCGAAATATATATATATATATATATATATATATAGACACACATATATATATACATATATATATATATATATATATATCTCAAACGCCAAAGGGGATTAATATGCATTTTTCCCCTTCAGTTGCGCACCAGGAATTATGCACACATCTGGTTTCAGTTCTTTTATGACAGTCCAATTAAAAAAATTGATGTTTTGATTTTGGATGGATTCATGCATCACATATTTAAAGCAAATATTACATGCAAAATTACGAATTTTTTACTAGACGGATCACAGGAAATTCTCACAGGATTTAAGTATAGGCTACATGAAAATACTTAAACGTTTCTCTTACGAGTCACGTGCGAAGAAGGGCTCTATTTCTTAGAGAAATGTGATGCCGTTTTTACATTGTTGTCTTTAATCGATGAACATGAATACACTTCCATTATTCGGTGGGGTATATTTGTCAGTTTAAAAGAACGATCCCGGGCGCGGTCGCAGAATAAACGGGACTCCTTATGCTTTGTTTTATTCTTTTATGGGTCACTCTTAATGCTTAGAAGCAGGTGCTTTTTGGAGTGATTAGTGAACAAGAATGCGATGTTCGTTGGAATAAAGCGAAATAAGGAAAACTGGTATTTTTTTGGGAATCCAACATTTAACTGGCATTAATGTGATGATTTGCCTTATTAACGGAAAAGTAATTAAATGAGTTGAGATGTGATCTAAAATGCTTCAGCACTTTAGCAAATCTGCAATATGTTGTAGCGTCTGCTAAACACAAATATAGACTCCAAAAAAATTGCATGGTTCAGGTGAAAAAGACATCACTTGTTTCAGACTTACATTTTATGTTGCGGCTCATACGTCACAAACAAAGACGAAATAAAATAAAAAAAAAAACATTGGTCGCTATTAAAGATGCAACCAGAATTTCAAGATAAAATTTCACTGTATTTAAAATTAGATAATCCATCCGCTACTAAATCTGTATCATACATGCTTATTATTTAATCATTTCTTTTTCGAATCCTCCTTTCTACGATAAATGATCCTTAAGGAGTTTATGATTTTGAATCTATTTAATTAGTTGGTTAGTTTGAGAAACTTTCTCTGGAGGTTTCTAAGGCGTTTTGCGTTTTCCCACTGATAAGTGGCAGCTCTGTTTCTTGATAACAAATATCGTCTCTGCCATTAACCGATAACTCAGTGGGCGGAATTTCTGATTGTAATATAGGTCACCTCTGCGATGTTTTCTAGTGTTTCCGTCTGATTAAACATCAATGAAAGACTGTCAATAAACCGACGCGCGTTCGGCTCATTGTTGAAATCTACTTACGGAAGAGCTAAAGAAATGTTGAAGGTAAAACGCGTTATCAGTCCCATCAAAACTTTTTATATGGTCCTATTGACGTCTTGAGGTTAAATGCAAACAAATTTAATATTATTAAGGCATCCAAACCACGGGGAAGTAGCTACACCTTATAGCAGGCCTAAATAAAATTGGAAAACTCGACAAAATCGATATCTTTCCGACAGGGCCGTATAGCGGGCACGGACCTCGGTAAGTTTTTAAGACCTAAAAATTATATTTCAAGCTAAGCATTCACTTAAAAAAACAATCAGCAGTTGGAAATGTCTCCGGGTCAAGTGCTTTCTTAATTCAGTTCAAATGTGTTATTAATAGTGTCTGCTGGGTGTCAGCATGATAGAGGATGCGCGACTCCTGGACCGCACAAGCGCACTTCACTGAAAGCAGGTCGAATTCACGTTATGCACGTGTGATAATGGTGATCATGGTGATAATGCAGCATTGTGAAAGAGGGCGCGCAGGCAGCGTGAAAGACAATACAGTGGTCATTATCTGTACAAGACAGTCCAAAACAGCGACCCGGTACAGGGTCTGGAGTAAAGATGTATAGACCATGCAAAATATAAGCGTAGGCTAGGCTACTCTGGCCATGTTAAAGATTGGGTTTCCTTTATATTACGCATACTGGGTTAGATTCAATTCAATTATCAATTCAATTAAAAAATAGTAAACAGTTTATGAAAGGGACGTATCAATAATGGTGTCCAAAGAAACACTTTATACCCAAATGGGGATATCAAAACAAGTGATTCTGATGTTAGCTTGTAAGGCGGTGTTAATATCAAACATTTCTCTTTCATTTTAATGTTTCTATATTAAAGTTACAAAAAAACTTAAATTAACCAAAAATGCTTCATACCCGTAAGATTTTACTGCTTTATAATACTCTTAATACATAGACCTGCATTCATTCAGTAAGTCACATTTATATAATAGCTCCACATAGTTTGCTGTAACCTAAGCTATCAATTCATTGATATTAACTCTCTAATTTAACGCTGACCGTCCCCCAGAGACCGAGCAGGGCAGACATGTCTAAGCGATTAAAACAAAATAAATTTGATTCATTCCTTGCAAAGAAGCCGAACGTACAGCAGCCCCATGACAAAGACATGGGTGACGAGGGAGGCAGCCGGCAACATTCCTAAATAAGGTTTGTATATCTAAAGGTTTTTTACTCATCAATATGTCGACTATAACGAGCTACTCAGAGCATGTGTTTGTTGCAGGTAGGGGCCCATCCACTGACACGCGCGCGCGTCCCCGCGCCGGCACACGCGTGTCCCCGCGGTCTCCCTTTTCTCCGTCTGTAGGTAGACACTGTACAACGCATGCATTCCTATTAGCCTATAAATGGCTTTAACATTCTACACTTGCATGATGGCCTACCTATATAACAAAGGGAAAATAACTCAAACCACTTATCACTTTCTAAAACATTTCATTCAAAAATAATTCCCGCATTTGTGACTGTTTTTATTCTGTTTGAATTCCGCCGTTGTATGTGTTGGGTCCTGAATAAGTTCAGAACTGAGCTGCTTTAATGTGTTAATATATAGTTTTGGTAACACGATCCAACGCGGTATGCAATACAGAAAACTGCAATCCGAAAGAAAAAAACAAAACAAAAATCTATCACAGTGTTCTTTCGAATAGCCTAGCGAGGAATGTAAGTAGATGAAAAATTCTATAGTTATGCCTATATGTTAACTGCAATTACCAACCTAAAGGATAGTTTATGATACTGCAACAAAGCTAAGGATTTCATCTAAGTTTGACTTCATGTAAAATTGTGTCTGGGATGAAGAAATGCAGGTATGAATGTGTCCTAACATAATATGCAATGTTACAGTATCCTGGGGCTCAGTCATTTAAATCTGGGACACATTGCAGAATGTGCTATTTCATGCTCAAAGATGACTGGCAACTTCATACCAGAAAACAAAGTAACAGCCTGTGTCAGCCAGTGCCAATGGAAATGTTTAGTGTATTAAACCGCTAGCCCAAATCATGCCAAATGCCGCACCATGCTGGCATGGCTGGGTATGCTCAAAAGACCCCCCCCCCCCCGTCACACACACAGGGTCACAAGCTGGGAATATAGTTTTGTCCGTTTCTATTAACAATTTTTAGGCGCCTTTCCAAAACCGTATTTCGCAAGCCCTGTGTCGTCGCCTTCCGTCTCTCACATTTCTCGCCCCCGACGAGACGGCGATCTTTAGTATAGGCTTATTTATAGCGGTTCGGTTAAACAGTTCCCACAGGAGACAACACGCTTAAAAACCAACAACACTCGAAGAAGATGCCGGTTTTCATTTTAATACAATGACATCAGATAGCACATACACCATATTTTGCGGATGCGGCTTTGAATCTATGGAGTTTTCAAGATGTTTCAAATACGTTGTCCGTCTAAATCGAAATACTATTACTGGTTTATTTCAAATTCATGAATTCTGCGTTAATAAATCAATAGTAAATTATTGTTTTTAAATGAATACTGACTCATGCTTTGATGTGCATTTTAAAAAGTATGTGTTGGTTTTCAGATTGATAGGCTAAATTGAACAGACTTCTGTCCTGACCAAAGTCTCTTTACTATTTGATAATATTATTTAAGCCAAACAATTAATACAATGTCGAAGGAAACAATGTTTTGAGAAATCGGAAAATCCACATTCAATTAAATTCAAATATACGCCTACGCTCGGGTTAAGAGCGTGAAGCATCTAAGAGTCGTTAAGGCGAAATATAAAACTTTATATCACTTCCTCTTACTTTCATTTACGCCCTGGAAAGTGATTGTTAAACGAAATCATGGCTCCTGGACACATCTAGGATGGGTGCCAATAAATTGCGCTCAGTGTTTTGATTATACGGCATACAATTTTTTATTGCAATCCACCCCCGCCCCGATTCCACTTATCTCTGTAGCACGGTGGCTGGCATTCCTGTTAGCTACAGCAAGAAAGCGAACAGCCCAGCCGTTCGCGATAATTACAGGAACATGTTGCTTCCCTATGCGAACTTAGGCTGAAACCTGCGAAGTTTTAAATGCAGAATATGATATTTAAATGAAGTGCAGCATTATTTGGTCGAGCCCGTTAGTAAAACGCAGCGCTGGGAAGCTCTGGGCGTCCACAGAACGGTGCCTGTTATCTCCTTGGACAAATGCGCCTCTTTATCGCCGCATCCAGACGGGTTGCGCCCTCACGGAAAATAATAGTAACTTTCTTGCACTACACAGAAATAAAGAAGAGTAGCCACGCGTTACTGCCAAAAACTCATTCAATTGACTTTCTAACTGAAGAAGGTGATACGTACTCTCAATGCACGACTAAAATTGTACAATTGAACTTGATTGATTTTGTAAAGTCTACATTAAGAAATTGAGCCTTAAGATTGTTACTGGAGGACATGATACAGCCACAATCACGTCAAAGCCATAAATAAATGAATACAGTTAGATGTATTCCGGACTTACAGTACTGTTCTGATCCTTTACTCACAACAGTTATCATACAGAAGCAACCAAAACATAATTCATTATAAAAATATATATGTCATAAAGTACGGTGGTAAAACACAGCACGTTAAGACAATGCAAAAAAAGGAAAATAAAGAGAAAAAACAATTTTGGCTTGTTTAGTGTTTCGTCATTTTTGTGTTCTGTTTTTTTTTTTGCGTTTTTTCGTAAAACTTTCTTAATCTATTTAGTCTATATTTTAATTCTTATGTAATGTGAGATTTGCACTTCAGGGCCACCGTAGCAATGCTTTCAGTATTATCTTAAGTCAGGGGCTCCCAAGAAAGTACAGGCCAGAGCGTAGACCCTGTACCACTAATGGGTGATCGCATAAATAATAAGTAAAGTGTGTATGTGTGTGTGTGGGTCGCCCTTAATTTTTTAATGCGATTGTGCGACCATCTTGCAAAGACACTCATTTCGCATTTACTGTGTCTCAGCTTAGCTATTTTTTCTGGGTACCGTTAGTTGCTCTCATAAGCTGCAGTTACTGTAATAATATTTCCATTACACTCTTAAGTGCAGTTGTTTATGGCTTAGCTATTATTATCGCGAACATGCGGAAATGCGCCGCTCTGTTCGGGCCTTAAACACTTCAGCACCACGGACAGCGCCCGTCACCTGCGAAGCCGCGCACCTGTAACCACTTCCATCAGCACAGCGGATCCGCACGAGGCGCAGACGGGGAAGGGGGCGCCGGGATTCGGGACAAAGACAAGACGCTTAGGGGCCGACGGGCCGCCCCAACGGACAAGCTCCGCGCAGGAAGTGCGCCCGAAGCTGACACAGACGCTCCACCGACATTCCGGTGTTATTCCATTTGGCTCCAGGTACCATAAAAAAAGAAAATCCACGTATTTTTCCAAAAGAAAAAAATGCTTTGGTGAAACGGAAAAGGGGATTTGTTGGTTTGAGACCGCGGGATACGTTTTAGCTTGGGACACAGCGCCATCTGCTGGAATATTATTTATACAGAATTTCCCGGAGAACCTGCAGCCGCTATAACGTCGGCGCAGATGTTTCGTTTTGCTGAAATTGCAGAGAGTTTAAATTCTAGTCGCTATAATATTTATCTTTTTCCACATTTAATGTTCAAAGTATGCCAAACACATCTGCCTGTTAAACAGGAATATAACAAAATCAGGACACAAACTGATGTCTTATTATAACATTTTTAATAAAATATTGCGTTATTGTTGAAAGTGTCATTTCAGGATAAGCCGAGTTTTGTTATCTCCGAGCAGAAGCCTGTAAAAGAAACATGGGAAATATGAGCCGTCTGGACCAATAACTTTCAAAATAACATACGTCGCACTCAAATAAAGGTGAATGTCGTGTGCTGTTAACTAATTACGGCCGACCTGACGGACAGAAATGGCAGCCCATGCATGACAGGCACCTCACCTCATCAACGCTGCTGCCACCAAGCCTCCCAGAATAGGCCCCACCCAGTACACCCAGTGGTAGGTCCAGTAGTTAGTCATAAGAGCAGGGCCCAGAGCCCTGGCTGGGTTCAGACATGTCCCGGACACACCCCCCCTGTAGCAATGGCAAGACAGCAATAGACAGTCAGCAAGTGACTGAATCCAGCACTGCATTTAATCACAGTGCATGCAGACCGTTGTTTGAATGTGGCTCTGAAACATGCAAACCTTTGGTTCTGAGGTTTTGCTGCTCAGAAAACCACTTTTGGTGCTTTAAAGGTCTGATGTGTGTCTCTGGTTTTAATCTGTCTGGTTCACTCCAAAACGGAGGATAGACTGAAAACTCCAGGCGATACAGTACTGAGCTTCACTGCATTATGCTGGATGGCTATGATAATAATAATTCTGCTAATAATGATCTAATCATGATCCCGCCTCAGGGATTTTTCTGAAAAGTCAATCATCAGCCTTGGGACTCCGAGTCCATGTCCTACAGAGTTCTGTGTCTTACAGAGGTCCATATCCTACAGATGTCCATGTCCTTCAAAGTTCTGTGTCTTACAGAGGTTCATGTCCTACATAGGTCCATGTCCTACAGGGGTCTGTGTCTTACAGAGGTCCATGTCCTACAGACGTCTGTGTCTTATAGAGGTCCATGTCTCACAGAGTACTGTATCCTACAGAGGTCTGTGTCCTACAGAGTACTATGTCTTACAGAGGTCTGTGTCTTACAGATGTCCATGTCCTACAGAGGTCTGTGTCTTACAGAGCTCTGTGTCTTACAGAGGTCCATGTCTTACAGAGTACTGTGTCTTACAGAGGTCCATGCCCTACAGAGGTCTGTGTCTTACAGATGTCCATGCCCTACAAAGTACTGTGTCTTACAGAGGTCCATGCCCTACAGAGTACTGTGTCTTACAGAGGTCCATGTCCTTCAGAGTACTGTGTCTTACAGAGGTCCATGCCCTACAGAGGTCTGTGTCTTACAGAGGTCCATGTCCTACAGAGTACTGTGTCTTACAGAGGTCCATGCCCTACCCAGATCCATGACCCACAGCCTTGGAGGGGCACACTCACCCTGCCAGGACGTTGAAGA
>JAODKN010000045.1:3739175-3769557 GCA_026774425.1 Petrocephalus zakoni
GGAAGGGTCCACTGCCACCGGTGCTGGCCACGTGTGACGCACCTCCGGCCAGGGGGGAGCGACATCAGTGGGGGCACTCACAGGGGGCACTCACAGAGGGCACTCACAGGGGGCACTCACAGAGGGCACTCACAGGGGGCACTCACAGGGGGCACTCACAGAGGAAGAAGAGCAGGGCGTCACTAGGTAAAACCCAAGCAGGATCCCTGCGTGTCGGCTGAAAGCTAAAGCCACAGAAAGTGGCAGCAATCAGCCTCAAAGGGCTTTAAGAGCGACTGACTCACCGGCCACCAGACCATGTTTTTCCCCGCGAGGAAATACCCATCGACGGTGCTTCTCTGGGTCCGCCACATGGACTGAAAAGCAAGCAGCAGAGCTGGGGGGCCGTGCATTCAGCATTCAACAGGAAGATGATTTCCATATTTAAACACAGCCTCCCAGGCCCCCCAATGCCAAACCTGGGCTTCCCTGACCTACCCACAGGCCCACTGCCAGCACGAGCAGGAAGTAGACCACCAGCACCACAATGTCTATGGTGGCCAGAGTCTGAGTGGAGCCCGAGCCCCCTGCCAGAGCTGTAGAGGACGCGGGGGGCCCTAGGGTGGACTCCATTGGGCCAGAGGATCTGCTGGATTGGGGGAAGGGTTAACTGGAGGTGACCGCCGATATGTGTCACGTTTACATGTGGTTGACACAACTGCAGAGCCGTCCTTCAGAACAAGCCAGGAGTCCCTGTTAACTGTTAATAAGTCACCTTCGCTCTGATGAGTGACATTCCTGCCAAACCCCCCTGTCTAGGGACCACAGGCTTTATATAGAGAAATCTATAGCTGGGTTACACGTTTTTATTCAAAATTGTTTTATCTCTAATAGAAGAGAAAAAAAAATCAAGGCTGATTAATAATTTTAAAAACGTGACTCAGCTAATTACACACAGGGCTAATGAAGCTTTTCCTCATGGGTGCAACTCAAGATCTTCACATAAACTCAGATGAGCATGAAAAGCGAATCCATACTCATGTATATTCACACGCGGATATGTGTGACTATCCCACGTCGACACAATTTTTGCCAGTTATGAAATTACACCTACGGTGGTAGGATGTTATCGATGTGAATCAGCCTATGAAGATCTGCAGTTTGCACTGGCATAAGCGGCTCCCTCGGTCGCCCGTGTCCCCCAGCTCGCGGCCACAGCGAGGTGCAGGCGTGACACCCACCTGGCTTACACGGCACCCTCGGAGCTCCCGTCCGGTCGGCGTGTTCAGGCGTCTCTGTTCAGACTCGCCTCCCCTCAAAAGAAACTTTCACTCTTCTTCATAACACCATCTGTGGACCTTGGAATCAAACTTCAATTAGTGCTGGCAGAGGCTGGTTAAAATTTAAACAGCATATCGCCACCTTGGCTTGCTGGGATGGCCCGGCCTCAGATTACGGACCACGCCATGGGGACCGGGGTGCTTTTTCCGGAAGGATGCTGTCAATCAGTGCGCAGAGCCATCCCAGGTCCGTGCGTGTGTGTGTGGGTTTGTATGTACCACAATGTGGCAAAACCTGTTACTTTTTAGCTTGTGGAGACATTTCAGGTCCTTGCATTTATTTTATTTTGTTTGGTTACTTATGGTTAAGATTAGGGACTGGTGAGGGTTAAGGTTATGATGTTACGATTAGCGTTTTTCCCACAGAAATGAATGGAGAGTCCTTGCAAAGATATGAATCCATGCTGAGCTCAAATCAGAGGTCACCACACCAACCATTCCTGCTCGCCAGACCACACAAGAAGATGCTGACACCCACATCTGCTCTGCACTCCACACTTACTTTTATTTACTGACCCCAGCTTTTTAAACATCTATGTACAGTTTTTAAACCAAAGACAGGAAAAAGAAAACATTTCACTCTAGGCCACATGAGAAGAAAGATGGTGTGTGGTGAGAATATACCCTGGAATGGGACACAGTCATCACCAACACGGAAGGATGGAGTGATCAGAGAAGCCAAATGCATCTTCATGTACAAACTGATAATTATGTGAACCATCTCACATTTAGCATTGAGATAAACAGGCCATTCCTCAGACAAAAAGTAGTCTAAAAACATTAGTATCATTATAATAACTAAATACCCTAAAAAGCCACTTCCTACACATGCATTTACGTCCGCTTCCCAAAGGATTTACCATAACCACTAAAACAGGGCAGAATCGGCAAGCAGAAGCGTCCTCTCACTGCCGAGAGAGAGACAGGACGCACTCTGTCTCCAGAAGTCGTCCGCGCACCTCAGCGCCTGTAAGTGGCAGTTTGGGACATCGCTGTTTCCCCATCAGCGTCAGAGGAGAGTCCGGGATCTGCTGATAAGAATGACTGAGCAGGGACTGGTCGCTTTTGGCAGGTTAATCTAATCGGCTGTGCATAACTGGAGGACAAACTTATTTAAGGTTTAACATAATGAAGGAAGCTAACCCATTTACAAAGTACCATATTTATATCATAACCAGGATAGTAACAATGAGCTGTTAGTGTGTAAAGCTGATACCCCAGGCACACGCTAGCTGCAGAGGAGATTCACGGGGGCCGAGGGGTGGAGCATGGGTAAATAGGATACTCTGACAACCACCGGTGTCCTCAGTGGTACGACATTATCCATGTGACAAGTGACACAGGACCCAAACAGACAGGTGTCACCTACAGACCACTGAGTCTGATACTGTCCAGACAGCAAAACAGCGAGCAGCTATACTACAGCCATGAGCTTGGTACCCCACCTGTCCCCGGTGTGAGGGGGACATGAAATCCAGCCTGTTAATAAATACCTAAACGTGCAAAACAATAAACCACCGAAAACCCCCGGAAGCACAACGTCCACGGACCCAGTCAGAGTGACTAGTAGGTCCGCTTTGTGAAGGTGCTGGTTTCCGACCTTCCACGTAGAAGACTGTGGAATATAAACAGTGTGTGTGTGGTGGCTGCAAAGGAGGGCGCTGTACTCAGGTACAGCATTACGGTGACGTGCCGCTAGGCTGACAGGTTACTCAAATGCCTAGGGGACACTGCTGCACTGTTAGGGACACGGCAGACAGGGCCACACTTACCCCCGGGAGCACACTGTCCCACCCAGGGAGGTCCCAAAGCGAGACGGCAGGTCTCAGTCTGAAGAGACCACTTCCCCCCTCCTCTGCCCTGTCTTGTGAGCCCAATGTGAGACACCACCCCTGTGCTGTTTATGGCCCGTTTCCTCGAGAAGATCGTCGCCGTGACGACAGCGTCCCAGTGCATCCCCATGACCCGAGGTACAGTTTCTGCTGGAGAACAAGCTGATGCCATCCTAATATCGCCTTGTCATGGCAACTATAACTATTATTACTATATATTATTAAAATGTACAGGTATTATCTACATTCATATTTACATTTGCATTTAATGGTACCAAGTCATCCGCAGCACGGTTTAAAAAAAAGAAAAGCAGAACCGGTGCCACAGAGACTGTGGACGTTAATAAATAATACTGAAAACTGGAATCATATTTCAATAAAAAAAGTCTTCTGTTACTGTTCAGGGTCCACAGGAAGACTGATCATCCAGTCACTGTTGTGAAAAGTTCTGATGACATTTTTAAAATGTTCTTCCCAGTAAAGACAGAATGCTTCATCTGAAGTCACGTGTAGGGTCTGTGGCCAGCAGGGGGAGCCATATCTCTCTCCCATGCATAGGTCTGTCCATCCACCCGACGTCGCCTCCTGCTGGTGGCCCGGGCTGTCCTCACCAGGCCTGCGGCGAGGCCACACGCGGGCTCCGTGGGATCTCAATGCTTTGCATGTCGGCCAGGGCCCTCTGAAAGAGCGGGTGTCGAGAGGTGGGTGTCGAACACTGAGCTAGTCGGCGAATGGCTGCACGTCTCCTAGCCGCAGGCGGATCGCCGTGCGGGACTCACCTCGAACTTGGACATGAATTCAGTGAAGATGCCGAAGAAGGCCTCAGTGGTGGTGGCCTTGCCGTCCTCCCCGAAGAAGGAAGCCACCTTGCTGAACTCCAGCATGGCTCTCTGCTGCAGTGACTCCAGCGATTGCACCACCGGATGGCTGTTCTCTAGGAAGCTCTGCGGCAGCAGGGGTCAAGGAGCATAGTGCTGTGTGCGTCTGTGCCTGCCTGTGTGCGTCTGTGCCTGCCTAAGTGCCTGTGTTTTTGAGTGTGTGCCTCTGCATTTTTGAGTGTATGCATCTGTGTTTGTGTGTGTGTGTGTTTCTGCGCATTTCGGCATGTGTCTGTGTATTTCTGCGTGTGCGTGCCGGGCCACTCCCCAGCCTTTAAGGAATACACTCATGATGGCTGCGAATCGGTCATCCGCTGTGATTGGCATTTTCTGGCAGGCAGTCCGGATGTCCAGGATGGTGGTGTGAAGATCATTAAGGTCGGCGGTGATTGTTCTCTGATTAACTGTGTGAGAGAGAGAGGACTGTGGTGAGCCCAAGCTGTTAATCATTACACAAGAGAAAATACCGGAATGTGAGAGGGCTGATGGCCAGAGTGTGTTTAGCTGTGCTGCATTTTCACGCACCTCCCTCAACACTACGTGCTTGGTCCGACCGGGCTTGTGCCTGATGGGTACAGAACTGGATGTAACTCTGTCTCTCTCTCGGCCTGACTCTCTCGGTCAGCTTGTCTATCACACTCAAGTCGGATTGTCTGTCTCAGTCAGCTTATATGTCTCTCTCAGTCTGTCTCAGTCAGCTTATATGTTTCTCTCAGTCTGTCTCAGTCAGCTTATATGTCTCTCTCAGTCAGCTTATATGTCTCTCTCAGTCTGTCTCAGTCAGACTGCTTTTCAGAGTATTGTAATTCATCTGCTGCAGCACTCGGTTTCTGGGTGAGTTTGCTCACCTTTGGCAGCGAGGGACACGGTGGGAAGGTCCTTGGCAAAGCCCAGTAATTCCGGAAAGTGCTGGCTTAACGATTTGGCAAGGATGTGCAGGAAAGTCCACTTGCCATCCACCGTCTTCGTGGTGCTGAGCTGCGAGGTTGTGACACAGTCATTACATCGCATGTCCAGAGGAACTCCACAACGCCTTGGGACCAGCCCAGACTACGCAGACTTAGGCTGAGATGTTCTCAGTCACAATGTTGGACTGTAGTTCTGTTATTAAAGCTGTCTGATTATGGCCGTGCTTCACAGCAGGCTGGCCATCACTGACAGTGTCTTCCCAGGTCGGAAGGCCATACCTCAGTCAGAAAGTTGATCTTAAATCCAGTGGTTTTGCCTGTCTTGGGCTGCCCGTTGTTCAGGTAGTTCCCCATCGCCAGGACAAACTACAAAGACAGAGCCTGCATCACAGCTGAGACAGAGGAGACAGAGGACAGAAATGGAGCACGCGACGGGACACAAGGACCACGGGGCCGTGCGTACCTCCAGGATCTTGGCCAGCTTCTTGCTGCTCCTGAGCTCCAGGGAGGCTTTGTAGATGCACTCATAGCCGACCTTCATCTCCTCGCTCTTCTCCTGGAGGGTGGTCTTGAAGAAGAGACTCCGCAAACGGGTCTTGTAGTCAGGCACGGAAAGCATCTGTATGCGCCACACAAGACTCCGATGCATGACAGTATCAAAGCATAAACACTGTTCTGATGTGATGGGGGTGTCCCTGTCATACAGACCCCCCCACACACACACACACACACACACACACACACACCTCCAGCACAAACTGGTCGGGCTCGCTAAGCTTGGCGGGCTCATCCCGGTAGCGCTCATACTGCTGGGCCTCGTCGTCGTCCGGTGCGTACAACAGCAGCTGCTTGATGTGAGCCGGCTCCAGGCGCTCTGTGGCCATGGTCATCAGCACGTGCCGCAGCTCGGCGGGGGACAGCTTCAGGTGGGCGATCAGGATGGCTGTGGGGCGGGGGGGTACATGGCTACCATATGACCGCCAGCTCCCACCTAACAACCCCTCCCACTGCGCTGGGGCGAGCAGTACACTCACAGGCGTTGTAGGCCTTCTTGTGTGACAGGATCTCAATCACGTCCTTCTTCTTGAAGGATTCAGAGTGCAGGATCGGTTCTGGAAGAGAGACTGATAGATTTCACAAGCATGAGACAGAGTTCTGCTGAAGGCCCAAGTGGGGCTCTGAGTGTGTGTGGGTGTGGGGGGGGGGGGGTGCAGAGAGAGAGTCAGGCAGAGTGACAGGGAGAGACAGAGAGAGAGAGTGTCAAGGACAGAGAAAAAGAGACAGGCACAGTGACGGGGACAGAGGGACAGACAGGCAGGCACAGTGACGGGGACAGAGGGACAGACAGGCAGGCACAGTGGCGGGGACAGAGGGACAGACAGGCAGGCACAGTGACGGGGACAGAGGGACAGACAGGCAGGCAGAGTGACGGGGACAAGCAGAGACAGACAGGCAGGCAGAGTGGTGGACACACTGAGAAATGGACAAAGTGACGAGGACAGAGAGAGAGAGACCAAGTGACGAGGACATGTATACACAGAAATGGTGAAGAGGCAGAGTGATGGAGGAGTGCGACACAGGCAGAGACATACAAGAGCAAAGGATAAGCAAGGAGGGAGGGAAGGAGGGAAGGAGGGAGGGAAGGTAGGCTTTTTCATGGCTTTGTAACTGATGAGAAGTGAGGCTACACAAGTGTAAACGAATCATTAAGACTTGTTAAACAAGGGTGGATCTCTGAGGCACCTCATAATGAGAACCCACAGCTGCACAGTGTAACGATACTCTGAGGGTCATTCCAAAGCAGAGTGAACAGATGCAGCATCCCCTCTGTGCAAAGAGGCGATGCAAGTTTAATTAAAGCAATTCTTAAAGACAAACTTCACACAGCCCAAATTAAAATGGCACCTGCACATCACTCTTAAGCTCTGTGTGGTTCATGATGCGGGGAAAGCCCTCTCCTACTTACTGGGACTCTTCTGGGTGCCAAAGTGCAGCTCCAAATCGAGGTACTTCACCATGTCGCTCAGCTTGTCAAAGTCAGAGTCGGCACCGAGCTGCAACACAGAGCAGATATGGCGCCTCGGGCCGACTGGACGGACGTCATGCCGACGGGTCGTCACGGCAACACCCACCTGACCCCAGATGGTGCCCTCCGAGTTCTCCACCTGCTCCCAGCGGAGGCGTTTCACATTCATGTGGCTGGAGTCGGTACGCTGGGGGGTGGATGGAGGCAGGGGGGGGGGCTCACACGGCGGGGGCAAGGGCGGAGGAGGTGGGGGCGCTTTGTGTGATTGGTTAGGATGGTGCAGTGGGACGGGACTATGGCGAGGGGGGTGGGGCTGGTGGGTGGGGTGCTGCTGTGATTGGTAGGGAGTCTTAGGGGGAGGTGATGGGTAGGTTAGCTGAGAGGACTGGGACTGGTGGGCGGGATGCTGCTGTGATTGGTAGGGAGGCCTAGGAGGAGGTGATTGGAAGGAGAGCGGATGGGGCAGTGCCTGGTGGGCGGGATGCTGCTGCGATTGGTACACAGGCTTAGGGGGTGGCGACTGGTACGTCAGCTTAGGGGACTGGGCCTGGCGAATGGGATGCTGCACCGACTGGTAGGTGGGCTGCGGGCCGTGCGATTGGTAGATGGGCTGAGGGGGCTGGGCCTGGTGGACCAGATGCGGCTGGAAGGAGGACAGGATGGGCTGTGGGGACGAGTGCGGCAGCGAGTGCGGCTGGACCTGCTGCAGCAGCAGCGTGGTCTCTGGCGACAGGATGAGCGGCAGCGACTGGTGGCCGAGGTGCATCTGTTGCGCCTGCAGCTCCTCCCGCGTGGGGAGCACCTTGTGCAGCGACTGGCGGTTGGGCAGGATGGCCCGGGGCGGTGGGGGCGGGGGGGGCACGGCGTGGCGCCGAAAGGGGGAAGGGCCCCGAGGGGCGTGCTCCGGGGAGAGCTCGGCCGGGAGGGGCGGGTCATTGACCTGCACGGGTGGGGGTGGCGGGGGGCTCTGGGGAGGGGGAGGGATGTGCTCGGAGCTGGAGGAGTAAGTGAGCGAGCTGGCATCCTCACTGCTGCTGTGCTCGCTGGGGCTGCTGGCCTCCTGCGGCAGGAAGCCGCCGTCGTCTTCCTCCTGGAAGCCCATCTGCATGGACGCCTGAAGGGAACGCCACATCCGGCCCGCGCTTACAGCCTGCGCTCCATGCCGCGCGCGCTAACGCGTGACTAGTGAGTGGCCGGGGCGACCTACCTCCTCGTAGTCGTTGTCTGGAGTCAGGAAGTCGTCCACCGCAGTGACGCGGTGGCCTAGCTGCTCGCTCAGCGCATCCAGGAACTTGTCAGTGTCCTGTGTGTGGGGCGGGGATGAGAAGGTGAAGAGGTTGCCACGGTGGGTCGGGGGGCTGGGGGGGTAGTCGACAGGCGGTGGTGACGGCACGGGACTGTCCAGACTCATATAGGGATTGGATTCGGCGCCGGCCTGGCCGGGCATGCCTGACGGGTAGTACTGGAAGGCAGCACTGGGCAGCGTCTCATGCCAGGATAAGGTGGGGGCTGATTTCCGACTGCCTGCAGGACACACACACACACACAAAAGAAATAGAATAAGAAGCTAAATGGCAGACAGGAGAATCACAGAATGCAGAGCTGAACAGAATTTCATAACTCAGCCCAACTGCTGCAAAATACTGTGCTGTACAAAAAAACAGTCTGGAGACTGTTCTACCCTCCATCACTGCTTCTGAGGATTCCAGGCTCAGTCCCATGAGCAGGATACTTGGGCCAAATGACTGTACTCACCTCCGCCCTGCATAGAGGGGGAGTGGGTGTGGCCAATGGCATCGGGCTCAATCATGGCCTCCGGGAGGGGTGAGGACCGGCTCTTCAGGGACCTCGAGGCCTTCCCGCCCGAGTACACGTTCCCCACCTCCAGCTCAGTGTAGACGGTGGACAGCTGTGGAGAGACCGCATGGGTCATCAGAGACGTCCCAGCTGCCTTGGGGCTCAGCCCGCGCTGTGATTGGACGGAGGCTGTTTATACCCACATTGTTCAGGTTGGGGGTCTCAGGAAGGGATGTCCCGTCCCCAGACTGGCGTTCCCCGGGGGCGAGCCGCATGCCCACCTCGATAGGTTCGTTATGGATCCCTGAGGGGAGGAGAAGACAGAGGGAAGTAGATGCTCCATCCGGCTCCCACTTAACGCTCATAACGCTCCGACAGTCAGAGCACCGAACTGCGGCAGTGGGAAAGGCAGGCGTGCAGGCTAACAGCCACAGGGGCTTTCCTGGAGACGGTCACAAACCGCAGTTCACCCTCTCTACATATAAGCCCCCCATTTCTTATTTTGAACTCTAAGTAAAAATGAGTGTAACAGAGTATACCAGTATACCAATAAAGGAGACAAACAAATGCACTCCAGTCAAGGAGCGAAAACAGCTATCAACCTTAAATAAAAATAACCTATTACTGAACATGCTGGCTAAATGTTGTTAATTTGCATCTTCCCTTCCGGACAATGTTTTCAGTTCAGATGAATCTCTAATTAAAAATGAGCTGTTCAATATTTTCTATTAAAATGGGCTGGAGAAGGAGCGTGCCAGTAAGACAAAGGAGAACGGAAGAAGCATGCAGAGAGAAGAAGACACAAATTAATGAAGCAGATGGATGGCCCAGTGGCTGGACACCTTCTTCAAGCGACAACAACACAGTTTAAGAATGATGGCGTGGGCTGCAGTTACCAGCGAGAAAATCGCTGGACCTCCTGAGACCTTCAGACTTCCAGACGGTGCAAAAAAGAATCACAAGGTCTACTGCCAATTTCTAGAAGACACCTTCTTCAAACACTGGCACAGGAAGAAGTCAGCAGCTTGCAAAAAGTTCCACAGACTGGCCAAGAAAGGCTTGAAAGGTGGAAAGGTCGAATTATGACCTGGCCCCCTTCATTGCCTGACTTAACCCCCAATGAGAGCTACTGGGCCTTACTAAAGTATGAGGGTTACCAAGGTAGCAAGCAGTATACTTCTCAGAGCAGTGTCTGGTCCTAGCTGCTGCAGCTAAAATAGAACTTTACTGCTTCAATGACCCATGACACTGACACTGAATGACACTGAACTTGGTAAAGCGTACAGACTGTATAAAATGACAGTTGTTATATATACTGAATGGCTATATATATATAAAGAGGTTTTTACTATCATTTCTGTAGATAGTGAAGAGAGAAAAGTCCACTTAATTTCTGATTGCCTAATAATTTTACACACAGATAATCAAGTACTTTTTGTTTGTGAAAGTCTAATGTAACATTTTATCTCTAAATAAATTTACTTAGAGCAAAAGAAAACTTCTAAGTTCATTTTTATAACTTCTGCTATAAATTATCTCCTGGAAATTTACTTGCCTAGTAATTCTGCGGACGGTGTAAATATAAAGGCAAGCAGAGACAGTCCTCCCCGGGGGGGGGGGGTGACATTCATCCTCTGCAGATCAGCCGCATTGTGCAAGTAAAGTACTGAGTAATATTCATTTGTGGGTGGAGTGTAGAGTACAAATGGGTGGAGTTCAAAAATGCTGGGGGCAGGGTTCATGCATGCTGTGGGTGGAGTTAAGACATATTCAGGCCGGGTTTAGATGCGGTGCGGGCGGAGTTCGGACATACTGGGCGCGGAGTTCAGACATGCTGCCGGTGTACCCATGCCCAGGTTGGTGCCTAAGATGGAATCATCAGAGCTGCGGCCTCGCACGCTGCTGCGGTACGCCGTGCCTGTCACGCGCATGGAGCTGCTGCGCCGGTGCGTCTCAGGGGCGGGTTCAGGCTCTGTGGGCGCGGCTGGTCAGGGGGAGACATGCACATGCAGGGAAGTTACAGCACGCACAACAGCGAATATTCACAGGAGACAAGGAGGACAGACGCACTAAGGATTCCACGCATGCAGGCTCGCACGGAGAGGGAGATGCACCGGCAGGCGGCGCGCGGAAACCCAGGAAGCGCGCCATCTTGTGCTGACACTGCTCCTGCTCCTCGTAGGTCAGCAGCTGGTAGATAAACTGCCAGAGGACCTGCTTGGCAGGCGTGTCCAGCACGGGAAAGACGTCCACGATGAGGGTGTCCACGTTCCTGTGCCATGCGCGGAGGAGAGACAGCGGGCCGTCACAGACACACCCACTACATCTGCGTCACCACGGACGACAAAGGACCGCCCACCCACAGGAACAGTAAACACACCTCTGCTGGAAGAAGAGCTCCAGTGCCTTACAGATGATGTAGCGCTCCTGGTGCGTGAGCAGGTGCTCTAGCTGCTGGCCGAAGGTGCGGCCGTGGACGCGGATGCTGGGGGGCAGGATCTCGGTGACCCAGTGCAGTGATCGGAGCTCAGGAGAGCGAGACCCCGGGGAGCCGGGCCCCCCCAGCTCAGGCTCCAGGGGTGCCAGGGGGGGGCCCGATGGCCCATCTTCCACCACCAGGGTGGGCATGGCACCGCTCCCCTGTAGCATGGAGACCACCTTCTCATGGGAGCAGCACCTGACAGACATGGGGGACGGACTTAATGCTGTTACAGTATTAACAAAGAATAGACGGGGCCGAGGAAAATACAATTGATTGGCGGGAGTGAGGTCCAATCGTCTTCAGGTGAGGGAAAGGGGTGGGGACCTGAGCAAGGTGTTCAACTATTAAATACATCTGTTTAACAGCACTGTGAAAACACGCTGGCGTAAGCTGCCATTTCCGTCCCAGACTGCGGTAGATGATAGCCCCCCTGCCCAGTGCACTCACCTCATGTCCAGTCCGTTGAGAAACAGGATACGATCCCCAGGTTTGAGGCCTGCCTTCTCCGCAGGACTCCCTGTGGGGGGGACAGCATGAGATGAGAGGGACCCGTCTAAGTATTCTTACCATCTCCCTTGGACTGAAACCCCCATCACTGCCACCCAGCTTCCTCAATGATCCACCCCCCCAGTCATTCTATACCTCCATGTGTTAAACCGGCCTTGCCTTGGTGCCCCCCTGTGGCTCCCCCCGAGTAACACGTGGCCCATGAGGCAGCTTCAATCCACATGGTCCCAGCTACCCCCCACCACCCGCTGTACACCTGTGGCCCCCCTCCCTCACTGGGATGATTCAGCACGGGTCCTCTGCCACCCACCTTCCCCGAAATAGCTTCCCATGGCTTCATTCACACAGAGCAGCAAGGCAGCTTGGTTGTTGACACACAAATATCACCGACTTTAAATATATCAACAGTGGAACTAATTAAGACCGTCTAACGAGCGAGACGTTTCGACAACGGCAGCTCGGAATAATATTTTAGTCGACAGTTAAGTATTTACTGGTTTTTATTAGTATAAAATGTATCGCTCGCATCAGTGCTCAAACTAGAGCCGACGTCGTAACGCAGACTTCCACAGCCGGGCTGTTTCATTCCCTCCACAAGCCGCACACAGGCTGGGATTATAGGGCTCGCTTCAAAGAGCTGGGGGGCATATTACACAGCGGCGGATGTTTGCTGAGGCATGAGTGCACATGCCCTGCCTCACAGCAGACACCCGTGATGCTTTCGCAGAAGCTTGGTGGATGGGACATGGTCATACCTGGGATGACGGAGTCGATCCAAACAGGAGCATGGCCCCGGAGCGTGAAACCGAAGCTCTTGTTCCCCTTGTAGACACGCACGGTCCTGGGGAGACAGGAAAGCCCACTCAGAACTGACTGATGCTGGTTACCCATAATGCCCAGTTACCCATAATGCCAGAGTTAGCTGTAGGATGTCGGCTAAAGGCCACCCCACCGGTTTATCAAGCTACACATCTTCTCAAAATCTCAAGAGTTGCATGGGTGGAAGGGCCCAATGGGTGGAGGGTCTTTTTGTACACCTCAGCACCCCCGGAAAACGTGTGACCTAATTTACTCCACTCTTACATGCTTTCTAGGCTTCCAGGGCTCAAACAGAGCGCAGCCAATGAGGGGGTGCAGTAATCGGCCAATGAGGTGGGTGGTAATACATGCCTGAGAAGATAGCTATTGCTGTAAAGGTCCCATCCATCACCCGACACCACCCACCCACCCAGCAGCTTCTGCTTGGTTTCCACAGCAACCCCTGGTGGAACTTGCTGCCCCAGCCACAGGCAGATATGACCTCCTACCCAGCAGTATAGCTGGGATTCGGTGGCAGGTTAGACAGAGAGCCATATCTGAAGTGTGGACCACGCCTGATCTTAGACTCACAGCATCTCTGAAAGGGCAAGATGCAGGCGGCAGAGCTGTGAATGTTTCTCACCCTCCGACGCTCACAGGAGGGCCACAGACACAAAGCGCTGCACGCCGGCCTCCCACGTGCTGACAGGTCCCCACAAAGACAGAGGCGGTAACCGCGAGCTGGGGGGCTGTGCGGGAAAAGCCGCACTGGGACACATGCCGTCCCCAGCAGGTGTCAGCGTGAGCCAGGCGCTAGGCAGCTTTCTACAGCTCTTTCACCCACCCCAGCAACACATGGTGCGTTTCTGAATCTCCAGTCCAAAACACAGTACACCCAGTCCAATTATACCATGTCACTTGACAGCACCTTGACCATGTCAAATGCATGCAGGGTGAGCCTTAACACTCCCTGCCCAGGTTCGAGCTTGTTGTCCATCTAGAGATCCAGTCCTTACTTACCTGTGACTTCCACAAACACCCGAAGCCTGAAGCCCCCATTTCTTGTCATGGAAATTTGCCCAAACCCACTAAATCTTTCCCATAATGCCTTGGTTCCATCTTAAATGGTAACCAGCCATGTCAGGCGGTGGACACTCACCTGTAGCCGAGGGTGGAGCTGCTGTGACCCACCACCAGTGAAGTGGTCTTCCTGAGGCCGCGGGCGGGTGGCGGGGGGCCGGGGATGTCCTCCGTGGCCACGGAGGTGCGCGGCACAGAGCTGGCACGCGTGGACACCAGTAATCGCTCAGGGTGGTCCTCGCTACGGCTGCGCCGGAGCCGGTTCTGACCTGGGCTGCTGAGACTCCGTCCCCGACGGACCCGCTGCAGGAGGCCCTGGGACACCATCTCGTCGAAACGTTCCCGGTGTTTCTTGGGGATGAAGATCCTGGCGAACATGGTAGAGCAGAGGGGTGGGTCACATCAGGTGCCAGCCCTACCCACCACGGCTGGCGCGATGTCCCGACCAACAGGCACCTGCCCACATGCTGAGCTGGGCAGCGCCAGGCTCTTACGTCACAAAAAGGTGGAGCCCAAACAGAAGCTGACAGAGCTGAAGTAGGTCAATGCTACCGAAGCCTCACTAAACACCCCCACAAGAGACAGGAAGTTCAGGCAGTCAGTCTACAATGGCATCAGAATCATATCCAGCTGGTGCGCTTAAGAAAGCCACCATAAAAGAGAGTACAGAAGCACCGACTTATTCTCCCCACAGGCCAGAATGACAGTGACTATCTCCAAAAGTGAGGACCGAGTCGCTCGCTCCAGCTGCTCGGCGTAATCCTGGGATGTGGCTGGGAGAGCAAGGCTGGAGCAGAGCCTGGGTGCTGGGCGCCGGCTGTCCCGTCTCTCCATCAGAGCCCGTGGAGCCTACTCCAGCTGACACCCCGCTCTCCAGGCGGCAGAACGCTCGACTTCAGTCTCTCTCCTCCCTCTCTTTCTCCCTCTCTCTCTCTCTCTCGCTTGCTCACCCGCTATGCCTGCAGTGAATCGGCTCTTTCCTAGCACCCGCTGTACGTACTGAGACGTTAGTGTGGGCAGCCAGCCTATGGTGCACACAGCCAGCACTGGCGTCTCCCAGCCAGAAAGAATCCACTGCTTTCGTAACAAACTCTCATTCTCCCATGTGAGAATCGTTCCACCCCTGGTGCTCGATCCAGAGCGACTCAACCTCACCCTGTCCGCAAAGCTGGACTGCACCCGGTTCAAACAGCAGCAGGGACCAACACTCACCAGGGGACAACTTGGTGTGACAACCTCCCTGCGGAGAGGCAGGTAAACTCAGACCGCGCTCCCAGGAGTCACGAGCAAGCTGAAACAGTTTAAAGGCCGCAGAGAGAGCAGCAGGAGAGAAGAGCAACAGGTAAGTGGTCCGCAGATGCAGGGAGCACTCAGTTGGCAAACTTCATGAACTTAACAATCAACAAACCAAGACAATCAGCTTTATGGTCATTTGAAACACGCCTCACTCCATCATGAAGGCTAATGATGGCCACGTGGGACGCTGCAATATCCCATGCACACAGAGCGGAAGCCAATGAGGAAGCTTCATCACCAGCAGATCCTTTCCCCTGTCCACCATCCCCTGCCCAAACCTTTATCACATGCATCTGTAACACTGAGCCCATCTCCCCAGTGCCTGTGCGTTCCATATTCACATCTCTAATCAAGCCAATGTGGGCAAAATAATGAATAAACAAATACTGCAATGACAGATGATTCAGTGACACCAGCCAAGCTGGAGTACCCTGTCCCCCCAAATAATTACATCATAACTGGGCAAGCAAGAAACCGCTGGGCATACCGGAAGAGATCGCAGAGACCTTTAGACCCCCAAAAAAAAAACGAATTTGGGGTCCCTATGTGACAACAGCAATCTCACAGGAACTATCCTAACACTGTCCCATCTCAAGACTGAAGCCAAGATGCTTCTCTGAGGCACACGTTGACACACCTCGAGGCCCGCATCGGCTCATGGGGGGACCAGCTGGCCAGGGCTCTGCACTAGGTTACTACCAGCAATGAGGAACATCGAAAAGCGTCACTGCTGAGAGGGTAAAGGGTGGTCTGAGGTCTGGGGCCCCATACCATGGGGTTTGTCACTCTGGGGGGAGCATCATTTCCACAGTAGCGCTGTGACTGAGGCTGAAAAAATCTACATGACGAAAAAGCTTCTTGAGCAGGCCAGCTCCTAGCCTCCCTATTTCCACAGGTAGCTCCACATGGCAGTCACTATGACAACCATCCCAATAATGACATGTCAAAAAGGGCAGGGGAAACGCTGCTCTTACCTGATACAACAAGCCCACATGGTTCCACTGTTAGCCCTCCTGTTTGGGCTAAACAGCTCGTGACAGCATGTGACAGGAGGTGTCACGGCATGTCACACAGGAAGGCCTCAGGTCAGGAAGCCCAATAGTAAGTAAGTGGTCCAAACTGGATAAAAGACTGGAGGGAGAGAGGGCCCAAGAACATCACCCTCTACTAGTCAGTCTATATCTACGTTTAAATAGAGCTTGGAGCTAGAGAGCCAGGAATGGCACAGTTGAAAGGGGCTCCAATTGCTATGGTTTCTATGGAAACAGGATGAATCCCTCTTGTGGGAGTAGAGTTGATGGTTTTAACGGGATGTTTGGGTACACAGTTCGCCACTGTGTCAGGGTCCATCATTATCCGGATGTCAGAACTCCTAGCTGTGTGCTGCTGCAATCTAGGAGCAGTTATAAGTCTAGCAGGGATACAGACTACAGCACTAACAGGAAACTCACAGCAAGCAGGTCTGACAGCTCCTCCCTTTCTGGTCTGTAGATAGCCGCGGGGCTTCTACCTCTCTGGTCTGTCGATACCCGTGGGGCCCCTCCCTTTCTGGTCTGTAGATATCTGTGGGGCCCCTCCCTCTCTGGTCTGTCGATACCCCTGGGGGCCCTCCCTTTCTGGTCTATAGGTACCCACGGGGCTTCTACCTCTCTGGTCTGTAGATACCCGTGGGGACCCTCCCTTTCTGGTCTGTAGATACCCGCGGGGCTTCTACCTCTCTGGTTTGAAGATACCCGCCGGGCCCCTCCCTCTCTGGTCTGTCGATACCCGTGGGGCCCCTCCCTTTCTGGTCTGTAGATACCCGTGGGGCCCCTCCCTTTCTGGTCTGTAGATACCCATGGGGCTCCTCCCTCTCTGCTCAGCAGATACCCGCGGGGCTCCTCTCTCTCTGGTCTGTAGATACCCGCGGGGCTCCTCCCTCTCTGGTCAGCAGATACCCACGGGGCTCCTTCCTCTCTGGTCTGTCAATACCAGCAGGGCTCCTCCCTCTCTGGTCAGCAGATACCCGCAGGGCTCCTCCCTCTCTGGTCAGCAGATACCCGCGGGGCTCCTCCCTCTCTGGTCTGTAGATACCCATGGGGCTCCTCCCTCTCTGGTCTGTCAAAACCAGCAGGGCTCCTCCCTCTCTGGTCAGTAGATACCAGCAGGGCTCCTCCCTCTCTGGTTTGTAGATACCCACTGGGCTTCTCCCTCTCTGGTCTGTAGATACCCGTGGGGCTCCTCCCTCTCTGGTCTGTCGATACCACCAGGGCTCCTCCCTCTCTGGTCAGTAGATACCAGCGGGGCTCCTCCCTCTCTAGTCAGTAGATACCCACGGGGCTCCTCCCTCTCTAGTCAGTAGATACCCACGGGGCTCCTCCCTCTCTGGTCTGTAGATACTTTTGGTGCTCCTCCCTCTCTGGTTAGTAGATACCCGCAGGGCCCCTCCCTCTTTGGTCTATAGATACCCATGGGGCTTCTCCCTCTCTGGTTTATAGATACCTGCGGGGCCCCTCCCAATCTGGTCTGTAGATTCCCGCAGGGCTCCTCCCTCTCTGGTCTGTCAATACCAGCAGGGCTCCTCCCTCTCTGGTTAGTAGATACCCGCAGGGCTCCTCCATCTCTGATCTACAGAAACCAACCCAGCTCGTCCATCTTTGGTGGTCTGTAGATAGGTGCACAGTTCTACCTACTGGTTTGAGAGTACATCCTTCTCCTTGCTCTGAAAACCAGGCCAGCAGCCCTAATACTTCTTGAGACTCAGTGTAGTTCTTCAAGGTCAGCCTACGTGAAACTGGAACGGCACCGTGGCCCTCTGTACAGGAGCAGCCTTTTCTGGGACAGCGTTGGCCCTAAAGAGTCACATGGTGTGGGAGAGAATGATAATCCACCAGTAAGCAAAACCACAAGTGGGACACAAAGCAGCACCCAACTTCACCCCAACAAGGTGACCGAGCAGCTGAGGCCAGCACCAGGTGACTGGGCAGGAAAATCTTGTCGCCTGTATTGTCACTTTTCACAGGCAGAATCTCACGCACGTATGCAGCAGGTCGGGGATACAAACTGCAGTACAAGCTGTAAGGAAACAAATCAGGACAGAACTCACAGATATTATTCCTCTAAATAATCAGTTCCACCAAGAGCTTTGACATCGCTGACAGGAAGTGTCGTACTTCTTAATTAGAACTTTTCAAATGGGTTTAAAAGCTTTCAGACCATGACTTAGCTGTCAGACTAATCACTTTATGAACCGGTAGCTAATTTGATGCTACAAGGGAGCTTTTTGTGGTGCTAATTATCTCAGGCACATCAGACCTTCCAAAGAGGTCCACCATCTTCATCTGTTCATTGGAAGCATGCTGTCAGATCGACATGAGGCCTATAAATGTGACTCAGGCACAGCACAGGCAGCTATATTCAGTATCAATCCTTTCTACTCTAAAAGTGCTAAATATTACTCATTGCTCTCTATGTACATGCTCAAAAATGCCACTGGCACCGATTTTGAACAAACTGATCATTTTATTATGCCTGCTGAAGTACCCCCATGCGGTCATTCACACTTATTTTACCTTCATGGCCAGAAGGTGACTACATTTATGCCTGAAATAAACAACGTCCACATCCCACTATCCCGAAGATTGATGTTACCATAGAGCCTGGCTCCCAAAAGAACGCTTGACACATATCAGCTGTAGGAGAAACTGACCCCAATATAGCATTTTGGCTGTCAAAGCCAGCCTCTCTCAAACAAGATAACAATCCTGACCTTCTAAACTGTAGTTCACAACTGCAATTGAATTGAGAGAATCTTCAGGTGCATCATGGGTAAATTTTAAAAATTAATGAAATAATTCCTCTACATCAAATTTTTCCCATGAATTTAATGATTTCTAGTTTACAGAAAGCTTCTCAAATGTTAAATAATTCAATGAGAAACAACACAAGAAGCCAATCTCAGCAAAAAGTGAGACTTTTTTTCATGTGGGGAAACACAAAACTTAACAGATCCATGTGTTTAAAACTTATTAAGGTTCTCCGATGCCCTCAATTAGAAGGAGGTCGAGGCTGTTCTATATTTAAACATACAGTGGGGACAGGGTATCGAGGACGCACTGCTTAAAGGGAAGCCTTGATACAACAGGGCCAAACAGAACTTACACATTTCAGACCCACTTTGCAAATCCCTGACTTGTGGGACAAATACACCTCCCACGAAGTCTGAGCTGACCACAGCAAACAAGGAAGATGAGGGGATTGTGTTGGAAGTGCCTACATTTCGAAATTCTATATTAGGAACCTCAGACAGAGACCATGTCCCAGGCTCCTATCACATGACACGGGTCTCTCATGCCTCACTGCGACGTCAATAGGACCTGTTTAACCAGCCTATAATTTTCTGCTTACCTTCCTAACAGCCCCAGGGGCTGCTCGCAGAAACTGGGTCAAATCAAGAACTTCCGCTATTATGGCTAATGGTTTTTAATTTTCATATAAATAAGCATTCAAAAAACAACATTGTAGCCCCTGCTGTATGTATGAATGTGTCACATGATCACAGTCACATGACTAAGAGAAGCAGGTTAAAGCCATGGGAATTGGTGACAGCTAATTATTCATCCCTCTTACACAATAGAGTTAATTAAGCTTTGCCGGACGTTTCCCTTAATTAACAGCTTTCCTTCGGCCACACAGTTTCCCTTTGCGGAGCAGGAAACAGGGCAGTCGAGATCTCCGTCAGACGCGAAGCGGTGGAGAGACACTGATACCTCGCATCCACATAACGACCTGGTGTTTTAGGGGTATCGGCAAAGTGACTTCGTGGAACCGGACAGCACTCGGGAATCATTTCAGCGTAAATAAAAAGGGGGAGTCTCTCTGAAACCCACCAGACCCTGTCGCTGGCACTTCTCAGCCAAATTCCCTAACCCACTTCCGAGGTACTGCAGATGTTTGATTGGAAGTTAACTCCCAAGTAGGGTAGGAATCCTCCGAGAATAGTCGAACAAAAAAAGTTAACTTTTACTTTTGGGAAGCCATGTCAGAACAAGCCAACTTACTGTGTCACGTGACAAAAGTTAAAAGCAGATGAGGAACAGGAAAGCTTTTATAAAGTAGGTCACTAAATGGTCATCGTGCATATTCCCTGAGCAAGCATTCAATTCTAATTATTTCACATCACACTTTAAGAAAATTTGCTTATACATACTTTAAAATTATAATAAAGTATAATCATGTATATAATAATTGTAAGTTTCCAGCATTGCGAGACCCAGCCAAAGCTACTACAACACACCAGCTGTAGATGTCGGTATAGTTTTTGTCTCTCAACATCACTCACAGAAACGGGCAGCGTATTTAACGGCGGCAAAGAAATTTTTGTAAGCACTGTACCGAAATCGGCGAGAGAATCCTCTCTCCCACCCCATCTTGTCTCAGGACCTCGGAGGGAAGGCGTCGGAAAAGGCAAGGCGAGTAGCGCAGCTGGTTTGGTTCTGAGGATTTTCCCTTACATCGTTTCAATGTCAAAGATCCAGCAAGGTCCAGAAAAGGTGGTCCATCTCCGGCGGGAGAGAGAGGCAAAACAGGAAAGCCGTCTTCCTTTAAATCTCATGTCATGGCACCTCCACCTGCCTAGTCAGACAGATCCGTCAGGGTCCTTCCCTCTCTCCTAAATTCCTGTCTTGATCTCGCGGCTGTGCTCCTCCATTGCCCCTTCCTCCTCATCGAGCTCCTGCTCCAGGGCCGCCTGCAGTCATAGGTGCTGCTGGGAGCCGGTTCCTCCGGGCTCTCAGGTGTGGTGAGCGCAAAAGAGCAAGAGGAGGGAAAGAATAGCGAGAGCACCGGCCCCTCCTGGGCATCAGAGGCAGGTCGGCACACGTGAGACAGAGTTCCGGCACCGAGAAAGAGCCGGGTCGCTCTCTAGTTCCGCCTTCACGACTGAGCCAAGCCCAGAAACAAACAGAGGCTCCCCAACCCAACTGCTCGATCACAGGACTCCTTCGCACGAGCCCTCGAGGGAATCCACTCCAAATGCACGTCAGCGTGGTCTCTGAAAAAACAGCACTCAGGAGAATCATCCACCGGAGGCGAGAGCTCGCCTCTCATTACTGATAAGAAGGTCATCTACACAGCTTGGGATCGTAGCTCACTGACTGAAGATCTGAAGATCGCCAATAAACAGAGGAGTGTTCTGAAGTTCTGAAAGTCCATTGGACAGCAGCCTGTTGGGTAACCGGTCCTGTCCACTTACTGACTCAGTCAGCAAGACCCAAAGTTGTGAGTTAAGGGGACGAAATGAGATGTGGACCTTCCATGGCACGATGCTTCTCATCCAGAAAACACAAAGCAAAAGCAAAGCAGCAAAGCGGCTCAAATCCTGCAGTTCTACCATGAATGTGCACGGTCTGTCCAGCTGTTTTTGTGCCATCGTCTTGACATGCCTTTTCCCCGACTCATCAAAGCAGGGACACATTTAAAGCGATTCACATACTGTGCCAGCCCTGTGATGTCAGACACCTAACAGAGAGGCCTCGTTTGGAGAAGTAGGCTGCTTAAATATAGAGGCCCCAACGGGGAGATGGTAGTTAGGTCCCACCAACGTCGAAACTGCAAACCGGTCAAGATCCCAGCGGTGAGAAGGAGGAGGGAACTAAGCTACAGGACAGAGGCAGGTAAAGGCACAGATGCAGATGATCAGATGGACAGATCTTCGTGATGACCTCGGGGATTCTCAGCTTGAGAAGAATCGCTATGTTCTGGGAAGGCGACTAACAAACACGCAATGTCCCGTTTCAACAAATCCTGCACTCATCTCCCAGGGAGCCATCACATCGTTCAACAAACATTAAAAATGAAGAAGACAACGGGGGCATTTTGTAGAGCACCACGACCGATCAGAAGATGAATGGCTTATCTAGAAACAGCAGGTTCAGTATGTGAACCAAATATTTGGGCACTTCACACCAGCAGCACAAACAGTTACTCCTCAAAAAAAAAGTCTGAATCGCTTTCCTGTGAGCTGAAAGTAATGAATTTACTCAGGATGTGAAGGACTCCAGGGACCCCTCTGGCCTCCTTCAAGCCACTGGGCTCTAAAGTAGATCATCCTGGATCCAAATGGAACAACCCCAGGCTGAGATCATGGGACACTTAGTGGTAAATTAGCCAATCCTATGCTACGTGCTCCAAATGATACTTCCTGGCTCCATCAGTATTACGCCCAACAGCCACACATATACTGGCCTATGCACTAAGCCTTAGAGGACAGCATCCAGTAAAGCCCTCCACTAAGCAGGCCTAAATCCATCCATTTCCAACTATTTTCCTGAATGTTCTTCCTGTGATGGCTGTGGTGGGGAGGCCCACAGAGTCCGTCATTGGCTTGTGTTTGGTTAAATGGATCAGATAGACCGTTGTGGAATAACCAGACAGGTTTGCACTGAAACTGAACCAAAGGCAGGAGTTCAACGGGGAGCTTAATACTGTCAGCTGACAGATCCACCCTGCTTCTGTGAAGGTTTCCTCAGACGAGATTGCATCTCTAAACTGCCTTCATACTGTATGTTCTAAGGCTGCACGGCCCTAATAGAGATAGGTACTATTACAGCTATTGATCTACTAAGTAAAAGATGAAAGATTGGGTTGGTGGATGGAAACATCTAAGAGCTTCATATTTGTACACAAAACAATGTTGTGTTCAGATAGGAGATGCCCTTGTGTCTTAGGACAACTCTCCTGCCTGTAGATTACTCAGTCAGACCCAAACAGAGCTATACTGCTGACATTTGACTCTATGTGACAGTATTTTCAAGTACAATCTAGCCTCTCAAGCTGACTAACTTCAAATATCCCCAACATATGAAGATGATATATGCCAAAATTACCACAGGTAAAAAAGGCAATGAACTGTGCTATTAGCCACAATGAAAGTGACTCTCAGTGGTCTCAAGAACCAAACACAATTGCAAAATCACACTCATACCAAATGGAGCAAACTTCATATGCAATATGCTGTAGGTATTGAGAGTTGCTTATCATCAATGAAGCACTGAAACATCCTTTTCACAACTGAAACACGCTCCTCATCATTGAAACATCCTCCTCGTGACATCACTGAAACGCCCTCTTCATGACATCACTGAAGTAGCAAGACTGGGATAAGAGATCAAGCAGTAAGAGCAGGGAGGCCATACTCATGTACAATAATATCTTTCTGTCACTATGTCCCAATCAAGGCTTTTTATTAATGCATATATCCCTCTCTTTATTAATTAACAGTCTCTGAGGTATGCACACTCCCTCAAATTAAATCTGTCAAGTCTATTGGTCCTGATCACAGTCATGTCTTTGCACTCACTCCCTCTCTCCCAAAACTTGGACACAAGCAGGCCGGCCCCACATGAGAAAAACTTATTTACACACACATCTAAATAAGATAATGACACCTTATATTCACAACCCGCTTGCACATTAATGCATTTTTAATTAGCAGAAACATCCTTTGGAAAAGCTGTAGAAAAAACTCCCTGCGATGTTCCGAAGGTGTGAATATGAACTTGCATCAGAAGTCTTATCACACATTCGCTTTCTCACTGCTTTAATCCGGCAGAAAACCTCACTCCTTTCAAAAATATTCACCAGTTTCGCTGACTGTGACAGCATTGTCAAGAACCTGTCAGTGAATATTTGGTAACATGCATATTTTCTATTTCTGGAAAATACGATTCAAGGTTTATTTATGATGTCTAATAAAAGTTTTGGCAAGACAACATGGTCTCTAAGAACCTTCTTTTAGCACCTGATGTAAGTGAAATAAATTTCTGCTTTCTTGGAGTTACTCATTGTCAATTTTCCTGCTTCTAAGAAGGGCATTTAGAAATGCAAATTAGCTGTCGCTTCAAAAAAATAAATGTAGTTTCTCATGTTGCGTAGAATTAAAATTTCATCTTTAAAAAACTGTAGCAAAACAAGTATGTGTGTGCTGAGGAATATTCTACACAGAATCCAGTGGCCCCTTCCAGGCAATGAACAGCTGATCCTAATCTGCTTGTGTCACATGACCTGCTGATGAGGAGCATGGTTCATATCTCCAGCAGTAGATTGTCTGACATGTTTTGTAAACAAGCATTCTGCTTTGCTACCAACTGTGCGATTGTGTGACCCTCTGTGGGAACACTCTGTCCTGTCAATCACTGTCCGCTTCCACCCAACGAGAACCAGTAGGGCAGCCAATCAGATATGTGGGTCACTGACCTCATTATCCCGGCCATCCTGGAACTTGTCCACTAGCTATGCACCCATTTTTTTGGGTTCATTGCCCTCCCTCTTTTGTATTTTAAAATGGAACATATACCTCTCCCCAAGGACCCTGAACGGCAAACGGGCAGGTGGTGGGGGTTAGAGGTGCGCGTTGGTCCCCCAGTGAACTGGAACGGTGGCCAGGGTACCTGACGCTGTCTATCAGCTGCTGATGCTCCGCACTGATTAGGATGTCCGGCAGGGCTGCTGCCAGGTTCTCCACCTTCCTCTCAGCGGCATAGTCCTTCAGCACGGCAAACAAGTGCTCCTTCACATCCGGGTCATCTTTCAGAACCTCCTCGACCTGAACCGGGACATGCACGCAGGCAGAAGGTGTCACCTACAACTGCACGCACAAGGGACTGTGATGACCAACAGCAACGGCAGTTAGTTATATTAGTGTGAGTAAAAGTAGCCTGGAAGGCGGACTGCCTGGTGCGTGCTTCTGCTGTCCACTAGAGGGCACTGACTGACCTTCATGTTGAATTCCAGAGCCTTGTTCTTGCGGTCCTGGCGCACGCTGTCACTGCTCTGCAGGACGCTGGGCTCCTTCAGGCTGCTGCTCATGCGCTTGGAGCGGCGGCCCTGCCGCAGGACGCCCAGGCGCAGCATGCAGCCCTGCGATGCCTTAATCATGGCTGCTGCCGTCTCGTGCTGCCTCACAGGGATGCCGTTCACCTCCATCACGTAGTCCCCTGCCCGTAGCCCACTACGCTCCGCGGGGGAGTTGAACAGGCAGTCCTCCACCACCAGGGGGCAGTCCCCCACTATAGTGAACCCAAAACGACCGTCTGGCCCAGGAGAAATATCCATCTGTGGCATTAAAAATAATTTATAAATTCCACATAAAATCTGTATATGGGTAAATCGGGAATATAAACATTTTTATGTGTAATTTTCACACATTTTATCTTTATGGTGTCTTGTCTTGTATACTGAGACAGACACTAAGCCAGGGTTGAGTGGGGGTGTTCTGTTATGTAGGTCTGTATTAGAGCTACATTTCAGCTGTGTAGGGTCAGTCTATGGGAGGTGTTTCTCCACATGAGTTATGTTTTTACAAAAAAGTACACAGGTGAAACTAGACTGTTCAGTTTGTGCAAGCAGCTCTTTTCAGCCCAGCATGTAAACACAGATACCCGGGCAGCCAGCTTGCTCACCTGCTGAATTCGGGACACCACGCCGATGCTGGGGGGGATGTTCTTCTGGGACTTGGCCAGAGTGACCAGCGCATCCTTCCCCAGTGAGGAGACATTCTGCCCCTCAATCTCTAGCACCTGATCGCCTGGCTGCAGCCCGGCATGGTGGGCACTGCTGCCCTCATCCACCGACAGGATGTAGCTGGGCCCATTACCCCCCACCCGAAAGCCAAAGTCCTCCGGCCAGCCCTGGTTGGAGGTCGGCATCGTCAGGACTATGCAGCCGGCGAGAGAGAGAGAAAGAGAGAGAGAGAGAGAGAGAGAGAGAAAGAGAAAGAGAGAAGCACAGCCTGAGGGTTAACCGCAACCCTGTGACGACGAGACACCTTACCCAAGCCTGAGCATCTATCATTAGCTCCTGGAGAAAAATGCAGACAGTTTACATTCACAGTCATGCACATTTGTTTGTTTAGCAGATCCTCAAAGCAACACGCAAGTGAGAAAAGCTGAGATCGGCACGGTCAGCCAGTGATCCTGGAGCACATGGCGTTAAGGGCCTCACTCAAGAGTACAGTGGTGAAATGGTTGCTGACTAGCCCATAACCACATAATCCTGATTTATGTTTTTAGCTGGTATTCTGTATTAATGGAGTGGACCACGCAATTAATCCATAAGTTACCAGAAATGAACAAAGAACGCAATGTCAATATGTATTCTTTTATCCACTTTTGGGTGGGCAGCCTGTAAACTTCACCAGAAGGACAGACATCTGTCCATGTAACGCTCTGACCATTCAGCCTGCTTCCTGCCCCCAGCCAATATCTTAAGACACTGGACCTGCTTCAGTATTAGCTTGACCGTACTGAACTTTGTCTAGCTATTAAAAATCTTAATTGAAGCTTGGATCTGCTCACACTGCAGATAAATGAGCCTGAGGTCTTTAAAAGCACAACGCAACACAGAGCAGCAGGCCGAGGTGCCCGCACGCAGACGGGGACACGCCCCCAGAGCGACCAGTCCGACAGCTCAGCCCCAAGCTGCTCCCACTTCAGGATCGCTGGCCTAATTCTATCCCTGCGGCCTCTTTTAAATCATAGGAGGCTGCTAAGCCGGCACAGGCAGAAGCCATCCGTTCCAGATACATCCGATTTCTCCTTCCTTAACTTTCCCAGTGCTGCACGGTGAGATTCTGTCTGAGTTTTTACCGAAGTGCTTTATAACCTGCTTACCAAGCACCTTCAGCAGGTACACCCACCATATCGGAGTTATTTATACTGGGTCTGTGGTGGCTGAAGCTTACTGCTGGAATAAACTAGCCCCTTTCAAAATGCTCATTACATATCAGATCTAAGGTCGAAAGTGACGTTCTGGTAATGAAAAAGAATAATGGAACAAAAGTCGTCAAGAGTGATCGCTCTGACTTCACAAGCATCTCAGAGACCCCCAGCAAGACAAGTGTGTCAGACATAGTGTTGCGCAGATAATGGAAAACCTGGGAGGGAAGGGTTAATACGAGCCAGGCGACTCTCACAAACTATGAAATTCCCTTTCGAAAATATGCAAAACATGCTTTGCAAGAAAAAAAAGTATTTACAGGAAGTAATTTAATGAACCGTGTGCTGCCCGTCAGACCTAGTGCTAATGGAAAGGTGCACTTTTTTTTTGTATATAAACGCTCATTGACGTATGCAGATTTAGAGCATTAAGGTCAGTCCGGTGATAGCATAAAACAATGTGCTGTCCTGTCTAGAGGAGAACCGCTGGAGCAAGTGAGACACAGGCTGCCTCTGGGTGCGAAAGTGAAACGTTAAGTTTCTAAATGGAAAGGAAAAGAAGCAGCAAACTTACAGAAATCTTTGGAAGCAGAGCGTGATCCCGAGCGGCTCTGTCGCAGGGAGAATCTCCCCTTCCTGCTCCGCAGGAACTTCTTCATCATCTTGGCTAGCTGAAGCCAGGGCCCGGGTGCCCGTCTCCGTATCCAGCGAGAATCCCCCTCCCTCCCAGCCAGCGGCGCGGCACGGCAGGAGCCGGCAGACCACGGCGTCACATCGCTGAGGATGCGTACGGAGATGGATCCCGCTCTCGAATCGGAAAAGAGCAGCAGAGAGCGGGGGGCGGCTGAGGCGGCAGAGGAACGGAACGGGGCGCGTTCTACATCTCACCAGAGTTTGTCCAGTTATGTCCTTTTGAGTTCTAATCAGAAAAACTGGGACACACTAGCTGGGATCTTTAATAATTCTTTCACTGGAAAAGGTGCTGTGAAGCCCCATTTTTCTATAAATACCTCCCCCTCTCTCTTGTACACTCTGCCACTTGCTCTCCCCCCCCCCCTTGCTCTCTCTCGCTCTCTCACTCATTTTCAGATCAGTCTCTCTCTGAGGGACAGAGACTGACCCAGAAACAGTGTGGCGGACCAAGGAAGGGCAATGGCTGAGTGACGAGCAACTGGCCAGACAAAATGCACTGTGAGCACCATAAAAGGGAGATAAGACAGTGCGAACATTCTGTCCTACATTATAAAAGGCATCTGAAGGTCTCCTTCACAGGAAAACGAGAACAGCGTCCTCTGATGTTGGGGCAGAGGCACTACACTTCATGGCACAGCAACGAGCCTCAAGCTGACTCAACAGAATAAAAGGAGACTTTCTTACATTTTCCAGGAACCAACCTCGCAATGGCGCAAAGCTCCACGCAAACATAAACGCAAAATCAAGTGTCTAGTTTAGTCAGATCTCCAGGAGCAAGGCAGGTAGTCAAAACAGAACCCGCCAGTACATTGCTTAACGGACACTTTTTACCATATGTGACATGTAAACCCTTTTATTTGCATATTTTACCAAAGTTGTTCCGGTTAAAGGTCATGGCAGGGAGTCTTCCCCCGGGACCACGGTGCATGTTCTTGTCCAGATGACTGTGAGCAGAAGTAGGCCGAAGGCAGAGAGGAGGTCGAGGGCAGCCGACAGTTTAGTGTGACACTAACAGAAAGACGTCAGCTAGCGGAGCGTCAGCTAGCAGAGCGTCAGCACACGCGGCGACTTTCAACATCGCACACACTCCCAATGAGCAAAGGGACTTCGGGAAACACAGGGGCTACAAGGACAGATTGTTTGTGTATGACTGACTCTAGGTATAACAGCAGCACTGATGAATAATTCGACGGCTCTGAAACGCGTCCCTCTACATGTTGATCACAGGTGGGGGGTGGCGATGAGAGCATTCGTGGGGAAAATGATTTGATATTTAAAATGATTTTAAAACTTCCTTTATGTGCAAGTATTCCCTCACTATCTTCCATTTCTTTCCTGACCTGTTTTGCAGATTACAGTGTTCATCAGCTTCCTGTTTGAAGGCCTTGGCTAGCATACCAGGCCAGGGAATGAAGGATCTGAGGATTTGTGAGTGAGCCACGGATATGTGAAAGGACCCCCCCACCACACACGCCTATCGCCAGCTGTTCTATTATGAGTTCCTCATTGAGGTTGATGTGGAAATCTACTATGGTCAGGTTCAGATCGAAGGTACCCCGGTGTTGGTATGCTAAGAATCAGAAGCAGCCAGAATTCATAGATTAAAGGCAATTGTACTGGTTTGTCCATTCTGATTTAGATCTAAGTTTCATGTTGGACTAAAAAATAATATTAAAGCAAAATGACCATCATACAAGTTATCTCAAACAATATCTGGTCTGAATAAAGGGAGCAATGGAAATGATTGACATCCTGGATATCCATCAAATACACAGAATCTGACAGAACAGGAAAGGCAAGTCCTGCAAGAACTGAAAACAATAAGCAAACTGTACATGAGAAATGTAAAGTATGTTTCTTAACATGTTTAAACTCTTCAAACAGTTTTACAAGGCTGCCCAATCAGATTTTATCTGGTCCAGTCTTAGGTATTTCCCTTAATAACATATAATAACAAATTTTGCACAGACTGCTTTGCAGTTTCTGACTTTACAGTATTATTTGTGTGCAGAGCATCAGTTTCACTTCTCACACAAAGGGACACATTACATGTAACCTGCTTATATTTAATTTAGAGATGTGAGTCATTCTGATTTAAAGATACTGGATACGTAACACGCATGCTTAGTGAGGAGGGAGTCAGCCGCCTTACAGTTTTTGTGTTGTTTAATGTGAAAATGAGTAAAATCTCTGGACAGATTTAACTGTTTACTGTAGAATTACTTATTTTTATATGTAAATAGTGAGAATAAAGGCTCAAACAGAAGAACTATTTTGGTTCACTGCAGGAACAGTAGTTACTGGGACACACGTCATCGCGATTTTAGCCTTCAGGATCGTTATACCCCAACAGCCAGCCTGGAAGCTTTTAAGCAGAAGGCCCTGACTGCCAAGTGATGCTTTTAATCACTGGTGTAGGGATGCAGGAGGCACAGAATCCCAATGAAATGAGAGAGACCCCCCCCAGAGCTGCAGTCACAGCAGTTACACACAAAGGTGCCGGGACATGCCTGGGGAGCTGTTCCATATTTCCACCACCTTCCTGTATTGTTTTTACGGGAGCTGGACAGACACTCCCTCGGTCTGGATCATCTGCAGGTCCTTTGGCCAAGCCCAAGAAGTGCAGTGGGCTCTTTCCAAGGTGCTCTGAGAAGTAACCTAGGATATTTTTTATATGAGAGCATGCAGCCACCCGAGACCCAGAGCACCCCACGGCAAGGAGAACGTGTGGACCCGGCCCAAATGTGATAAGGCCGATGGATGGATCCAGAACCGGTCTGACCTGCTTACAGATGATGGGTGTAGGCTGCCCTGGTTCCAATGCTGTCAATGCATCAAAAATGATGTTATGCCCATTTAAAAGCAATATATAATGCATAATTACTAATAAAAAAAGGTCCAATTAGCCGCCTATATGGGGAAAGGGGGTGTAGCCGTTTAGCCTTAACCGTTTCCCCTCTTGGACACGCAGACCCCACAAACCCGTGGAATTAGTCGGCAAATGACTCCTGTATTAAACTATAAATCAGCTGGGGTGGGGCGGGGTTATAGGCGGGGCTCATACCGCTTACCT
>JAODKN010000045.1:3795494-3810226 GCA_026774425.1 Petrocephalus zakoni
CCACCCCACCCCAGTCCTGAAAATAGGAAGCTGTAGCATTTCTACAGAACAGCCACTTTACAGTGAGAACATCCTGGGTGTGTCTAATGAGGTTCTGCTGAGGAGCTGATTATGTTCTAGCAGGTTCTGGGGGTTCTGAAAACAGCAAGTGGGAGTACGGTCAGTGTTCGACAGCACCTCTGAATCAGTGATACCCAGTGGCAGCACATTTCAGTCCCAGCCAAAGTCTTGGCCACTCATCTGGTAAAATTTAAGGTTGAAGGGCCTGTAGAAGTCTCTAAGGCGCTGCAGCGCCCCCTGTGGGATGGGAGGATGCGGGCGGCCCTTGGATTTGCCCAGGCAGCGCGGCCGGCTGCTGCCCTCTGGCTTCTTCAGGCAGGGGAAGCCCTTGGTCTGGTTGAAGTAAAAGTGCTTGTCGGCCACGACTCGACGCAGCCCCAGGAAATCCTGCACGCGGCCCACTTCGCCAGCCGGGTCCAGCACCAGCCGCTCGCCGCTCACAAACAGGAAGCTGGAGGACGGGAAGAAGCGGAGCCAGTTCTCCAGGTGCTTGGCGTAGATGCCGATGCGCACGGCGCTCCAGGACGTGTCTACGGGGCCGCGGCTGCCGTTCCGGAAGGCCAGGTCCTGGAACGGGGGCAAGGCCGGGTTCTTCGACTTGGTCTGCGTGTAGTCCGAGACGGCACGGGTGACAGGGTCACGCACCACCACGATGAGCTTCGTTTGGCTGCTGAGGGCAAAGAGTCGCTGGGGGGCCTCGCGCGTCACGAAGTAGCTGGGCGTCTTCTCCATGGTGATCTGGCCATCCAGGGTGCGGGGCATCAGGTTCCTGGGGGGGACACAGGACAGGTCAGGAAGCAGGAAGGAGGAGATCAAATGTCCTAATGGGCCCTGAACTGAAGCCCAGGTGGATTCAAGGTCAAAACGGCTACAGACAGTGTTTGTTAAACAATGACATAGACACACAGGAAATTACATCATCAACACAGACTGCAGGCTCACACCATCAAACTCACACCTGTACATTATTTCACGTCATTTTCCCAGTGCTCATGGTACTGGGGGCTGAATCTGACTCCACTCTATTAATTGGTTTTGCATCCAGCTGAGCTCTTAATTAATTAGATTTGATTGCTGCTGATTGAATCATGACCATGATTTATGTTGACATTCTTCATTGTTTTACTTTGAAGGTAAGCTCGTGCTGGTGCAATTATTCTTTCGGCTCTTAAAAATAGTTACAGTAAATAGTGCAGATAACCTAATTCAGTACTTACTTAATTCAAAGTCAAATAGATATTTTTTTACTACAGTTTTATTTCCACAAAAGAGCCAGACCAATTAAAGTAACACATCTGACTCCATCTCCATTCAGCAGAGTCGCTTAGACCATAAAGGGCCCAGTCAGAGGCTTCCTGTAAGCCAGGCCAACAAACATGATGCTTCCCGACACCAGTGGAGAACAAGCGCTTCAGTGTGAACGACAAAACCCTTTAGAGACTGAGCAAAACCCACAAGGTAATTAACCATTAGCGGGACACGCATGACAAGCTTTAATAATTACACAGGAGAAAACAAGGGATGAGCAGCAAGCGATGCAGGCCGATGGTCTGCTGTCACTGTCACGGCTGACTTTACAGGGTCCATCGTGTAGAAGACCCTGATGTTCTCCCACTGTTCTCCCAAACACTGTTCTGCTGGCCTGTGAAACATTTATTTGTGCGAGATCCAATCATGATGGCATAAGCATGCGAGGTGGACCAGTAACCAAATGAGAAACAGGATCTGTTTCCGGAGGACTCCACCAGGTTCTGGGGGACCTGCTAAATGACAGGAGTGCAAACAGAGAACAGCTCCATCCCGGGCAGGCCTAGCACATACAGTCATGTTTCTCTTGTTTCCCTATTCTCTTTTTCTCCTATTCCCTTGTTCTCATTCACTTGTTCCTGTTCCCATGTTATCTTGTTCTTCTGTTCCCTAGTTCCCCTATTCCCTATTCCCTGCTCCCATATTCTTCTACTCCTATTCCCTTGTTCTCATTCACTTGTTCCTGTTCCCCTATTCCCTGCTCCCATATTCCTCTACTCCTATTCCCTTGTTCTCATTCATTTGTTCCTGTTCCCTTTTTCCCCCGTTCCTTTGCTCCTTTGTTCCCTTTTTCCCCTGTTCCTTTGCTCCTTTGTTCCCTTATCCCCCCGTTCTGTTGTTCCATTGTTCCCCAGCTCTCCGTTCCCGTAAAACCCACCTCCCCAAGGGCCGCGTTAATTCGAGAGCCAGCCCTGATGGGCAGTGAGGATCCCACACACCTGTTTGGTGTTTGCCGGGGGCCTGACTCTGGTCACGCACGTGGCCCCGGGGGACGGCTCGGCCGGCGAGGCCTCCCACCGGGACGCAGCACCGGGCCGCTGATTTACATCGAGGTCAGCCTCATCCGCCACGCTATCTCCCCCTTTGGAAGCTGTATGATTGTGACTCAGTGACTGAGGACCTTTCATAGGCATCATGTTACCGCCGCTGATGTAGTAACATGGGACATAACAGCGGCTCCTGAGCAAATAGAGACAGGGAACACAGCACTCTGCTGCTAGCTGGGGCCACAGTCTTGTTGACTCACCCCATTTTCTAGGGGGGGGGGGTTATGAGGTGGATAAAAGACAGAGGGCCCATAGCAGTCAGCAACCTTCATGTTCTCACTGTATCAAATGGCCCCGTCCAGCCGCTCAATGGTGAATGGAGACAAAGGTGCGGCACACTGATCTGTACTATAGACACTCAGACACACAACACCAGCTGGTAATCAGACCCCCCCACGCCCACCCCCCTCCCCGTGGCTGTACTTCCAGAAGCTTCACACTAGGAAGCAGCATCACGCGTCTGCACCATCCTGTCATCGCCGAGTGTCGACCTCCGTCGGACCTCTCGATATTCACCCCGCCTTTTACCGCACTTAATGTGCCCCCCCCCCAGCCCTGGTGGACAAAGCCGTCTCTTCAGTGGCTTAGATAATGGGCCGGGACCCACTGACACACGTCGACAGCGCTGTCGCCATTTTGGATTATGCTGGCCTATAATCTCTGAATAGTCCGCCGGACACAAAAGGCAGAGAATGGGAGCTGAAAGGCCCGGCTCGACCCGGCTCGCAGACGGCAGCGGAACCAGGACGGACTCACAATGAGGCCCCTGTCTCTGGCCCACAGAGCCGTCCAAAGAGCCGCCCGTCAGGCCCCCTCATTACACTGCCCTCTCAATGTCCTCTCTTCTTCTTCCTTTTCCCCGGAAGCAACTTTAATGGTCTGTTTTCATACCGAAGATCCAGTTGACAAATATTACACAGTTTGGATTTTTTTGTACTCAGAAACACCTCAGTGGGGTGACTGTACCCTCTATTTTAGTCACATTTGTAAACTTACTGGGACAGAGAAAGAACTTGAAAGGATGGACATCATCGTCAGTGATGTGCACACGAGGGTCGTCGGTTTGTGATTACTTTATGAATGGAGCTTGCTTCAGTCTGTTTAGCCAGGGAAGTCGTTATTAGGGTACTGGAATACTTTCCAGTCATCAGTGGTAACATCAGAGAAGCTGTGCTGGGTGCCTGTCCCACGATGACCCCCCCGGGCCGCCCTCACAGCCCCTGGGACAGCTCACAGGTATGCTGAACAGCCACTAGCAAATCTACGCCAAAACGCCGCTGTTAGCGGTTCCGGCACCGTCGGACCCCGCCGCTCTCGTTCCCCCCCCATACCCAGAGCTGAGCTCAGCCCCACCCATTGCTGGGGGTGGGGGGGGGCATTTACCAGCAGCACAGGATGCACCAACATCTGGTATCAATGACAGAGAGAGTGTGGGATGCTTTGGGGCCTCTTAGAGCCCGAATGGGATTACCGCTAGCTCGTAATATCAGCCAGCCCGCACCCTGAGAACGCCGGCCTGCTCGGCACAGTTGTCGACGGGAGACAGCAGCAGGGGCAAGACTGAGCTGTGGGCGAGCAGGAAAGGGTCATTTTAAAAGTACAATAAAGGTGTGACCTTTTCAGAACTTAAAACTGACCGTTTTGCATTGTATTAATAAGACACTAGCTGTTACATGAAGACACCTTCTGTCTGTTACTGTGATTGAAGGACATTAGCCGTCTGATATACTGGCTAAAAACTGATATACTGACATTGTAATAAATAAGAGACTGAGGTATTTTAGGAGCATATGCCCTACATGGATGCGTCGTGTATTTGCACACTAGCTGTACAAACCAAGAGAAGTTCTGGGTGTGTGGCATGTAGCATGTTCAAGGCTGCAGGAGGACCTCGACCCCCATGAATGAGCAGATCACGCAGAGTGTGAAGGTAAACTTCAGCGCCGTCTACCATCTGCAAAACGACCGAGCACCACAGACTCACAGAGTACAAAAGACCTCCATGACTCTGATCTTTAGAAGTGCTCTAAGACTAATCTTCAATGAAATCTTTTTTAAAGGACATAAGAATAACAGTTTTTAAAGTCGTTGGGGGGGGGGGGGGTTTGCTTTCATGCACGGTGCTTAAAAAGCACCTCTGAAGTTCAAAGATGGTGACAGAAGTAGGACAGGGGGACTCGCAAAGCTTTGAATCGCTTGGAGTCCCGGTGAAGCCGGCGTCTCTGTCCCTTTCAGAGCTGAGTTGAGATCCCGGGCCCCCGACTGCCATCAGTGTGAGTTTGCACACAGACGCGCAAAGCCGGAGCGGCTACAGATGTCAGCCTGCCGGGACCCGGGGAGCGAGGATCTTGTGATAACACAGAGCCGGCTCCAGCCTCACATGTGCGTGCCGTGTAATTAAAATGGGGCTTGACGGCGAGTCCCGTGGGCATCACACCCAGGGGACGTCATGCTGTCCAGCTGTCTGGGCCCATAAACTGCCATTCGAGTCAGATCTTATCGAGCACTTCCAGGTCACCCTTGCCACATGACCTCTAAGAGCCAATCAGCACAGGTCAGTGCTGAGATGTGGGCCTGGATATCAGCCCAATTTACAGTCGTGTTTGCCAGCTATGCAGTTACACACCAATGGTCCCGTGCGGACCCCGTGTCACTGCTTGTGGTACGCCTTACATTACACCCTTCTTGGAGTAACACAGGTTAATTCCTGCAAGCGAGAGGTTGAATAAAGGCATACGCAGCATTGAGGACAGTAATGTTGCGGCGTGTCCGATATCCATCATGGCCAGGATGGATGGGATTTATGGCAGGGAAAATCCGGGATAGGCCGCAGGCACTGCTGCACCCAGCGAGCCTGGAAGTGTGCCTGCCTTTGTGAGGCCTCTCTCCTCCCCACCCATTGATAAAAATGGGGGAGCTGTCGTTTACACTGCTGGGGGGGGGGCTTCTCCCCCTTCAGGCCCAGGCTGCCCGGCCCACATGCCACCTACGCCTCTTTCTAATTTTGTTTTTCTCTCCTGTTCTCTCACTACATTGATTTGCTGTCACTAACCGGGGGCTGGCTAGGCGCCTGTCAGGGTGGTGTGTATCTGCAGAGCTCCTGCTCCCAGTGACACGCGTGTCCTCAAAGTGGGGTCACCTATGGGGCACAGTGGTGACACCGACGGGGGGGTGTCAGATTCATGGTGACCGACCCTGGCTCTCAGTCACTTTGGCCAAAACCAGGCAGCGTGGGAGTTCCCTTTTCTTAGCCTTGGAAATATCTTTGACCAGGCATGTGTCTTCCTCAGTGTGTCACTGCTATCTACTAGAATCTGGGGAGGGGGGTCTGGTGCTACTTATTATGGAATCAGCATAGCCGTACGCCCCCAGCAGTGGAGCCCATGGGATTTAACAGATCACAAGTCATTGTGCATGACTCCAGCACGTCCAGTAGATCCCTACCTTCACATGATCCATCCCATTACGGCCAGAGAGATGGAGAGCTGCGGGGAGCACTGTGCCGCATCATGAGCGAGATCCCCGTCACTGTCTTGTCACCCTTAGGGCCTTGGTTCTCCCCAGCCGGGCCGTTACAGCTGAAGCACCCTTAGAGGCTCGTCTGATTTCATGAGCTCATCAACACGAGCCAGATGATGGCCCCGATGACGTCGGGTCACACCACACAGCTCCCCGCATCATTAAAACACAGAAGTGTGACAGGAGTCCCTGGAGATCCCCTCCCTGACCTGACCACTTCTTGCGGTTGCTCCCGGCCGCATTAAAACGACCCCTCAGAAATTATGGAGATGGGAGGGGGGGCGGTTTGGGGGGCAGAAAAAATCCCAGCTTTGATGTGAAAAGGAGATTCATGGTCACCCTGTTCCTAATGGCGTCTAATTTCAAGGGCACATGCTTTGCCTCGGTTAACCTATGGGATGTGGGTCAGTTAAGGGACTGATTGATGCTTCAGCCGTGGCAGTGGGTGTCGGTCACCAGTGCTGTTTCTGAGGATCACTCATCACCTTCTAACAGGCAAATAACGGCTGAGGGGGGGTGCGGTACCGGAATCAAGCCCACTTTACCTTTTTCTTACCTCACTGCCAATCACGTCAGACAGAGAAATCAGCGTACAGGAAGACAACATCACCATCAGCCAACACAGGCTAATGCAAGCCAACATAGCCCGACACAGGCTAATACAGGCCCACACTGGCCTACACTAACCAACACATGCCAGCACAGGCTAATAGAGACTAACACAAGCAAACACAGGCTAATACAGGCCAACATAAGCAAACACAGGCTAATACAGGCCAAAATATGCCAGCATAAGCCTCGATCTAATATGGCTTTAGTGACAAAAGCCCAAACCTGGCCATCAGAAGCCTTCTGCAAACACCTTTTCATCATTTTTTTTTCAGCCGAACATGTATAGTTTCCCCAGTTCGGTCGTGAGAGACTTTTCAAGAAGGCAGCCCCTTTCCAGTGTTGGTCTCTGTAAGTGTTGTTGGTTTTCTGCTGAGGGTCTTTCATGTGGTCACAGTGGGCCCATATGCTGAGCAGAGGCGGTATTATAAGCAGGACATCCTCTGCTGGCGCTAATCTCCTGTTATCCATCTCCATGCAATTAAACGACGAAGTAAGTGAAGGCATTAATGGGTCACGCGGACTGGAGGAGAGCCTTTAAATCCCCCGGCAGCCCCTGCTTAGCGAGACCTCTGCGGCACCAGTCCTGGGCCTGGCTGCTGCCAGCCCTGCCCCAGGTTGCTTGCTTTCACCCCCATCAGGGATCTATGACTGCCTTCCCCTGGTGCGGGGGGGGGGGGGCTGTATAATGACAAAGTGCCTCCTGTGAGCCTGACCGAGCCACCCTCTCCCACAGCCCTGGTGAGTGGAATCAGATGTGGACGTTGTGTGTCATTGTGGGGCAGGCACTCTGACACTCTTTGCAGGGGGTGGGCTTCCGGGTTTTTAGAACACAGCAGCCTAACAAAAGATTTACTCAGAACCCGGTGCCTATGTGACCTGAAGCAGCTGGAACTGAGAGTGACACAGTCCCCCTAGCAGCCGGCGATGGCGGGGGGGTCCATCTAGCCTCAGCAGTGTGTCGGTCATGTGACATTTTGATCCAATGGCTGACTCGCAAAATCTGGAGGGGATCGGTGAAATTACCTGTGTTTGCACAAGTCGAGGCAGGTACAAACATCTCCTCACCAGCCATGATAGGAAATGTTTTGGAATCTTTGATCAAAAGTGTCTCCCCAGTGAGGAGGCTCTCAAACACAAACAGCCACACCTGCTCCTTCAAGCCTCCTGTGCCGCTGAAGCACCAAGCTCGGTGAATTCCTGCATTCCTGTAGTACTTTTCTCAGGAATTCTGGGTAACCAACCTGAGACCCTGCAGGTGTTCCTATGCGTTTCTTTGATCACGTACTCATTATAGACGAGCTAGCTAGTGTCAGAAAAGTGTCCACAGCCCTCCATTTTGGCTCAGATGAATTTGAATGTACTTTTTAAAGTCTAAGAGCCCCTTCATAAACACAAGCACCCTGCTTGTACGAGCAGCTGCTTGGTGATAATCACGGAGGTGAGACCTGGCCGGAATGGGGGGGGTTGCTGGCTGCTACTTTATGTAATTTATGGAGAATTTGCACCAAGCACTGAGCCCTGGAAGCCACAAAAATTTCCATATGATAAACTCATTGCTGCTTTATGCATCCCAGCAGAAGCCAGAAGCCAAGAGAGAGGTAGAGAGAGAGACAGACAGAGAGACAAACAGACAGAGAGAGAGGGAGTGGAACAGTGATGGCAAAGAGAGAGAGATGGGGGAGAGAGACAGACAGGCAGAGAGGGAGAGGGAGAGACAGACAGACAGAGAGAGAGGGGGAGTGGGAGAGAGATGGGGAGAGAAAGAGAGAGGGAGGGAGAGAGACAGGCAGAGAGAGGGAGAGGGAGGGAGAGAGACAGACAGACAGAGAGGGGGAGTGGGAGAGAAATGGGGGAGAGACAGAGAGGGGGAGTGAAAGAGAGAGGGAGGGAGAGAGAGACAGACAGGGAGAGGGAGAGAGAGAGGGGGAGTGGGATGGGGGAGAGAAAGAGAGAGGGAGGGAGAGAGACAGACAGACAGGCAGAGGGAGAGGGAGGGAGAGAGAGACAGACAGAGAGGGGGATTGGGAGAGAGATGGGGGAGAGAAAGAGAGAGGGAGGGAAAGAGACAGACAGGCAGAGAGGGAGAGGGAGGGAGAGACAGACAGGCAGAGAGGGAGGGAGTGGAACAGTGATGGCAAAGAGAGAGAGAGATAGACTGAGACAGAGGGAAAGAGTCAGAAAGAGGCAGAGAGAGGGGGGCAAGAGATAGAGAGAGAGATAGACTAAAATTATCAGCAGCAAAATGCTTCCATGTGTTCTCATATTTTAAATTGGATGGTGCTAAAAAGAAGAGAAAGAAGATAAAAAGATTAAATTACTGTTGTGAATTCTGATGATGACTGCGGTCTCTTTCTCTCTCTCTCTCTCGCCCCAAGCTGAAGGGCTCCTGTGGATTTTCCAGTCATCTGTGCACAATGCAGCCGCCCTTCAAGGGACACGCCAGCTGGCCCACGGGCGCACAGCGAGTGCTCAGGCTCACCTGGGTCACCTGCCTCCCACAGCGGTGTGTCACCTCTAACACCTGCCCCCCCTTTTGCTCCTTCGGCTGAGGTGTTTTCTGTTTTCTGCGGCTCCTGCCAACCAGGACACGATGCTGGCAGCGAGACCACAGACGGACTTAAATGGCCTTCGCTTCGAACCCTTCCTCAGCGTCGCAGACTCACAGGGACTACAGCCTGTCCCTCACTGAACTCAAAAGCCTAAGTGAGTGTCTCTGCTTGGCGGCGTATCAGCACAGCTGCTTCCAGAGGGGTACGGTTGGGTCCCAGAGACACCACCACAGATACTACTGCCCTGACAGGACATGAACACCCCACACCTTTGCTGAAAGCTGAACGGCAAGCATTTCACTTTTATATTTGTATTACTAGACCAGTAAGTATTACTGTCACCCTAGGCTGATTTCAGTGTTTTCTCCACTGAAGGAACATGGTGACTGAGAACTGAAAAGGCATCCTACAATGTTACACTGAACCCTAATAACACTGGGACTCTTTATAACCAGAGTACGCCCCCCTTTGTTCCATAAACAGATTCCAGCAGGGACCTCCGGTCAGGGGAGGCAGAGCCTCACCTGTCATCATGAGAAGTAAAAAATAAATAATGATACAATTAATATTTGTCTACTGCTATAAATTTAATTTTTGTATGATTCCAATCATTTATATCAATTCTTCAAATCAAAATAGCTGGATTTGCGTATTTCCCGTTCAGATAGAGGATATGTATATATGTATTCCATAGAGTAGCTCATGTATTTCGCGTATGTGTATAACAAGTTTAGTCTGATCTGATATAAAACCACACCGAAAAAGCAGGAGGTGAGGCAGCCAGTACCTCTGCCTCACTGAAGGGGGCGTGCATGAGCCCACCGGATTATTATTGCTTGCACGCTGGCTAAAAATCAGAAAATTAAGTTCACTATAGCACTACCCGTGTGTGAAGAGCCAGTGTGCGATCTGCCAGAAACCTCACTGCACAACCCTGGATTCCAGTGTGTATCTGTCAATCAGCTGCATGTTGCTGATTGTGTTGGGGGGGAGCAGAGGATTCTGGGTATGATCAGAGTCATCACCTACCCTAGTTGAATGGTATGTGGCATAATGATGGCCACAACTGATGGGTCAATGTGCAACGCTATAAAACGTTAGTAACACGAATTAAGTGTAAATCAGTTGCAGTTGTACTTTGAACGGGAATGAATTATTGAATAGGGTGAATTTGTCAGATGGGAACTGACAGACTACACTCGAGTTAACAAGTTACAGGAATCAGAGAGATGGTCATTTACCTACCGAGATTGATAGGAATTTAAACCACATGCTGTCTCCATGTGCTGTGAATTCTGCGTGTGTACGACAGTGATGCTCTTCAATGCAATGCCATAATTTTATAAAAATATTTGGTACATTTTTATGGTTGCCGTGAGGTGTTTGCCTAATTACAGACTCCACGTGCACTTCAGCCTCACGGGAATTTTTTTTGTTAAGGTGTAAACAAGACTGAAACTTTAACTAATAACAGGCTGCTTAGCTACTTTAACCACAAGTGGAAGATCTAAGGTGACCACTGGAAAAGGCGGCATATATTACTATGGTGACACGCAACATAGTATTATGATGAGCAAACATGACAAAATGTTAAACAGATTATCATAAAATCATCATTATAACAATTTAGAAATCTTCCAACCAGATGATGGTTGTCCCGTGACAAGGGCTGACAGGAGTCCTTGGGTTGTCCCCTTGACAAAAGTGTCCCGTGATATAAAATTCCAACAATCGAACTATTAAAAGTAAAGGTGCCGTGCAGGAAAAACCTAACTGGCATTGGACTGCAAAGACCAATTAAGAGACCAGAGAGCTGCAAAATAATCTAAACCGAGTTGAGCACGTGCATAATGCCCTTACCTGTACCACTCCAGTCCCTTATCATAGAAGCGGTCGAAAAAATGTGGCTCCGAGCCCACGGCTCTGACATCGGGGTGAATCCGGAGAAACTCGAGCAGGGCGCGGGTACCGCCCTTCTTCACGCCGATTATGATGGCCTGGGGAAACCTCTTTATCCCGGCGTTACTGAGGATGGAGATGTCGCCCCGCGTCTGACGGCCGGGGGACAGTTCGTTGGACCACGGCCCCTGAGTCCTGTTCCGGCGGCCCGTCGGATGCGGAGGGAAGCGCACCGGAGCCCCGACCCCGCTCTGGGAGGCGACCGGCGCGCCGTATTCAACGCCGCTGGCTGCTGCTTCGGGGTCATACGCGGGGCTGGACAGGTAGTCGCTGTATCCGGTCAAAGAGTAAAATAAATAGGTGAAAAGGAGCACCATAGTGAAGTAAGCAGGCAGCCTGGACGGACTTTTCAGCGGTCCAAAGTTGACCTTAGGTCTCCATGTGCCGCATCCCATGAGTCGCGATCCTGATCAGTCAGCAAACGGCTGAACGCGGGGATCATGCTGCATCGGTCCGGTCCCAAGGCACGCTGGGTTTCGGTCCGGCGGCGTCAGGAGCGATAAAGCGAGATCCGGATCGTCGCCGCCAGGCTGTGCGCCCTGTGTGCGGAGCGGTGGGAAGCGCGTCCCCGCTGCCTCCAGCGCTCCGGCGCCGCGACACGCATGTTACTGCGTATTCATCAACGAGTCAATGCCGCTCCTTTTCCCAAACTAATTCCACTTTACCCTTGCCAGCGGCGTTGACAGCCAACGTTTCCCAGTCTCCGGTCCAATATTCGTATGAATATGTATTTGGGGGCCGCTGACAGCGACGCTTTACGCTCCAGTTGCCCGTCCCGTGGATCCGGACCCGAGTCCGCAGCGTTCGCCGTGTGGGGCTCGTCCTTACTTTGACGGCTTTATGAATAACACTCGCAGCACATTACCGCGGGTCGCCACCCTCCTCCCTGCCCGGCCCGTCCCGCCCCGTCCAAACCGTACACCTGCGCCTTACACTTCATCTATACAGAAGCCTTCATGACCACTGGGTGCTTTAGTGCAAATATCATAACCAGGGACAATTTCTCCTCCCGATTCGCCTGATCCACTTTTCTCCGAAATAAAGAGGTTAAATAAAAAATGTGATAACATTAATTACTAAATATAGTAGTGCTATAGTACTTAGTTTTGACATATACAACTATTATAATAATGCATAACTATTCTAATATTATGTGTTATAATAGTTCCCGTATTACGATTTTTCGCCATTGCTTTGGTGCATTTCTCAGACCAGAACTGAAATTCTCAAAACGACTTGTTAAAACTCCATTTCTGCTTATTAGTTGCGCACCTCATAACAGCAAAATCGCATTGTTTTGAACAAACACCAAATGCCAAATGCTTGGTACATCCACGCAACAAAACAACTGTCTGCTGTTTATTCTCATTTTCTCATCTCAGTCAAAATGCGTTATGCCTTCTTCTCTGCTCATTGCTTTTGTGGTTCTGGCCAAAATGACGAACTAGTTCTCATAATCTATCTAACATATTTATTTATGTATTTCGACATGGCAATGGACCAACCACAACCAAGCACAGCTGATGAAACAGGCACGGCAGCCTGGAAGAAGGCAGTTAGGATGCAGGGTGGAGGAGCAAGGAGACAAAGCAGAGGTAGAGGAAGAGCAAACCAGGTGCACAGGTCTGCTCCTGGTGAAATAAGGGCCACCATTGTGAAGCACGTTGTCAATCATGGTCTCACAATGGATGAGGCCGGTCGAAGGGTACAGGCAAGTGTCGGACGAACTACTGTCGTCTGGAGAACAGGTGGGTATATGTATATTGTAAAGCCTCAAAGTACAGAGTTTGCAGTAACTTGCTTTACTGTATATTTTCTTTACATATATTTTCTGTATATTTTTCTTCTGTATTGTACACTAGTACATTTACTGTACGTATTTTCTCCATTTTACAGTACTGTCCAAATAGGACTGTATGACTACCTCACAGGGGTATTGCAGGGCATCTTTTTACTATTCAACGTGAGGAGGCCATTTGTGCCATGGTGGTTGTAAATAAGTTGACTACAGGACTTAAAGAGAGCTGTGATTGAAGACAACGATGTTTGAATGTTTTTCTGCTTGGGGGTGGAAGGCTTATGATCACCAGCCTCATACCCAGTTGAGCTTGTTGGATGCCATGAATGCAGCGTGCGAGCAGATAAATATGGTCTCCTGCAGAGGATGGATCCGTCATTCAAGAAGGCATTTTCCACACTGCATTGCTAGAGAGAATATTGGAAGGAATGTCAATGAAATCCTGTGGACTGACAGACGAAGACGTCAGGGTGTGTAAAAAACGTACAGCTATGTCCACACTACTGCGTTCTACAGAGTGTTTCTTCTGTTTCCATTTGTGCTTTTTCCTTCCTTCTTTTTTATAACTATTTTCTGTACAATACAGTAAAGAACACTATAAAAAATTCTGTTTCATATCCAGTCTCTGGCAATCAGTCCTCTGTTTGTGCTTTTTAACTTACCAAAACTACTTCTACTACGTTTTACTGTAGTATTGAAACTTTTATTGTGCACCATCAAACAATTTTCCAAAAATCCTACTTACAGTGTATCCAGTGTCTTGCAATCAATCCCTGAACATGGTAACTCGGCAATTTGAAACTGTAGTATAGAAAATGTTAATATGCTGCCTTATGGATTTCAGACAATATTAACAAAATCCTTGTCAACATTTTCAATACAGATCAAACAATTATATTGAAAACATGTTCACGCATTCTTACCATCTTGTTCACAGGCAATGTCATTCTGATGTCACCGACAGTGTCACTGACATAAATATTTGCTTCTGGGGCATAAACTAAGCATTTTGAGCAAGTTACTTGCCTTTGCAGGTAATACACTGTGTTTTACGGTTTGCACATATTGTTCTGTGAAATGCACATATTGTGATGCAAACTTAAATTATGTTTCAAGAAACACACCAAAGCAATTGAGAAAAACTAAGATGGAAATTCCCTTCAGTGTCTGCAAGGCCGGAAACGTTTGGTTCTTGGGCGTCAAACAGCGCGCAGCAAGAAACGCTTTAGCACGTAAAACAGCGTAAATGTAATGATAACACCATATCTTATAATGCAAATAAAATGTAATTCATGCATCCAAATAACTTCACGAAGTGAAATATTGTTGCTTACAAATATAGCACGAAAATTATTGGACAAATTCTGCGATAGAGGGACTGGATAGACTGAAAAGCGAAGACACGTGAAGTACCCTGTAAGGGAAAGGGGTACAGTCCTGGTACAGTTTTGTTCCCCAAGGTAAATTCGACTAAAAGGCATATTTACCATACAGCTAGGGCACACCTGGCAGATCCTCGAGGGTACAATTCCAGTGACAAGCAACTGTACCCTCAAAGCTACAAATAGTTTTTTTTCCTGACAGTGTAGCAGAACGATCAAAAGTTTTTGGAAATGTGTGCATGTTGAAGGTCACTTGACTATAAAGGAAGCTGTGGTTGACCAAGGAAGGGGCCGCTGTACCGACACTGCACTGAGCATGTTGTCGTGTGACGCTTTCCTCTGCAGAGCAAAGAATCGCAACTTGGTTTGCCCGTTGTTTTACTGGACCTGATCAAAGAATTGCCACGAGAATTCTAACGTAGTTCGTATGAGCTAGTTGTGTAGTGGTTAGGACTGCAACCGTATAATCTAAAAGCTCACTGGTTCGAGTCCCTGACCC
>JAODKN010000045.1:3834707-3848069 GCA_026774425.1 Petrocephalus zakoni
CTGAAGCCCTGGTGATTACTGCGCATGCGCCATAAGATTCTTGGTTGTCCGGCCCCCAAGGAGACAGTCTGGTAAAACTCTGGCCCTCTGACAAATATAGTTGATGACCCCTGGCTTAGAGGTTGCAGGGTAAGAGTCACCGAGTAAGGGACTTGCTCTGAGGCCCAGTGCCAATGCTGGGATTTGAACTCAGTACCAGGTAGTCTGTATTTATACGTACATGGATGGATTTGCAGTTTACTCAAACCCACCCCACGTGTTCATGACATTGAAAACCACTACTAAGGGATTCAGTTTCCAGACAGTTTATTCAGCTGTTATACAAAAAGCTTCAGGATGGCGGGACAGCAGCCTGGCTCCTCTGCACCGACACCCTGGTGTGGGTCTTGGCCAGATGGTCGGTGAACTCCTGCAAGTGAAAAGGGCAGTCAGCACATTTCCAGGGGGGAAGGTGGGCCTCCATGCCTTGTAGGGGAATACCCAGAATCCCTTTCACTGCAGATTACCAGCCCTGATTAACACATCAGTGATCACAGCTCACCTGGTATGGAGACTTGGTGAAAACAGTCTCCTTCCAGAGGTCTGGGGTCAGGTAGCTGTAGGTCCTGGAGATGGCGTCAAAGGTGGCCTTGGCTGGAAGGGGGGGGGTGTGTGTCATTTTGCAATCAGAGCACAGGGCAATAGTGCCCCTCTAATCTGCACAGAGCAGCACCGCAACACGGGCAGGCGGCCACCTTACCGAAGTTCCCCAGTGTGGCCGTGCATCCTCTGGCGGAGGTGTAGCAATCATCGATACCCGCCATCATGAGCAGCTTCTTGGGGACAGGAGCAGACACGATGCCGGTACCGCGAGGAGCCGGGATCAGGCGTACCAGGACGGAGCCGCAGCGGCCAGTCACCTGCACAGAAGCACACACTCCGTTAAGCACAGGCCGCACTCGAGCTAAAGACAGCCAGCCCACGAGTGCCGGTCGGACGGCGCACGCACCTTGCAGGGCACTGTGTGTGGCTTCCCGATCTTGTTCCCCCAATAGCCCCTCCTCACGGGGATAATGGACAGCTTGGCCAGGATGATAGCCCCACGGATGGCGGTGGCCACCTCCTTAGAGCACTTCACTCCAAGGCCAACGTGGCCGTTGTAGTCGCCAATAGCAACAAAGGCCTACAAATCGGATGAGATCATCAGTACAAGCGAGAGGCTGGTGGGGGCCTCAACAGAAAAAGTCACCAGACAGGCTTCATGAGACTCACCTTGAACCTGGTTCTCTGACCTGCCCGAGTCTGCTTCTGCACGGGCATGATCTTCAGCACCTCATCCTTCAGCGAGGAGCCCAGGAAGAAGTCGATGATCTCAGACTCCTGCAAGAGCACGGAGATGTTACCCAAGCACACGGTCAAATGTCGGTAGTTTCGGCTCAGCCGGCCGCCCGCAGGCTTACCTTGATGGGCAGGGAGTACAGGTAGATCTCCTCCAGGGATTTGATTTTCATGTCCTTCACAAGGCGACCCAGTTTGGTCACTGGAACCCACTGGAAGGAAGAGCCTCAGATAAGCATTCTGCAGACTACTCACATCATCCCAGTCATAGCAAATGATCAACTGTAAAATAACGTGATTGTTTCACCACTAATTGAGATTTAACAGTACAAGGCACTGCCGTCTCACCCACAAGCGATGATCTTTATTATTCCCTTCAACGACAACTCCCCCAGCCACGGAGCACAGGCTGATCGAGCGCTTTTAGAAGGGCTCACACCGAGGCTTTCCCACCCTCTCGGCGCTCCGGGGTTCACACTCACCTCCTTGTCGTCGGCCTTGCCGCCCCGGGCCCCGCGGCCTCTCCCACGACCCCGGCCGCGGCCACGACCGCGTCCCCGGCCTCCGGTACCGAAGCCACCGCGAAAACCCCCTCTACCACCGGCGTCGTCCGCCATTTGCTGCAAAAGCAAGATAAAGGCGAGTTAAACGCGGAGTACCTAATAGGAAAGATGCTATACAGGCTTCCGCATGTTAACAGATGCTAAGCTACTAAGCATTTAGCTCGCTCCTGATCCAAAAAACACACCATAACCATAAATTGTACGCGCAAACTCTCTCTAGTATGTGTGTGTGTGTATGTATCTGTGTATATATATATATATATATATATATATGAATAAAAAGCCGCCATATTTGATCGCTACAGTTCGATACCAAGGAAACTAGTTATTGCATACATGACGAATTCCTTAAATGCATCTGTAACATACTTCGATAGTAACATGTCATTGTACTTTTGTAATGCACTGTCGTACTATCAGTATCACATGTTAAAAGATGGCAAAGATGTTTATTAGATTTAACATTTTCCCGGCGCCCTCCACAAGCCGCGCACACTTACGTGATTCGTTAGACAGGAAGAAGGAAGTGACGCCGGCCTCGCGCGCTAGTATATGGCATGAACTCCCGCGAGATCTTCGCTCTATGACGCACACAGGCTTCTTTTTTTGCGGGGTGGTAGGGGAGGTCTGAAGAGAAAGTGGAGTCAGTTGTAATAGAACCTTCAATTTTAACAGATCGCAAAGGTATTGTGATTAAAATTAATTTGCTAGGGACTCAACATAAAAAGATAAATCGAGGTTACTGGAAACTTAACAATAAACTGTTGAAGCATGATGTGTTTAACAGATTATTGTCAAATATTGGAAACAATCAAATATTTTACACACATACAAAAATAAATGGGAACTAATAAAAATTTGAAGTTAAAAAAATGGCTATACGTCAGAGTAATCTCCTAAATCTTCTAAAATTAATAAAGAAAAGGAAATTAAATTAAACGATTTAAAAGATAATAAGTCCCCTGGGAGTGATGGACATTTAAACATTAAAAGATGACCTTGCTTTTTTTTGCTGGCAGTTTTTCAGGAATCGTTGATTTCAGGTGAACTTCCTACATCACTGAAGCAGGGAATCATTACACTTATCCTTAAGCCTAATAAAGACAATTAATATATAGAAAATTGGATACCGATTAGTTTATTGAATAACGATGCAAAAATTTGCGCACTAGTGTTTGCCAAAAGGCTTAAAAAGAGCTTAAACATGGTCATTGATGAAGAGCAATCAGGTTTTTTGAAGGGTAGATATATTGGTAATAATATTAGATTGGTACTTGATTTGATAGATTATAGGCATCTTATTCCTCATAATAGTTTCATTCTGTTTATCGACTTCTACAAAGCATTTGATACGATAGAGCATGCTTTTATGCTTAGGGTGATTGACTTTTTTGGCTTTGGGACTTACTTTTTGAGAACTATTAAAACTCGTTATAATGGATGTAATAGTATGGTTCAGTTATCTCACGGTACTTTTTTTGGTAAGTAAGTTATTATTTTTATTTTTATTAGTGAGTGTTAGCAACTCATATTAAGAGAACAAGCTTTGACGGAATTATGGTGTTAGGGAGACAAATTAAACTGAGTCAAATTGCTGATGACACTACTCTGTTTTTAAAGGATGAGGAACAAATAGACACAGCTGTGCAGTGTCTGAAGGAATGTGCAGTAGTGTCAGGCCTAAAAGTGAACAAGAACAAATCCGGACTCCTCCTTCTTAAAAATTGTGTTTTGTCGGAATTAGGGGGTATACCAATTAAAAATGTGGCTACATACTTGGGAGTTGTAATATGTAAGGAGTCTCATCAAAGAGAAGAATTAAATTTTAAACCTATTTTGGAAAAGACTTTATTTGGAACAATAAAAACATTCTTTATAAAAATAAGAGTATTGGTCTTGGTTTGAAAATGGAATTATCAAAGTCTGTCAATTATTGAATATTATTGAACAAGGCTTATTACTTTCTTGTACAGTATTCCTTGACAAATTCAAAATTCCGGTGAAACCCAAAGAATATGCTATTGTGTTTGATGCTGTGCCAAGAAAAATTGTCCTATTAGTACAAAATTGCGGTCAAATAAACACTGAAATTTGGGTGGACAAAATTTTGGTTAAAGGAATTGATGTATTAGGAAAAAAGTCTATTCAAGGAATGTTATATTCCAACTTCAACTGTTTTTTGGTCATCTTTATTTGACTATATTAACTGAAAAAGAGCGTGGACTAATATTAATAAATATTTTGTTTGTAATAAAACCAAAGAGGTATCATTTAAATTTTTACACAGGATTTAACCGGTAAAACAGGTACTTGAAAGATTTAATTTAAACATAAAGGACACCTGTTAGTTTTGTAGTTTTTCAAAGCAGACCATTATTTATCTTTTCGTCCATTGTTTATACTCTAGATTATTTTGGATAGATATGTCTAATTTCTTGACGAATGCTTTTGAAATATTGATTAAAATTTATTTATTTGATGTAATGCTTTATTTTACAAGGGATACTTTGAGCAGAGATGTATGTTATATAACACAGCTCTTCATTATACTTGGAAAATTTCATATCCATAAAAGAAAATGGTCCAATGCTAAAACATTTTTTTTTCTTTTTATTAATGAGTTTAAACTATACAGCACCACTTTAAGTTCTATTAAAAACAAAAAAGCTATAAGATAACACAAACTATTTCTTTTTTATAAACTTGTGTAATTACCCCTGGCGCATTGTTATGTGTTAGACGTGGCTATTATATTTTGTATTCTGTATATTTGGTATTTGGAAATGAATGTACAATGTTTGTGTTAAAAAATGAAATAAAAAAATGGTATCTGACTAGCAGGTGAACATGCTCCCATCGACCTGTGCTACACGTCTTTTCTAGGGTATTAACTGGCCAATCGGGGACCTCTATTCTCATGAATATTGAAGAGACTTCCCCTACCTCCCTGCAAAAAGGCAAGTCACGGGCAGAGATTACCTCGAGCCCAGCCCCTATCGGGCTTACTTGCTGGCTTCATTAACCCCACCTGGGCTGGACTGAAAAAAAATGCACCTTTTTATGCTTAACTTGTGGGTTACAAAATGCATAGAGGAATAGATAGATAAAGAAGAAAGAAGTGTGTTTTTTCTAATTAAAGCTGGAAAACTCCCAGTGTTGATAACTTGAAATTTGCATTTCATTGAATGTGGAATTTCACTGAATGTGGAACTATCTGGTGTCACTAAGGACAATACTTTATACACTAACCGGCAAAAAAAAAGTCGCACACTTTAATATTTTGTTGAACTGCCCTTAGCTTTGATTATGGTGCACACTGGTCCATGCATAGTTTCCACCTGCTTATGCAACATCACAACACTTTTTCCCATTCAGATCTGCACTCATTTTTCACAGAGATCTTGTATTGCTGATAGGTGAGTTGAACCCAGGGGCGTTTCTAGGATTTTTATTTAAGGGGGGCTCAGCCCCCATAGATGTTTAACACATATTTGGCTTGTTCAGAATCAGTACTCAAATGAGTCTTCCTGATCACACACACATGCACTATTTACTGTATAAACACAAAATTGTATTGTTTGCATTTCTAGTACAAACCTTTTTCTATGTTAAAAAAAATCAGAAAAATGTAACCACAAAACAGCATATAACTCTAAACTTACATTGATTAGCAATTTAAACAATGAAATAAACTATGTGGGTGCAGTTATTAACTTTCAAAAGTAAAAAAAAAAAGTTCTTTTTGTAGCCCTGTTACTGTTTTTAATCATTTATGTGCATAACTCTATGCACTGTGTAATGTTTTATATAGACAGTTTTCCAATTAAAATTGCAACAGCATCATTGTTTTATAAAGTAGACTATAGGTTGATAGGGTATGTATTAAGGGCTTCATTTTCGCTAGAGGAGACAGCTGGTGCGATGATGTAACACAGCGAAAATTTTGACAGTTTGCAAACTGTATTTATGAAAAAGGACTGCACTGATGCAGATATAACAATTTATCCTCGCTCTGTGATGCCGCAGTCTGTGATGCTTCAGTTGAAGACCGCGCTGAAAGACGGGGCAGAGGGGACGTGGGCGATCACCAATTTGTGTAAAGTTTACAGAGAATTTTTAGGGGGGCTGAGTACAAATGTTAGGGGGGCTAAAGCCCATGGTTGAACCACTCATTGGGATTAAGCTCCCCGAACCACTCTTCGACAATTCGAGCCTGACGAATCTTGGCATACTCATTCTGTAATATGCCCATGACATTAGAAAAGAAATAATCCATTGCTGGGATAACCTGGCCATTCAGTAGATTCAGGTACTCAGCTGCAGGGACAAAGTGGAGCGGCTGACAGCATGGTGCACTGATATCAACCTGCTCCTGAACACAAGTAAGACCAAGGAGCTCGTTGTGGACTTCAGGAAAAAGAAAATGAACATCAAACCACTTTACGTCGGAGGGGACTGTGTTTAGCGGGTAGACCTGTCCTGGGGGGTGAACACAGCTGAGCTGGCAAAGAAGGCTCAGCAGAGACTTTATTTCCTGCAGAGTCCTCAGGAAAAATAACATCCCCCAAAAATTGCTGGTGTCCCTCTATCACTGCTCTATTGAGAGTATCCTGTGCTACTGCCTTTGCGTGTGGCTTTCCAGCTGTAGGTCAGAGGAAAACACCCCAGCAGATCATCGGCTACTCTTTACCCTCTCAGGATGAACTGCAGGAAATATTCAGCGTGACACTAGGATACAGAGGTGGACATTTCTGGTCCAGAAAGTAAAAATCCTGAACAAGTTTTTTGTTTCAACTAACCAGCTGAGTACTATGTGACTGTGCACAGAGCAGTAGACAAATACTAATATTCATTTTATTTTAGCTTTATTTGTTTTTTACTTTTCATGATAACAGGTCCCTGTGTATTGACAAGTTCAGGTCCAAAAAGTACAAATCCAGTCCAAGGGTTTGTAACACGTCCAATACTTTTGGTTTGATTCTGCTGGAGACGGGTAGGCCATACACCCATAATCAAAGACTGATCTCATAATCGTCCAATTTAGCAGGGATACCCTCCTTGCCACCCAGTTTTGTCCCGACAAACAGCGAAGGAGGTTAAGAGTCTTTTTACACTTATCCGTGATTCTATCTAAATGAGCCTTCCACGTCAAATTTTTCATCCGACCAGACCCCAAGGAACCTAATTGTCTTTACTTGTTCAAGTGGATGTATGTCCAATCTTAAAGTAACAGATGGAAGCTTTTGCCTTCATTAGAAACAAATGACTTGCGTTTTTAAAAACAGACAATTTCAATTTGAACAGGTGAGGTCCCTGTGTATTGACAAGTTCAGGCCCGAAAAGTACAAATCCAGTCCAAGGTTTTGTTTCCACCACTCAGTCGATTACTCTGTGACTATCACTCTTTATGCTCATCTGCTTGGTTGACCTTAGACTGGATTTGTACTTTTTGAGCCTGAACTTGTTGGTAATGGATTACTTTTCTGAGCAACGTCCCGAACATTAATTACATCCTAACACTCAAAAGTCTTAAACCCTCTTAACAAACAGCTTTTAAGCTGTCTGAATTTTCACTGGCCACCACTTACTTGTTTTGTTTGTAATGGATTACTTTTGTGAGTAACATCCCCAACACTGGATGTAACACAGGACGCAACAGATAAAACATGGTTATAAATGAGAATTCAGTGGAGTTAGGCAGATCGATATGTTGAGACAATGTTTGCAATGTAACCAATCAGATGTCAGGATTTGTTTAGAGCCCGCCCACTGAATTTGATAGGTGACTTTGACAGATTATTTTAATGGTTGCTGGTAATCTCTCTTCAGGTCCACCCCCTAAAGCTTGGCACATCTAGACTCTGGTATTTTTGCCCATTCTTCATGGCAAAACTGCTCTAGCTCCTTCGAGTTGGATGGGCCCCACTTGTGTACAGCAATCTTTAAATCATACCAGAGATTCTCGATTGGAATGCAGTTTGGGCTTTGACTGGACTGTTCCAGGACATTCACCCGTTTCTCTTTAAACCACTGGAGTGTTACTTTAGCAGTGTGTTTAGGGTCATTGTCCTGCTGGAAGGTGAACCTCCGTCCCAGTCTCAAATCTCTGAAAGACTCAAACAGGTTTCCCTCAAGATCCATCTTTCCTTCAATTCTGACCAGTTTCCCAGTCCCTGTAGATGAAAAACATCCCCACAGCGTGGTGCTGCCCCCACCATGCTTCTCAGCATGATGGGAGGTGGGAGATGTTCGCCAGGCATGGCCTTGTCCTTGATGGCCAAAAAGTTTTATTTTAGTCTCATCTGACCACAGCACCTTCTTCCACATGTTTGGGGAGTCTCCAATACACATTTTGGCAAATTGCAAACAGTCTGTCTTTTTTTTTTTTGGACAGCAATGGCTTTTTCTTTGCCGCTCTTCCAGACGCCCAGCTGTGTGCATTGGCTTATAGTGCTCCTATGGACAGTCACTCCCATCTCTGCAGTAGAGCCGCCCAGCTTCTTCAGGGTTATCTTCGGCCTCTTGTTTGCTGCTCTGATTAATGTCCTCCTTTCCTGGTCTGTGAGTTTTGATGGACGGCCCTCTCTTGGCAGGTTTGCTGTGGTGCCATAATCCTTGGGATGTTCAGGGTTTGGGATATCTTTTTATAGTGTTCAATGACTCAATCCCTGAAATGCAGCGTTGAGGTAAGTTCAGGTAAGAAATAGTGGGTTAAATGCGTTAATATTTTTAATCAGATTAATCACGATGCTGGATTAACGCGTCAATTTTGACAGCCCTAGTCTTAATTCTACGACATGTTAAATTTTATTGTTATCGGTTTTATCAGTTTCGGGACGAAACAGAGCCAATTTGATAAAAGGTGCCGGCAAATCGATTAACACATTTGGGGCACCTGCAGCTGTACGCCTGTATGTTCTGTGCCTACCTTGGCATTTAGATTTATTGTTTGGCTAACATTACGGTTTTTATTTGTTTGCCTCCTTATGGCTACAAGAGAAAAGTTAAATGAGTAGTAGAGCTGCGCGATTCTGTATGAAATACAAATTTTAGTCACTCAGAATCCAGATCGCGATTTTGGATTACTGTTCTTCAGCGATAGCTTTGTTTCTTTATCTATGTCTCTTTATTCTATGACTAATTCCCATACCCTCATTCATCTTCCGTGAAGCAGCAGCATGACATCGGCGCTGTTGAAGAGATGGTGGAGGAAGAACTCACCAAGAAGAAGTCCCGGAGAATGTCTGGTGACTGCTGGGACTCTGGAGACAGCAATGCTCTCCCCAGCCTTGTCACTGTGGACCCGGAGGTACGTTGATCAAAGATTATCAGTGTGATCTCAAAGTACAGCTCTACCTCAGCTTCCCTGTCTGAAACAGAACGTGTTTTTGCTTCCTCCAAGTCACTGACATCTGGAACCTCCCCTACTGGGAGTCTCCTGTGGTGGCACCAGACATCCCACCTAATGAGGGTCCTTCCATGACCCAGACAAGGTAAACAATACCTGTATGACCTGAGTGGCGGATCTGTAATAAACTGTATCGAGATGTTTGATGAGGTAGTTTTTATTTCATTCTTTCTCTCCTGCATTGTCTCCTCTCTAAGATTCCCCAGGTGGCACATTCCTTTCTCCATGAGGAAGAGGGGTGATGCGACAGAGGGACCGGACAAGCGGCTGGCCTGCCTCAGGTAAGTGCTAAGCTCCCATAAACCTTCTGGAGCAGGGTTCCCCAGCTGTTAAAATCATTTACATTTACATTTACAGCATTTGGCAGACGCCCTTAGCCAGAGCGACTTACATAAGTGCTTTGAGACTCTACATTGAACTTTTCCCAATACTAGCTCAATAAAACCCAGGCTATGAATACCAATGGTCTAGTACCCAGTTCGGAAAGGGTTTTTTTTTTCATCACTGAAGACCTGGGTGGGTGAGGTTTTGAGGTACATTTGTGTTTCTGTCTTTCAGGCTTCCAAACCTCGGGCATACCTGCTATATGAATTCCATGCTGCAGTGTCTATTCCACCTGCCAGCCTTCTGCAAGGACATGAAGATGCAGGCGGAACACTGGGATCTAGTGGACTATGCAGACCTGATGAGGTACCTAGCAGAAGTATACACCTCAGCTCTCCCACAGAACTCTATACGTGTGATTTTTCTATTACGAAACCCACAGGTGTCACTGCCCTAATCACAAAGATTTTAATCATTTGAGTGAAAGTGGGGATACCTGTCATACCGAGCTGGACAGAGAAGTGGAGGCACGCAGGAACTGTCACACCCCGTCCGGGGTCGCTTTATTAAACAAATACAAGAATCGCTCGAGCAGAGCGGGCACAGCGGATCCGGTCGCTCTGAAACTCAGGAGCCGCTCGGGCAGAGCGAGCGCAGCAGAGCCGGTTGCTCCGAAACTCAGGAGCCACTCGGGCAGAGGGGGCGCAACGGAGCCGGTCGCTCCGAAACTTAGCAGGGGGTGCGTTGTGAACCAGACGGGCTCGGCAGCGGGAATAGCCCAGGTCGTGGGTGCAGGCAGGACAGGGGGGCGAGGTATGAGGTCCTTGAGGACTCGCGGAGCACGTGCGGGCTCCCTAGGGGACGGCTGCCTAGGTCTCGAGAGCAGAGAGAGGCAGACGGGTTACGACAACAAGGCGGATGGACAATATCTCCCATCGGAAAAGTGTTGCGGGAAGCCATAAAAGGGTTCAGGCTCAGGTGTGCCTTGTTTCCCCCTGACAAGCAGCCCCCCCCCCCCAAAGGCCAACTCCTGGCGGCCAGGGCACGGGACGGGGGGCGCCCACGAAGGTGCAGGTGGGGCCGGTCGGGGTGGGCGAGATGGAACTGTCAGGTCGGGATCGAGGACATCCGAGGCGGGCACCCAGGCGCGTTCTTCTGGCCCGTAGCCCTCCCTGTCGACCAGATACTGGAGCTGATCGCGTCGCCCGCAGGAGTCAAGCAGGGCACGGACTCTGTAGGCGTCGCCGTCGTCAAGAGGGATCGGAGGCGGCGGGGCGGCATCGGAAGGGTGGATCGCGCTGTACTGAACCGGTTTCAGGAGGGACACGTGGAAGATAGGGGAGATCCGGCAAATCCGTGGCAGCTGTAGACGGTAGGAGACAGTGCTTACCTGACAGAAGATGCGGATGGGGCCGATGTAGCGGGGTGCCAGTTTGCGACAGCCAGGGAGACGGAGGTTCTTTGTGGACAGCTAGACACGCTGTCCGGGGCGAAGGGGGGGGCGCTGGTCGTCGGTGCCGGTCGGCTTAGGCTTTGATGTAGAGGGAGCGCTGCTCCCACACCTGCCGGGACATCCATGGCGTGGGTGTCCCACAGAAACAGCGGCGGCTGGTACCCAAAGACACAATGAAAGGGGGAGAGGTCTATGTCCGGGCGGGTGCGTGTGTTCAGCAGGTACTCGACCCAGGGGAGGGAGCGTGCCCACTGCTCCGGGCGGTCTGTGCAGAGGAGACGAAGCGCCTTGGCCACCTCCTGGTTGGTGTGCACTGCCGCTCTGTTGGTCTGGGCGTGGTAGCTGGAAGAGAGACTGAGAGACACACCCAGGTGAGAACAGAAGGCACGGAAAGCGCGAGCGGCGAACTGGGGTCCACGGTCGGAAACTAGATCCTCGGGGATTCCCGTAAAGCGGAACACCCAGTGTAGCAGGATCTCGGCTAGGTTGCTCGCAGATGGGAGTTTGGGGAGAGGTATCAGGCGGCACATGCGGGAGAACGATCCACCACTATGAGGATCGTGGTGTTGCCCTGGGAACGGGGAAGGTTGGTGATGAAGTCCATCGCGAGATGGGACCACGGTCGCTGGGGAACGGGAAGTGGTTAAAGGAGACCGGCCGGAGGACTAGTGTCTGCCTTGTGTTGCGCGCAGACAGGACAGAACCGCACATACTCCTCCACTTCCTTCCGCCAGCTCGGCCACCAGTACCGGTGAGCTACTAGGCGGGCAATTTGGGCGACACCGGGATGCCCGGAACTGAGGGAGGTATGAACCCACTGCAACACAGAGGGACGCTGTGGAGGGGGTACAAAGAGCTTCAGAGGGGGACAGCCTGCAGGTGTCGCCGACTGGCCTTAGGCGTCACGGATGATGAAGTCAAGATCCCAGGATACAGGGGTCAGGAAGCAGAACGCCGGCAGGATCGGCTCGGGGTCATCACGCAGCACCGCAGGTTGCGGTGATCAGTGAATATCTGAAATCGGTGTGTTGCTCTCTCCAGCCAGTGCCTCCACTCCTCCAAGGCAAGCTTGAGTGCGAGCAGCTCCCGATTTCCCACGTCGTAGTTGCATTCGGCGGCGGAGAGCTTGCAGGAGAAAAACGCACAGGGCCAGAGAATCCCGCCGTCAGGGGGCCACTGGGAGAGCACCGCCCCTACTCCAACCTCGGAGGCTTCCACTTCCAGCACGAACGGCAGCGAGGGGTCGGGCTGGTACAATACCGGGGCGATGGTGAAGCGGTGTTTAAGCGCACGAAAGACGGAGTCAGCATCCGGGGTCCAGCAAAACGAGCGGCCAGAGCCATGAAGAAGAGCAGTGAGAGGGGCGGCCACTGAGTTGAACCCTTTAATGAACCGCCAGTAGAAGTTGGCAAAGCCAAGGAAGCGCTGGAGAGCCTTGATGGTGTGGAGTATGGGCCACTCCTTCACCTCCTTCACCTTCTCCTCATCCATCCCGACACCGCCAGGGCGGATGATGTACCCCAGGTACTTGATCGCCGGCAGGTGGAATGCACACTTCTCCCCTTTCACGTACAGGTGGTTTTCCCGGAGACGCTGGAGTACCTGTCAGATGTGGGAAAGGTGCTCCTCCCAGGAACAGGAGTAGATTAGGATATCGTCAATGTACACTATGACGAACCGGTTGAGCATGTCCTGGAAGACATCACACATGAACTTCTGGAAGATGGAAGGACTGTTCGCTAATCCGTACGGCATCACGAGGTATTCGTACTGATAATGAAGGCAGATGCGAATGAGGTTGTAGGCGCTGCGGAGATCCAATCGGGTGAAGAGGCAGGCCTCTCGCAGTCGTTCCAGCGCCGACGGGACGACGGGGAGCGGGTCCCTCCTTGCGGGTGGCGGCATTCAGCACAAGGTAGTCGTTACACGGCCGAAGCCCCCCGTCCTTCTTCTTGACGAAGAAGAAGCTGGAAGAGATGGGGGAGGTGGACAGGCGGATAATACCGTGTGCGAGGGATTCCCGGATGTAGGTCGCCATGGCTTCCTCCTCTGGCCTGGAGAGCGCATAGAGGCGAGCCTTGGGCAAGGGGCCGCCCTCTTCCAGCTCGATGGTGCAGTTGGAGTCCCTGTGGGGAGGCAGGACAAAGGCGCGGTCCCGATTAAACACATCGTCAAAATCCTGGTATTCCCCCGGGATCGGGGTGGTCCCCTCCGGGGCCGGGCTCGCCACCGTAGAGACCCAGCAAGACACGGACAGGCAACAGGACCGACAGGTGGCTGACCAAGCACACAGCTCC
>JAODKN010000045.1:3873244-3899997 GCA_026774425.1 Petrocephalus zakoni
TTGTCCTCCCATCCTCCATTCCATTGTCCTCTCATCCTCCATTCCATTGTCCTCTCATCCTCCATTCCATTGTCCTCCCATCCTCCATTCCATTGTCCTCCCATCCTCCATTCCATTGTCCTCTCATCCTCCATTCCATTGTCCTCCCATCCTCCATTCCATTGTCCTCTCATCCTCCATTCCATTGTCCTCTCATCCTCCATTCCATTGTCCTCCCATCCTCCTCTCATTTTGCTCTCCTCTTATCCTCTAGTCATTCTCTACTCCTCCCATCTTCCCTTCATTCTGTACACATCCCTTTCTCCTCTCATTCTCTCTTCATTCTGTACTCTTCCCTTTCTCCTTTCATCCTCTACTTCTCCCATCCTCCCTTCATTCTGTACTCTTCCCTTTCTCCTCTCATTCTCTACTCCTCTCATTCTCCCTTCATTCCATACTCTTCCCTTTCTCCACATCTCCTTATTCTCCCCGTCCTGTTGCCTCCCCCTTGTTGCCTAATCCGCTGCTGTCTCTGACTGCTCCTGTCTGCCTCTCTCCCTCTGTCCCCAAGCCCTAAGGCCTCCCTCCTACTGCTTTTTGTGCCTTTGTCTCTGTGTTCAGTATGGGACAGTACAGCACAGGCAGGCTAATTTGCTCCTTACTTCCATCATGAATGAAACAAATGCTGTAGAAGATTTTATTGGTACATCTGCGCACCAATAGCAACAAGGAGTCACCAGTACAGTGTTACTATAACATTATATTATACTAGTGCACCCGCAAATCAGACTATGAAATTCATCTGAAGCTAGGCAAGTTTGGCCCTGCCCAGTACTTGAATGGGAGACCATCTAGGTAAACTGGGTTGCTGCTGCATGAGGTGTTGGTGTGGCCACCAGGTTAGCCCAGTGCTCCAGTGCAGTGACAGGGACACTGTGCTGTAAAATTGGTGCCGTCCTTCAGATGGGATGTAAAACCAATATCCTGACTCTCTGAGGATATGAATCAGGGCATCTTTTGAAATAGTAGGGATGGTGCCCCGATATCCTGGCTAAAATCGCCCCCTAGGGCCTCCTACACTATATCTAGGTGGTGAATTCTCTCCCGCCCCTTCACCACCTTAGCCAGGTGGGTGCTATACGGTGTTGGTGGCTGAAGTGGCTCCCCATTGGTTCTGTAAAGCTCTTCCAGTGTCTTGAAAAGTGCTACAAAAATGTATCATTCCCGCATAGAGGCAGCCATGGTGTCAGAGGAACTTGGAATCAGCAGCATCATGGACCTTCAGGAGGCACTGCTGAAGTGAGGGAGTCACCCCCGCGAAGGGGCCTTGTAAGGCGTATGGCCAAGCCTGCAGTAAAAATAACCCGCGGGGGGAAGGCGAGTGCTCAGCCGCTCTAACGAGTGAAATGAGGGGCACAGCGGCCTGGACCACATCCAGATGAAGCCACCGGGCACTGGGACGGTCACCATGGCTGACGTGGAGGTGTGTTGGCTTCACACTGCCATTTATTACACTGACTTTACTGGGCTAGCTGCAGGCTTGGGGGGGTGCAGCATTAGCGTGCACATGTGTTATTTCATTCTGAACGTACATCTCTGATGCCATATTAGTCCAACCTTGTGATATATTAATTAATTGTTTTACTTTTTTCATAGCAATGTTTTATATAGATATGTTTTTCTGTGTTTTTGTGATTTCTTAAAGTGTCAAATACTTTAGGAAGTTTTTTTTTTATCATCCTTTATATTCATTCTCTTAATACCACTTATAACATTTGAATTTATCTTGGTATTTGGATAGAAATGCACCACATGTAATTCTCAGTATTTACAGTAAGTGATTTACACTGACATCCATCTATCTCGATGACCACAAAGAAACTAGAAACCTTAAGCTGTCTGTGCAACGCTGAAACTGATTTTGTAATGATTCACAGCCAATCGCACAGCTGGGTGGATTGGGAATTCGTGATTGGTGGATGCAAGAAGGGTGGGAAAAAGGGTTTTGCTTGATTGTTCTGTTGGTCGGTTAACTATGTGCTCATTCCCAGTAAATCTTCTGCTCAAACCCAACCTCAACCTTTGTATATATTATACTCCTGTGTCAAGTTCCCTATGCCAGAATTTACACCAGCCACAAAAATTGGAACAAACCCTTATACATGCTTATGACAAGTTATGTTGGCTGTCATGGAGGGCTTAGGGTGTCATGTAGCTGTCATACAGTGTAACTGTAAACTTTAAATTTTTTTTAGACATAGATGATAGAGTGAAATAGAGAGAGACCAGAGGGCAGGAAATAGAAAAACAGGAAGGCAAATTCGGTGAGGAAACGAGAGGATGTTACAGGAATGCATGACCTCAAGCCCCACCCACTTTTCCCTTTGCTGGAAGCGCTGTCATTTTAAGGGCGTCAGGAGAGAGTGAATGTTATACCTGAGGAGTGGGAATAAGAATGACAGCCCTGTGGGCTTAGCTGCGTTATTACATACGCGCACATGCGCACACACATACACACACACATATTTGTAATCATATCTTTGTGGGGGAACTCTCATGACAGCCTTAACCCCAACCCAGCCCTAACCTTAACCATAAGTAACTAAACAAAATACAAGACCTTTGGCATTTATAGTTTTTTGCTTTCTGAGAAATAGTCCCCACAATGTCAAAATAACAGGTTTTCATCACATTGTGGGGGGCATTTGGTCCCCACAATGTAATATAAACATAATCCACGCATACACACACACGCACACAGACATACATGCTTGTGCTCCCCATCGGGACATCACACTGTTCTTCTCTAAAGGTCCCTCACTCCAGTCTACAAAAAACTCACGTAAAAGCAATTACCAAACACACGGACGTTGACATACACTCGCCGCTCACATGCACAGAAATGCTGACCATTTTAACTGGGTGCCCTTTCTGTCATCCACTCGTGCATATTCACGTTCATACACGTCCACGTGAATTTAACACCATCATAAAGCTTAGAAAAGCACTGCTTGTGCAGCCTACAGTAAGCCGATATAATATTGTGCTGATCACTAATCCGAAACAGACCCAGTCTCTCAGTGCCGTGCTCTGCTAATTGACAGGCCAGACTCACCGCCCTCTATATTTAACCATCAGTTTCCATACCTCCACCCTGGTGTCACACTCACTACATCTCTCTTTTCACCATTTCTCGTCCTGTCATCGGCACACTCTTTCCATGCCGCTCCCTCGCACAGTCACTCATCCTTGAGCTCTCCTAATAAGGCAGGTGCCTTGTGCTGCCAAGACGGAACAGGGGTTAAATATACACGGAAAAGTCAGGAATGCCTTAGTGAATGGCGGTGGCCAGCTTTGTGTTTTTGGCTGTACAATCTAACTTCGGTTCATTGTTATGCAGCATGATTGTGTTTCTCTGTCTGCTGCTCAGTGGATCGCCGCCCTTGTGGGTGTCTACAGAACTACCCTAGTCTGTCCTACCGTATTTATTGCATCACTGTAGATCAATTTTAGGAACAATACAGTAGGTAGATGTGATTTACTGCACAGATACAGTGCCCTGACAGACAGATGAATCAGCAGAGGCTGATTCCCCTCTCACTTTTGTCTCTTTCAGCCATATGTCAGGCGTGAGTAATTCATTCTGAATTAATTCATTCTGAATTAACGTGCACCAGATATCAGTGAGGCACATGACAGATTCTTAGGGACTGTACACTGCCCTTCCTCTCTCCAGTCTATAGGGTCACCTCATGTGACCTGCAATTCTTAGGGTCCCAAACCAGTGTCTTTATCACTGCACCACCTGCTGGCCACAGTAAAGACTCTGAAAAATAGGTGGATGTGATTGATGTGTGATTTACAAATCATATAAACCTGTATTAAATTGAAAATACAACAAAGACAACATATCAAATGTTGAAACAGAGATTTTATTGTTTTATGACAAATATTGCTGAATTTGAATTTGATGCCAGCAACACATTTCAATGAAGTTGGAACAGGGGTTTGTTTACCACTTTGCTTTTTACACCCAAAACTATATATGTGTGTGATCATCGCATTAGACACCATATGCAAAACCAAGATTTCAAAATTATTTAAAAATATATTTCATAAATTGCAGTGATACAGAATTGTTGTGTTCTTGGTTCCCACACATTTTGTTTCATTTTGTTGTCTTGTATTGCTGTTTTGCTGTTTTTGTGTTATACAGTGCAGTGTGACTGTTATGTTTGCCATTGTACTGTGTCTAGAGATTTGAAAAATGCGAGTGCTTTCTTTCAACCGTGAACTTTACATACTGTGATATGGAGCTTATCAGAGTTGAAACTGGTGTGTTTGCCATAAATAACTATCAGTTTGCTAAAGAAAAATCAGTCAGTAACAATGAGAAAGTGGGAACTGATCAGAATTGTGGTGCTCAGGAGCACTTACACTGAATACTAAAAATATCTATCTATTTTGATCCTCATTGTTAAAAATGATGCTAGTTGTACTTTTCATTTTGGTGGCATTGACTAATTCATCGGAACTATTTACTTTTGAGACATGAGTTAATTGTCTTGGGTAAGTTATATGCTTTTGCTACTAAACCATATTGTTGTGCTATATATATATGAGCTGTTTTGAGAAACTATTATATTTTGAGAATGTTAAGTATGATTCCTGAAATGTGCCAAAGCAATGGACAAAATGGTGTACACTCTGTAAATGTTTGCGAACTGAGGAGACCAGCTGCTTGAAAGACAATATATGGCAGCATCCAAAACTATGTATTACCTAGTGTTTTGTAATTACTGAGCGACACAAAGATCCTCATACAAGTATATATATGTCTAATAGTCTGTACGGGAGGATGTCAGCGTGTAATATAAGGTGCTAGTCTTTACAGGAAGATGTCAGTGTGTAAAATAAGGTGCTAGTCCATACAGGAAGATGTAAGTGTGTAAAATTTGGTGCTGCGCTGTACAGGAGAATGTCTGTGTGTAAAATAAGGTGCTAGTCTGTACAAGAGGATGTCAGTGTGTAAAATAATGTGCTAGTCTGTAGACGAGGATGCCAGTCTGTAATATAAGGTGCTAGTCTGTACAGGAGGATGTCAGTGTGTAAAATAAGGTACTAGTCCATACAGGAAGATGTAAGTGTGTAAAATTCGGTGCTGCGCTGTACAGGAGGATGTCTGTGTGTAAAATAAGGTGTTACTCTGTACAAGAGGATGTCAGTGTGTAAAATGAGATGCTAGTCTGTACAGGAGCATGTCAGTGTGTAAAATAAGGTGCTAGTCTGTACAGGAGGATGCCAGTGTGTAATAGAAGGTGCTAGTCTGTACAGGAGGATGTCAGTGTGTAAAATAAGGTGCTAGTCTGTACAGGAGGATGCCAGTCTGTAATATAAGGTGCTAGTCTGTACAGGAGAATGTTAGTGTGTAAAATAAGGTGCTAGTCTGTGTAGGACGATGTCAGTGTGTAAAATAAGGTGTTAATCTGTACATGGAGGATGTCATAGAATCATGTCCAAAAATACACATGAAAGTGAAAGTGTCTGAAATGCCAAAAGTTTTTAAAGTTTTCTTTGGTTACTTATGGTTAAGGATAAGGCTGGGTAGGGTTATGCCTGTAGAAATGAATGATGAGTCCTCACAATGATAGGAAAATATGAACTGTGTGTGTGTGTGCACGTGGGCATGTTTCATGGCCATAAATATGCACAGAGCATCACAGCCAGGCTGGTCCCCCTGTTACCATGGTACTCTTTCACATTATTACTACCCACTGACACAGGAACCAGCATCCGCCGCTCCATGCTCATCTCTGCCACCCCTGGGGGGGGTCTGAATAGGATCGGAGTGCCAGATGCTGGGGGGTGCAGGGGGTTAACACAAGTGTGCACACATGCTGTCTGCAGTAAGGGTATAGATGAGGTAGAGCGAGATTACTGCAGACTCAGAGCAGTACATTAACACAACACCCTGCCACATAACATTGCAGGCCGGGAGGGTAACCGAATCCCTCTGGGATATTAAATTAAATGTCAGTAAGTCGCTAGGGGTTTTGCTCTGACAGGCTGACCCTCCACGCCCTGAAAGGTCAGAGGTCGACGGGTGCGTAAACAGCCAGAGGAGGCAGGGGCTCTGCGAGGCCTAGGTTAAAACAATTAGGGCAAAACCATAATAATAAATGTAATGGGACACCACAGGGGCTCCCGGCAGCCATTTTGGGAAGGGCGCTATATCAAAATAAACTTGTAAGAGACATAAAATAAAATAAAAAAATGGGGCAAGACTATTAGCAAAAGCCTTCTATGCGTGATCTCCCATGACCTAGAGAGTGAAGCAAGCGCTTGGAGGATTTGAGGGCTGGTCAAGTTTTGGTGTCTTGTTAGCAGTTTCCAAGTCTTTTTGCTTCCCTTGAGGACAGGGCACCCTTACTGGCCTAACCGGGACATCCCGGACGTAACATCAGGACTTAAGATGGCGCCCTCACTCTGGGGCACGAAACATACCTTGCCCAACCAGCAGTGTCACATTTTGTCCAGAGTATCAGAAGTGGTGAAAGTGAACGCTCTACAGACATATAGAAATGTGGCTGAAGAGTGTAACCTCGGAGTGCACCATCTCCATAGGAATCCGCCATAGCCACCCCTTCCCGTATTAATCCCTATCTTGAGGAGCCCTGTGTGATTCTTTTGTTTCTAAGTGTTCTATGTAGTGGAACCAGGACTTACTTCATCTACCACTTGGTCAGGTGTTTTTTCATTCTTGCATGCAACCATATATCAGTCTGTTTCTATAGAGTTTGATATAGCAGGTAAACACTAATCCGCATTTGAGGTTTTGTTTTCTGCAGAGAGATGGGTTGGTGGGATGGGATGGCGACCCCTCACCCCCTTAGTCCCGCCCCTTCTTCCCTCAGCCCGCCTTTCGTGGACTTAGCCCCGCCCCTAGCAGTCATGTTGGACTGTCCATGCACCCTGTGTACTGCTCCACACCGGTCCTCTCTGAGTAGCTGTGCCATGCTAAACCATGGTGAAAGGCTGCCAGTGTTTTGTAGGTTTTGCATTGTGTTTCCATGGCGAATGTGGGAAAACATGCAGAGATCACTAAGCCCCGCTGGTCTGTGAGCTGTCGGAGGAACACATGCCCTTCTCCAGCAGCCATGTTTGTTGCCATCTATGAGTTAAGTGTGATCCCTGCTCATTTGAAGCATTGGTGCTGTGTGCTGTTTTAACCCCTCTGCTTACATGCCCTCTTTCATGAGCCTAGACATTTTAACACGGAGCCACATTCCTCTCGCTCTTCCCACGTCCCCTTCCTCTGCTTGCAGACACTTGAGCTGTCTCCCAGTGCCTGTCTCCCCCCCAGTGTCCCTCCCATTCTACTGACCATGCATGTTCCAAAAACAGTCTCCATTTTCATTTGATGCAACCGCTTCCACAGTTGTTGCCCAATTCTTACAATTTGCCCTCCCAATGCCCGCCTATCGCTAGACTCCACCCCCATGCCCAAGTGTGATGGGCTCGACCAATGAGAAGGGACAGTCGAGTGTGCTGCCACCAATGAGATACGCTATGGCTGTATAAAACCCAATCAAAGTTAGCGCCAGTTCGCACTTTCTGTCAGCCCAGTGCTCCTGCCAGAGGAGGAAAGAGACAACAGTGAGAGGGGAGAGAAAACATTACCAGGTGGTGGGTACCATTTGTAACCTGCAGCTGTCAGATGAGACAAGACAAGGCACTTTCAAGTATGTGTACGTATAAATCATTAAGTATTTTTCATTTTCTCTTTGCCCTGAAGTCTCCCCCTAAACCAAGAGGATGGAGAACGCACACACGAAGCCACCAGCAGAATGCCTGGGTTTCTTTTCGGTGAATGAAAACACTGGCCTCACCCCTGACCAGTTCAAGAAGAACTTGGACAAGTTTGGCTATAATGGTGAGAACCTGAGAGTCAGTGTGGCAAGGAGGGGGCCAGAGGACAACGAGAGGGGGGGAGAATGGTAGAGGGACTGGGGGACTAGGTGCCTCTTATGGGGTTTCCCCCCGAGGAACCGGTTGGGGAGGTGATGGAGAGGTGAGGAGACATGGAGGAAAAGAGGGAAGAGAAGTAGATGAACAGATGTAGAGAGTTTATGTGTAGGTATCTGGGGCATGGTGATGTTCTGATCTGACAGGAGCCACATCTGCTATGTCCTACAGTTGACTTACATGGCCATATAAAGCTCCTTGGAATAAGAAGAAGAGTGGCAGGTGGATACGGGTGTAGAAGGGTTGAAAGAAACAATATACAGGCTGCCTGGTAGTAGGAACAAGTCTGATACTTTTTTATGAGATGTAGGACCATTGAACAGCAGAGCTTTGTAATAACTGAACAGGCATTGAGTGACAGGAACTGTATGAGGTAACCATTACCAATCTTAGTTTTGAAGACTGTGTACTTGGAGATATTTTGAGCAATTTAGTCAATAGCAGATTCTGTTCTTGTACTGCATGAATTGTTGGGTTGCATCCTGTACCTTCACTGCTTCTATACCCTTTGACCTGCTAGCCCAGTGGTATAAAGAGTTCGGGGTGAGATTCTGGGCATCTTTGCTAACCTCTTCTGTTTCTTTCGTCTTGTTTCCAATGGTGGACCCAACCAGAGCTCCCAGCAGAAGAAGGTAGGCGACCTCCCACCTTCTCACCTTGGCTATGCATATGACACCCCCACACACATCAACACCTCTGTTTGTCACATATCTTCTGCCTGTCATGTTCCCTCTTTACCCTCATATCTACTGTCATAACCCTGCACCCTGACTCTGCCTGTCGATCCCTATGTTAACACATTGGTCCCCCTCAGTTTGCACTGTTACCATATTACCAATGAATGCAGAGGTCACTTCTTGGGTGGAATGGGGTTGTCCCTTCTGCCCATTACATAATCGGCCTGTCAGTGCTTAATGTGATAAATGTGGACCTTCGTGGTCTGGCTTGACAGGACACAGGACAATTGCTCAAGACCACACACAAATAGAAGCAAACACCATGCTCACGTCCAACGCCTCAAACATATATTAACCCCCAGCCCATCTTTTCTCTTGCTCTGTTGCCATCAGGAAAGACCATTTGGGAGTTGGTGATTGAGCAGTTTGAAGATCTGTTGGTCAGGATTCTGCTGTTGGCTGCCTGCATCTCATTTGTGAGTAACTTTCCTTGTGTCATTAAGAACCTGTGCAGCCCACTCCTGATAAGGACTAACAAGCTAAAAATTAGCCTAGAAGTTAATGGAAGCGTTCCATCTTCATGGAGACCATGGAGGACAGAAGATCCAGTGCCTGTCTGTTGTTCCATCCCAAGATTTAGGAATTTGGGTTAGCTCATTAAGCAAAACATTTACTGCTCAGAATATTCCACAAATTTGAACTGACCTTTTTCTGGATCTGACAGTCGCGTGGGAAGTGAACACGTGGCTTATGTGAAATGATCAAACGGTCCGGATTAGACCAACATCCACCGACCAGCTCCTCTGCATGACACTCATGGCACATGTATGGCACAGCCACTGTTACTTCATCCCCATCTAAGTGTCTCTCTTGGTGTCCCAGTACTCCTTCAAAATGCCTCCTGTGCATCTCTTCACCGATTGCCCTCAGAGCTCAGGTAACAGCACTCACACTGAAATAACATTTGTCTCCCTGAGTGCCAGAGTGAACCGGAGTGACCAGGCAAGGGTGCCCATACCTGGTCTATTACATCAGTATTTCCCAACTTGGTCCTCGGGGATCCACATTTTTGTAGACTGTCTGGCAGGGAGCTGGGAGTGAGCAAAAACATGGACTGTCTAGGGGTCCCAGAGGACCAGGTTGGGAAACACATAAAATTGCACCACCTTCTTCAGGCTGGTGACATTGTGAATGATGGTGCTCTACTCTCGCTTGGACCAATCCTTCCACTGTTACAGAAAACTGGTGGGGATTATAAGGTGACCCAGTCTCTCTATCGTTCTCCGGGTATTATGGTTCCTACCCATCAGTGCAAGTATTGACCTCCTTCACCCCATTTTCCCCATCAACGAGTCCCCTTTAAATTTTATTTTAGAGTTGATTAAAAGGGAGGGGGCTTTGCTGGACACAGGATATTAATTCCCACACTCCCCTGCACATGCTCTGTGTCCTAAGACAGCTGTCAGTGTGGCCTTAGAAGGAGAGGAGCACGAGGGAGTGTCGGGAGCCTGTTTATTTTAGGAACGTCTCAGTCCGCAGCAAGAAACCGTATCCTTCAGGAAAAGGTCAGCAGGAGAAGGAGCAAGGGACTGCTAGCCAGAGGGGCTGACTGAGCGGGTGACGGAGGGGGTGTCATGGCGGGAGCCGGGGGAGATGCAGGTAGCAGTCATATCGCATGACGTGATTGCAAAACATAACATCGCAAAACGGATAGTTATGAAAGCAGGGCAGTTATAAAACATGAAAAACTGTTTTTTTTTTTGTTTGTTGATTTCTTCCTTTTTGTTGCTTGTGAAAAACCTGCAGCGCTAAGTAAAACTTGATGAATGGAAGAGTTGGGAAGGAACAGTAAAGGAAAAAGGAGAATGATGAGTAATGGTGAATACCATGTCTAATTGTGCTTCACTGGGGCAGATTCCTCAGTCTAGGGAAGGCAGGACGTCGCCTTTGCTCTTTGTGACACCTAATGTGGCCCTTCTAGAAGTGAAGCACATGACACCGGTCTGGCTGAATGTAAACAAACTGCACTATCCACAAAAACGTGACTTTCATGCAGCTGTGAAGCAGAGGAGGGGCTACAATTTGGATACAAAAACACATCCCAACAACTTATTATTAGGAATCTATCATTAAATATATAGGGGCTTCTTTATGCCCATTGGTCAGGTCTATTTATCCTTGCAATGCTACAGGGCTGATCTGCAAGCATATTTCATACAGAGCATCCACTGGAGAATCCCGAAACATCAAAGCGGGAACTGAACGTCAGAGGAAACGCTAATCACATGCCCTCATGTCACCTCTTGTGCTTGACCTCAGCTGTCCACGTTGACCTCGTCCATCTGGATGTCTGTTTTGCGCAGGTGCTGGCCTGGTTTGAGGAAGGCGAAGAGACCGTCACCGCCTTCGTGGAGCCCTTTGTCATCCTCCTCATCCTCATCGCAAATGCTGTGGTGGGAGTGTGGCAGGTCAGCATTGCCGTGGTAACCAGGTCTGTAGCGAGCATAACAAAAAGGATGTAAAGAATGAGGGAAACAGTGGCAGTGAGCAACAAATCCCCAGTAATATGACTGAAACAGGGAGACATAAGAAGTCAAAGGGACAGCCATGTTACAGCAACCTTGTTCCAAGGTTGCTCAACAGAAAAAGGACCGTTCAAGTCATAGTTAAGGCCCGGAGAAAGACTCGTATTACAGCTGAGCTAGATTGTAGGTACGGCATGTATTAATATTCATGTTGCGTAAGGAGACTAAATTACATTTAAAAAGAGAGGATCAGAGGCACAGCATTGTTGCATAGCAAGCCAATGACACTTCTGTCACGTTCCCAGGAGCGCAATGCAGAGAGCGCCATTGAGGCCCTGAAGGAGTACGAGCCCGAGATGGGCAAGGTGTACCGTGCCGACAGGAAGAGCGTGCAGAGGATTAAGGCCAGGGAGATCGTACCCGGGGACATCGTCGAGGTGTCCGGTAAGGCATGCCGGCGGCTGCCACGAGGCTCCTCCGTCGTCTAGGCTTTACATAATCCAGCTTTGGTGCGACAGATGTGAAGATGGCTTGGGGGGGGGTGTCCTTCAGAAAGACAGAGATGCCGTCTGCCATGTAAGGCACCAGGGGAACACCGAGAGGGCCAGCAAACTTGCTGAGAGAAGGAAAATGAAGGCTGGGGTATAAATACCGCCCAGCACCTGTCTCTCTCTCCCAGCCTCCTGCTCTCTCGCCCCTCCTGCTTCCCCCCCTTGCTCTCTCCCTCTCTCTGGACCGACACATATCACCACACACCTGTTGCCTTCCATATCAGCCTGTTCCTACATGTCTCCCTTTCAGCGTCCCCGTATCAGTGTTAATTTACTGCACTGGGGTCAGCTGGCTAGCATGACAATCCCTCAGTGGCCTGCCCTCCACAACCACTTCAATGGGCTGCAAACAAATGTTGTGATGCCCAAGCTCAATGAATATGGTCAAACCCCATAGATAGCTCTCACCTTAGTTCCTATAATTTACTGAAAAGTTTAACTTACTGATCCAGACTGTCAGATTCTGATACATCCCAACACCAAGACGATGTGAAAGTGAAAGTGTTTACAGCCACAGGATGTGTGAGGTCTGAAAATACTCTGCTAATATGTGGCCTTCTCCTGGGTTTTTATTGTCAAATCTTTAAACCCCCTTTCAGCTCCTCAGCTACCAGTGTGTAATGTTCCTTTTGCCTGTCTTTTCAGTTGGTGACAAAGTCCCCGCTGATATCAGAATCACCTCCATCCGTTCCACCACCCTGCGTGTTGATCAGTCCATCCTCACTGGTAGGCCTTTTTCTGCCTCTTTCACCTTCTCTTTCATTATTGGGTTTATTTTACGTCCTTTGTATACATGGCGTATTCATGCTTCCCCTACGTCCTGTCACTCCCAGGTGAGTCTGTAAGTGTGATCAAGCACACTGACCCGGTTCCTGACCCCAGAGCCGTCAACCAAGACAAGAAGAACATGCTATTCTCTGTGAGCTTCCTCCACTTTCTCCTTGTAGTCACCTCCCACTAGAAGTCTAATGCTGAGTGACGAATCTTATGTTCCACCAAGATCTTTGCATAGTTTCATCAACTCTGATGGGGTCAGGACTCTGTTGTTGACTCTACCTGCCTCTGCCATAAGGGTACCAACATTGCTGCCGGCAAAGCCATTGGCGTCGCTGTGGCCACTGGTGTCACCACTGAGATCGGCAAAATCAGAGACCAGATGGCCGCCACGGAGCAGGAGAAGACCCCCTTGCAGCAGAAGCTGGATGAGTTTGGCGAGCAGCTGTCCAAGGTCATCTCCCTCATCTGCGTTGCTGTGTGGATGATCAACATTGGCCACTTCAATGACCCGGTCCATGGTGGCTCCTGGATCCGTGGTGCTGTCTACTATTTCAAGATTGCTGTGGCCCTGGCTGTGGCTGCCATTCCTGAGGGTACGCATGTAGGCCAGATACACACTGAATGTATTCAATTACAAATTAAATATACACTCAGTGATTCAATTGTGAAATTATTTAATGTTAACCCTACGGTGTTGATGCCCCCTGTAGGTCTGCCTGCCGTCATCACCACCTGTTTGGCTCTGGGAACACGCCGTATGGCCAAGAAGAATGCCATCGTGCGTAGCCTTCCCTCTGTGGAGACACTGGGCTGTACTTCTGTCATCTGCTCCGACAAGACTGGCACTCTCACCACCAACCAGATGTGTGTAACCAAGGTGAGAGAATGAGAGCATTACCTCACACCGCAAGGGCACAATAGGGTCCACAGCAGGTCACCAGAGCCACACCACCTAGTGGTCTATTGGCCACACTAGAAGATAATGGTACATCTGTCTGTCTCCTTCCAGATGTTCGTCATTGACAAGGTGGAGGGCGATCATGTTGCCCTGGAGGAGTTCAACATCTCAGGCTCCAAGTACACACCTGAGGGAGAAGTGTGAGTTTTACTGTTACATTAATTTTCAGCCAACACCAGGTCCAGTCTTCCATCAAATACATAAACAGCCAAAACTCTTATTGTCCACTTATGGGCATAGCTAGGCAAGACAGAATCCAGTCCTCCTTCAAGGATACCAACAACCAACATCAGCTTCAGTCATCCATTAAGCAAATCAGCAGCTAAAAACAGTTCTAGTTCTTTATGATGCGTATCAATAACCAACCCAGGGTACAGTCCAAGTAGGATTACCGAAGGCCATGAAGAGCCACCGTTCCATAAAATAATTCATAATTCAGATCTAACGGAATGTACCTGACAGACCTGAGAGCTGAAGACGCACACACTGAAGAGACACCGACATCAGGCGTGTCATGGAGTGTCATTTTTCTTCTTAGCACCAAGGGTGGTGCCAGGGTGAATTGCAGCATTTATGATGGACTGGTGGAGCTGGCTACCATTTGTGCACTCTGTAATGACTCTTCTCTGGACTTCAATGAGGTCAGTTCATGTCTCCTTTTCCCTACACGATCACCAACTCTCTGTCTGTCTCTCTGTGTACCAACCCCCTCCCCCCCACCCACCTATCTGTCTGTCTCTGTGTAACAACTCCTTCTCCATATGTGTCTCTTTCCTCCTTTTCTCTCTGGTCTCTGATTCTTTGCACCTGCCCACCCCCAACACTCCACCCCTCAGGCCAAGGGCATCTATGAGAAAGTGGGAGAGGCTACAGAAACCGCCCTGTGCTGCCTGGTAGAAAAGATGAACGTGTTCAGCACCGACGTGCGTAACTTGTCCAAGGTGGAGAGGGCCAACGCTTGCTGTACTGTGAGTATGCTGCACCCCCTCGACTCAGTTGTAGAAACTACACCCTGACTATGGAACACAAGACATCATTATGCCAATTCCATCTCAGTGCTCTACGGGGGGCAGATAAGACGTCTGATCTTTGACCTCTTATGACAGGTGATCAAGCAACTGATGAAGAAGGAGTTCACCCTGGAGTTCTCTCGTGACAGGAAGTCCATGTCTGTCTACTGCTCCCCTGCCAAGTCCTCTAAGGCTCCCGTTGGCAACAAGATGTTTGTGAAGGTTGGGTTGCACCAGTGTCATTGCTTTGTTCCTGCCTGAGAGATGTTCAGTCCAGCCCATGAATGTTACTAGTTTGCGTCTTTCTCTGTCTTCTGCGTGGGATCATTCTCCTCTTCCCCGTGCGCTCCTGTCCCCACCCTCTGTGTGTCATTTTGCCATAATTGTGCCCATTTTATTACTTTCTCTGACAGGGTGCCCCTGAGGGTGTGATTGAAAGGTGCTCGTACGTCCGCGTGGGCACTACCCGCCTACCCCTGACTGGTCCCGTGAAAGACAAGATCATGACTGTCATCAAGGAGTGGGGTACCGGGCGCGATACGTTGCGTTGCCTGGCCCTGGCTACCCGCGATGCCCCCCTCAAGAAGGAGGAGATGAACCTGGAAGACTCAACCAAGTTTATTGACTATGAGGTAAGAGGGAGAGAGGGCAGCTCTCACTGGGGAGCAAGGGCCAGGCTCTCTGTGATGTTTAATGGAACTTTTTATGTGGGATTTTTAACATGCCAGCAAGTTTAGCAGATGGTTTGCCAGTGGTCACAGGTTGAGGATTGTAGGGCTATTTGTGCTCCCATTCCAAGAGATTACTTCCTGATTTCTGGCTGACAGCTTCTGTTTGTTCTGTGTCTGTTGAATTTTATGTTTTTGTTTTGTGAAATGAAAATAGGAGATTTTATTATGGGTCACGGGACATATTGTGTGGGGATTCAGCCAAAACCAAGCACAGTTCATAGTGGGAAGGGGTGAGGCTTGTGGACTGGGGCTCATACCCATGGGGTCCCTCTGGCTCGCAGACGGACCTGACCTTTGTGGGCTGCGTGGGCATGTTGGACCCTCCTCGCAAGGAGGTCACTGGATCCATTGAGCTTTGTAGGGCGGCTGGCATCCGTGTCATCATGATCACCGGTCAGTTCTACGTCTGGCTCCTGTTCCGTCCACCTCTCTTTTCGTCTTCTACCCATCAGTGGAACCCTTCATTTTCAGATCACTCACACCTCACTTTCTCGTCCAGGTGACAACAAGGGTACGGCCGTGGCTATCTGCCGCCGCATCGGCATCTTCGGCGAGGATGAGGACGTGGAGGGTCGTGCCTTCACAGGCCGTGAATTCGACGACCTGTCAGTGACAGACCAGCGCGAAGCCGTGCGCGTGGCATGCTGCTACGCCCGTGTGGAGCCCTCTCACAAGAGCAAGATCGTGGAGTACCTGCAGAGTTATGATGAGATCACGGCCATGGTGAGCCAATGGGGACCGCGCGAGTGGATTGGCCAGCAGGGGGAGACAAAAGACTCACTTCCTAAGCTAACCTTTCATCTACTGGTTCACTCTATAGACGGGTGATGGTGTGAACGATGCCCCGGCCCTGAAAAAGGCCGAGATCGGCATCGCCATGGGCTCTGGCACGGCCGTTGCCAAGTCCGCATCGGAGATGGTCCTGGCTGACGACAACTTCTCCTCCATCGTGGCTGCCGTTGAGGAGGGCCGTGCCATCTACAACAACATGAAGCAGTTCATCCGCTACCTCATCTCTTCCAACGTGGGTGAGGTTGTTTGGTGAGTGCCTGGGATCTGTCCTCGGGCCAGTCCGGAACAAAGCAGCCCTGTCGTCTCACCGTCGTAAGATTGATTAGGAGCTTTACTGAAATGTACAGCATGCAGGGTAGCAGTTTCATTAGAGAATCTCCACCTTGCAGCATCTTCCTGACGGCTGCTCTGGGCCTGCCCGAGGCTCTGATTCCCGTGCAGCTGCTGTGGGTGAACCTGGTGACGGACGGCCTTCCCGCCACCGCCCTGGGCTTCAACCCCCCCGACCTGGACATCATGGGCAAGCCCCCACGCTCTCCCAAGGAGCCCCTCATCTCCGGCTGGCTCTTCTTCAGATACATGGCCATTGGAGGTACCAGGCCTGTGATGTGTCGGGGAGGTGGGGGGGGGGGTCTTGCTCTTGCTTTTCCCCTTATACCCGTGTCATACCCTAGGGTATGTGGGTGCTGCCACCGTTGGCGCTGCCGCCTGGTGGTTCCTGTACTGCGAGGACGGTCCCGCAGTGACCTACCACCAGCTGGTGAGCATCTCTCCGAGAGGATATCACCATAATGAGGGGGGGCTGTTGCCGTGTGATTATCGCAGGAGCCTCATCTCACGCGTGCTAAGACCGTGCCTTGTGCCCCCCCCCCCCCCCAGTCTCACTTTATGCAGTGCTCCCCCGAGAACGAGGATTTCAACGGCATTGAGTGCGAGGTATTTGAATCCTCCGAGCCCATGACCATGGCTCTGTCTGTGCTCGTCACCATCGAGATGTGCAACGCCCTGAACAGGTGCGAGGGCAACGCATGCTGTTTCTGCCCAATATGGCTCAAGTTGTATCTCAAGTTGTATCTCCTTTTGCGATGCATATGAGAATCGACTTATTATCCGCTGCCTCCTGCAGCTTGTCTGAGAACCAGTCCCTGGTGCGAATGCCCCCCTGGAGCAATGGCTGGCTGATCGCCGCCATGACTCTCTCCATGTCCCTGCACTTCCTGATCATCTACGTGGACCCCCTGCCCGTGAGTCTCCTTGCCTCCCTCTGCGTGTCCCTGTTCTCACATCACACCGTGCTGACACTCTCTTCCGCTGCTGGCCCCCGCGCTCAGCACCCCTCAAGTCTCTCCGGCCTTCGTATCTATTCCACGTGACCCACGTCCTCCCCACTCTCCAGATGGTGTTCAAGCTGACCCACCTGACCCTGACTCAGTGGATAGTGGTGCTCAAGCTGTCGTTCCCCGTCATCCTGATTGACGAGGTGCTGAAGTTCGTCGCCCGCAACTACCTGGAAGGTGAGGGGCAGCCGGCATGGTTTTTTGCGGGGACTTCAGGAGGCACACGGGAAAACCCACATGCCCACAAACAGAGTACCATCACTCTCCAGCTCATACCTCCACACATCTAACTTTGTGTTGTGATGTAAAGTTAGTGGCAGACATGTGACGTCTTCAATCATGTGACACTTTTAATGTGAATCCTTGACCTACTGCATCCTCACCCTCTACCTGTGTAACTAAGTTGGGCATGTGTATTTTGGACAATAATAATAATCAATCTTGAACTTAAGTTTGGAACCACTTAATGTTATAATCGTACCTCTAATACTGTTTTTGATTTCTGAGATTTTTGTCCTACATCATGATGTACGTTTCCATGGATACAGTCCGGAAACCTCACGACCTTTTTGTCCCTCTCATCTCCTCGGTCTTTTGTCATTTGTCCTACCTTTCCCACCTTCTGTATTCCTCCTTCTCCATCACTCCTTTGTTAGTCTCTTCATAATATCTGAGCTGTAAATTCTGGATATCTCCTTAATTACTCCTTGTTTCTCTCACCCATTTCAGCCTAATCCTGTTTCCCACTACCCATTTCCCCGTAACAAAACAAGGTATCCCATGGCCCTCCCTTTCCGACTGCTTGCACCCTAGTTTACCGTGGTAAACACTGTGCCGTTACAGACTGGCTGGGCATTCGCTCTCTTTTGCTTCACGCCTCGGCTCTGTTTGCCTGTCTTGTCCCCGGTCTCCCACATCAAAAGCAGCACGACACCGTGGGGATGTGGGGGTGGTTCTCTGTTAGACCGTGGGCTTTGAGGCAGGCTGGGCTGCTGTGCCGAGCACTGGGATCTGTGTGCACCAGTTCCTGGGCGCTTTTGAACAAACTGAGGTTTGCAAGGTCACAGACTGGAGAAGACTTAGAGGTGCATGGTTTTAGTATTTATGCGGTAACACTGATACTACTTAAAATAAAAGTGACTGTACTAGCAAATTTACTAATTCCAGTATAACGTAACATTACCCTGGGTGCTAACAACGCTAACCGTCAGTCTCGGAGTAACAATACTGCTGCATATCTAATACAGTAACACTTTACTTGAGGGGGCACAAATAACTTAGTGACTCAGTTACTACTGAAGTACAAATCATGAAGAAAAATACTAAGTGCATGAAGTACATGAACTGTTGATTAATGATGAACCAATATAGGGTCAGTATGTAACACTTAGTTAATGGTCAATTAATACATTAAGAGTGTACTACTACATTTTTTGAGCCACCTCAAGTAACGTTACCTCTAACCCTAACATCCTTCCCACCCTGGGGGGTCTCATGCTCTGCCGCATCTGCTGCCACACAGAGACAGACAAGACTCTACTGCTGAAGAAGTGAAACTGAGGAGAAGGAGGAGGAGGAAGAGGCATGTGTGAGACACCCAAGGGAGAGGGCCCTGCCAGTCTGTAGAAGAGCCAAGGATCTGAACATGAGAACAGCACGAAGAGAAGTGTAAAAGACATATAATTCTGTATATGGAATGAGACGCTGTTAATACATAGGTTAAAGTTATCAAATCAGAACCTTCTATTATTTTATTCTATAAGAATAAAAACGTGTTTTAGAGAGAACCATTCCCTGCTGGTTTTATTCTGACTGCCTGTAAGTGTTAAATCAATGGTGGGCTTTCCATCATCTACCCAGCAACTATTAACTAACTAGCTAGCTTAAGAGTTAACCCATTATGTCTTCCAAGTGGTTTGTATGCTTGGTCTCCTAGACCCCCCCCCCCCCCGCCAATCGAAGTTTTGTCTCTGCTGCCGTTACGTTGTGTGGATCCAAGGACAAAACATGAGCAAGGCATTTAAACGTAAATTTGTTTAATGCAGACATGGATAAGATGCCCAAGGTGGCAGATTCACACATTTTGTTTTGCATTTCAAAAATGGCGAAACCGATCAAGACAGATTAGCACCAAGAATCGAATGCACTGAGATTCGGAACTGCGTGAAAGTGAGCTGGCATCAGTCCGACTCCTGCAATCCCTTTTAAAACTCAGTGTTAATCTGACTGGTTTGCTCACGCTGCAGATTTTGCCTCCATACACATCAATACTGAAACTGTGCTTTGCTTCCATTTGAAAAAATGACCTGAACCCAGGAGGAAAGACCCGCCCCCTCTAAGAATGCCACACTCCACTTCAAAAATTCCTGAGGCGTTACCCTAACAAACATCACAGGCTCATTGTTTTTAAGCTGGCCTCAGTGCCCCAGTCATCACTCAAACCAGGCAGTGCCCCCTACTGGCCAAAGGGAAAAACTGCAAGACTTCAAGATCTTAACGAGAAACCTCCTCATCAGAACTCCCGAGCCAATTGGGGACCTGAAGTCAGCATTCTGAGGAATGGGGACAAGGTAGGGCCAACAGCCTGAACTGAAACCTTAAGGTATGCTCAATCACAGAGCAGAAGCAGTAAAATGTGACATTTCAGAAACATTAAACCTGTTAAATATACATATTTTGATTTGTACAAATGTAAAATGAGTATAGAACAGAAAATAATAATGAAAAAAGTTATTACCAAAAGACGGACCCCAAATTAAAAATAAAAAGAAAATTCAAGTGAACTTACAGACTAAAAGGAGCAGCAAGGATGGAGAGATTTCATAACATTGAGGCTTAACAGTTAAGACACTTCATTGATGATGGAGTCAGAGGGCCCCACCCAAGTCAGGGCACCATGGCAACAAGCACATGATTGACAGTGCTGACTCAAGTTGTGCTGGACGGACCATCTCAGGTGACGGTGAAGGGGAGGGACGCCAGATGCGTGCAAGAAAAAGACTAACAATTTCCATTCAAGTTAATAACATTAGCTATAAAAATAAGCAGTAGTGTAAGCCTCTGTCAGCTTCCACACCTCGAATTAGACTCCTTAGTAAAAGTGTTTGGTAACATGACGGCTTGATGTCCAATAAACACTCGCCTTTCAGTGTGTCCTCATCTCATTGGCTCATGTTGTCAGTGACCTTTGAACTCTCATCAATCGGCCCCTCCCCCAAGACCTCCCTCACTTGACCCATACAGTCTGCCTGACGGATCAACTCCAGCTTCACCTGAACAAGGAGAACAACAGGAAGGAGGGAGAAGACAGAAAGTGTTAAAAACAGGCACATGCCTCAGTGAACAGCATCACACTTCCTGTGCTATGCAGAGGTCCCACGACCACACCCACCTGCAGCGACTGCGACAGTTGCACAAAGTCCCTCTGCACAGCCTGACTGTTGTCTAGCTGACTGCGCAGGCTGATCACCTGACTGCGCAGCTCGAGGCACTGCTGCTCCAGGGCAGACTGACAGAAAGGAGAGATACTGGAACGATGCACAACCTTGCCTGAAACCACACAAATGCTCAGAGATGACGCACTCAAGAGTACCCAGTGTGTCACAATGAACCAACCTTGTCACTGCTCTGAGCCTTGTTTTCTTTCTGTAGGTGAGACAACGCCACCCGCAGGCCAGAGAGTTCAGTGCGGCATCTCTGTAACTCACTCTGCAGCTTTACAAGGAGAAGAATAGAGCTGAATTCAAAATGGGCTTTAACTTCGGCAATAACCAGATGTTGCATCTGGCAGCCTTAATTTAAAGAAACATTCTTTGGGTTGCTGAGCCACTGAAAAGTAATAAATACCTTTTCATTTTGACTCTGGATTCTGTCAGTTTCTGTCTTCAGACTTGAGAGTTTAACTAAACACATAGGAGGAGTCATTTTGTGAGATGATACCCTTTATTATGGTGGTTTAACTTTAAAACTTTCAGCAAAAATTTCTCACCTTCCAGGACCTCTGTGAGTCAGAAAGCAGGAGCAGGCAGGAAGCGGACAGAAAAAAAGGGTGTTAAGGTACTGAACAGAAAATGTTACGGGTTGCACAGTCACACACCAGCTCCAAGAGCAGGTCACATGACAGGTCACATGACAAAGCCACACATACCGCTCTCCTCAGTCCGCTGCTCCAGCTGCTCCTTCAGGTTGACAATTTCAATACGTAGCCTTTCCTCGCAATGCGTCCCCTGCAGGCAAGTGGTATAGCACTGTGACAATCCAAATCATAGAGAAATAACAGGGGTTCTCAAACTTTTTGATCAAAGGTCCATATCAGACTTTTGTTCAAAGTCAGAGGTCCGGAAGAATTTTCGCTCGCTGTTTCAGCGGTCGGTCATAGGGGTCGGGGGGGATTATGACGTGTTATGCGTGTGCAAAGCTTGGTGGTTCTGCATTGTATTTTTGTACTTTCTACATTAGACTTTCTACATTAACCACAATGATTCATGCATTATTCATGTGCATTACTAGCTGGGTCCAGATTAACTTGCAGTTTGCTTCTTATTCAGACCACGGTCCAGACTATTGGCGCTTTTCCACTGCCACCAAGAACCAAGCCGTACCCGTGCTAACATGGCCTTGCTTATCAGCAGGGCCAAAAGTGTGACCAGAGCGAGCTGGTTGCATCGCCACCATCTGATCGGTCAAAAGCACAGCGATACCAGTGATCTGCATCAATAGGCACAGATTATCTGAAGGCAGAAACAGCATATTATTTATTACTAGCACTATCACATATCGTGACGTATTAATGCATTCCCCGTAACTCGGAACCCAGAAAATTTCCAACCTCCTACTTAAAAATGTATTACAGAACAGATGAACGGAATGAATTAGTAATGTCAAGAAGACGATCCTCACAGAAGTGCTAAAAAATTAGGGAATTGACACTTAAATCGTAATGTTCATTGTGTGGACAATATATATGCGTGGCTTCGGTTTTATGTAGTGTCATCCTCCAAACCCAGCAACACATTTACCAAGCCGACCCTTCTGCAGTGGAAAACTAAAGCCAGGTGGAACCACACTGTAACAAGATTCCCTTTGCGGTACGGCTCAGTTCATGTATACCAGTGGAAAAGCACCATTTGAGAACCCCTGATATAAAGTACAAGGCTTGTTATACATTTTCATTTCACATTTGTTATACATCAATCCAAGATAATGTACATGGTTGTCCAGAGAATTCAGAGACAGCTGGACACTACTGGGTGTGAGATCACGTCCTGAGGGATTAGACATCAGTACCTGTAGGGATGGGCCCACGTCAGCCTGTTGGACCCTGTCCTGAGCTGCCTCGGGCTCTGTACCCTTCAGTCTGGACAGTTCGCTGCACACCCTCCGGTGGGACAGAGAGAGCTCCGCCTGCAGGACACATGGAGGTTCAAATGCCCATTTGGGGGCACCGCATGGCCACGGGCTACACACGCTATTGGCCGCCCCCTCACCAGGCGGGCCTGCACAGCGCTCTGTGATTGGGCGAAGGACTTCTGTAGGTCCTGCAGGAGGGACTCTGAGGTCTGTACTTGAGCCTGCAGCACGAAAACCTGCACAACAGAGAATTTGGTGTAATTTATATTTCATGAAATGAAATAGAAGAGCCCGCTACTGGAGGCCAACCACAAAAGCACTGCAAAGATAGCACAAAACACTACAAAAAGCTGAAGTATTTAGTACTATAGTGTCACAGACGTGCAACAGCAATAATAACAATATTAACCAATGAGATGTCTGAGACACTGGGGAGGGGCATGGGGAGGTGCCAGCAATCCCCAGCAGCCAATCACCTGTTGCTGGGTCTCAGAGGTGTGGCGGCTGAGCTCTCTCTCTAGCTCCGCCCGCTCCTCCCGCAGGCGTGCGAGGTCCCCCTGCAGCTCAGCCACCTTGGGACACGAGGCACCACCATTAATACTCCCAAAATTACGCCGTGTGCTTGCATACCGATGCTTACCCTGACGGCTTACCTGAGCGTGCAGTGCGTCCCAGTCGGTGTGTGCCACCAGCCGGTGCCCTGGTGGGGGCAGATAGATGGCCTCAGGCACCAGTGTCCCGGTGGACAGCAGGGAGGCCGTGTCGTCCTGGGGTTGCGGCCGCCTGCCCAGCAAGGGGGTGTCCAGAGAGAAGGAGGAGAGGGAGGAGGTGTCACAGTGCTGGGAGAAGTAGCCCTCCGTCAGAGAGAGCGGCCCCTCGGCGTCCCCCTCTGGCATCCCGGCCTCCTCCTCAGGCCTCTCGCCTGCGTCTCCTTCAGCTCTCTCTCTGCGGTCACACCCATCACCGGGGCCCCCAGTCAGGCCGTGAGGTTTCTCTGTGTCAGTCTCTGCCTGCAGGAAGCTGTCCCCAACCCGGAGCACCTCTCGGCCGTTCTGTGGGGTGAAGAAGAATGTGGAGAGCATGGCGTAAAGGTCTCTCTGGGTTTAGAAGAGAATCCAGGGTGGGGGTAGAGGAGCTGGGAGAGGAAGTGGGCAAGCAGTGGAGGACCTTGCTGTTGATGGCCACGGGCACACTACTCCTCCACTGAGTGCGCTCAGCCTGCAGTGCCGAAATCTTGGTTTCATATTGAGACACTGTTTCTGTGGGGGAGACAAAGCCACACTGAAGGATCAAAACTTGACTGCAGACTGCAGGCTGCACACACCCCCCACTAACCTCTCAGCGCCTCCTGGAGAGACTCGATCTCCTGGTCACACTGCTTCTGCAGCTCGCCCAGCTCTTCCTGTTTGCTCAGCTCGCAGATCGTCGCTACGCCCTGCCAGTGCTCCAGCTGCGCTCGGCAATCGGCTAGCTGGGCCTGCAGGCTGGCCACCGCCGCTGTCAGAGACCAAAAGTAAAAGTGTTCATAAAGTATAAGTAAAGATGGGGCACGTTTATCGCAGGGGCTCGGGTTTCTAAAACAAACACCGTGCACAACCACCACCCCCCAAAAATGTGATCGAAATAAGCCGAAGAATTACAAGGTAGTTTTTTTTTCCTCATGCAGAGTCCCTATCATCCCGCCTGCGTCCCCGTGTAATCGGCGTCCGACCCCGGCGCGGTTCCCCAGCCCCGCTCCGCCGCCATATGTTACTTTACCGGGCTCGTCTGTCGCATTTCGGCACGGCTGCCCCTCCGACTTCTCCATGGCTCGCCAGTCATCCCCCTCCGAGGCGCTCGGACGGTTCTCCGCGCCCCCCCGGGCTGGCTTCGCCGCTGCTTCCCGTGAGCGACGGGACAGCCCCAGCCGGCCGGAAAAGGCGCACCTCGCTTCTATCGCGGTCGGCTTTTTAAAGACAAAAGTTCAGGAAACAACTTTTCCCCGGTACAAGCCTACGGAAATCGCGTAATGGCCTTCCCCGGAGACCACGGGGTTAGGGGCCGCCTACGCACTTCGGCTTCCAGAATAAAGGGGGCTGGCGGCCGCGGTGCGCCGGGTATCGCTATCCCGGGAGGAGGCGGCTTTTATCCATACACAGAGTATACTGCCGTACCTAACAGCAGTGTTTGCAAACCCGAATGATCGAAATTACGAAAGTAAAAAATGTCAATTGCCCCCTTTAATTAAACGTTAGTGGTGTTTCACACTCGTTCTGGCTGTCCTGATTCTGCATGCAGTACTTAGACGCGGGGACCGCGCGCTAAGAGGATATTTTGATTAATATAGATATTATGTAGTTGGAGCTCCCTACTTTAAACCAAAGCGTTGGTCTGACTATGTGGAAAGGGAGCTTGGTAAGAGGGTTTCGGGAGGTCCCAGAGTGAGTAAAATCAGAGGACACCTTGGCGTAGGGCAGGGAAATCTGCAAATTGTGTTGGTTTCTGGCCCTCCAGCACTGGAGTTGGGCACCCGGGGCGTAGGGAATCCCCAGCAGGCTGGAGCCTGAAGCAGTGTGCTGGAGGAACCCTGCACCACCATTCCCGTTTTTCCCACCATCTCCCGGCGTTCTCCTGTTTCTCCCGTAATTTGCATGGTCCTTGAGATTATGAATACCCGTCTTACACGGATCCAGAGGTTTTGTATGTTTGTCTGGAGTTGCCAAGTTGCCAGATCACGTATGAAACAAATTAGCTATGTAAATATAAACTGATGTGTTTTGTACAACAGTTTTAAACGGCTGTATATATATGATAAATTCTCGCTGTTTTGTCATAACTTGAAATAAAAATATTTAAAAATCTGGTTATTTACATATACAAATGCGACCCCCCCACCTAAAAAAGCTCACATATTTTGAAACGGAAACGATGGCAGGTATGCATAACATACCCAGGAAGGCACCTTATGCAAGCAAGGTGTATGTAAAGCAAGGTGGCTGGGTCACCTGGTTGGACAACTCCACATGCCCAGAAATAATTTTAGGGGCAAGATCCCCCAGTAGATTTCGTTGTCTGAGGGGCCAAAGCCAATCTCAGGAGAATGGGGTGGGTTTCAAACTTGTAAATTTACTAAGTGGCTACAGGTCTGTTCTACATTCATGTTGGACAAATATGAGTGCAGGCAGAGTTTAGCCTGCAATACATAAAACCATCACTGCACCCGTATGGGAGAGGCACGTTTGGGGCAGGTGTAGTCCAATGGTTAGGAAGACAAACTTCTAATCAAAAGGTTGAATCCATGATCAGCAAGTACCACAGAGGTACCCTGAGCAAGGTTACTGTCCCCTGGGTGCTGATTCACTGCCGTGTCACTTAGGGGTTAAAGGCAGAGGGCCAAGATTCCCATGATATGCGTCTCATACACCTTGCATGGACCACTCCGGGTGAGATGGTGTTCACACTGAGCCCATTCCAGAAAGGTCACATGATCGCCTTTCACCAGTTTTTAATGGGATGTGACCCAGGTAAAATGTAAGAAACATACAGTGGCATACAGATACCAAATTCCACAGAGGAACATCATTGTGCGATTAAAAAGTTGTCAAGTAACAGTACAATAGTTATGATAATAGTCTCATATAAAGCTTCTTACAAAACCTCATTGTAATTATGGAAAGTACCAGAACAGGTTCTGTCTGGAGACTTTTCCGAAGCCTCTGGCTGTCCGGAAGTAAAGGTGTAACACTAAACTCCACTTCCCAACCTTGGTAGGGCCCGAGTGTGAGGCGCAGTCCGAAGGCCCAGGGTGACTAACACAGGCCGGAATGTGTGGTACAGTCTAAGCCACGCTTAGCAGCACACCCTCTATTCCTTCATCCCTTAATCCATATCGTGGTCGCAGACACTCTGGCGCAGATAATCTTCATAAAGCTTCTTCTGTAAAGAGAGAGGATGGAACGGAGACACAGTTAGGCAATGCCTAAAGCACAGCGCCCCCCCCCCCCCCCCCCCCCCCCCCCCAGGGGAGAGAACCAAAAAAGGTGTTAACACCGACGAGGCGAAA
>JAODKN010000045.1:3900007-3912733 GCA_026774425.1 Petrocephalus zakoni
CCCACAACCTCGGGCCCATATAAACTTAAAAACCCTTCCTCTGCAAATCTTGTGTTTGGACCCGTCACACTTTTTGCCATTGCCCAAACCCCCCCCCCCCCCCCCCCCCCCCCCCCGAGCGACCCTGTGTACTGCACCTTCTTGCTTTTCACCGCGTCCTGGACGTACTCCAGCTTCTCCAGTAGCTGCCGCTTCTGCCTGCTTGAGAGTGTCGCTCGAGTTCTGGGGGGGGTGTTACAATATGCATCGTTAATAGTGCAGGAACTGCAAGGTGTTTGGGAGCGACGCAGAATGCTGCCAGCGCCGTACCGGAAGCAGAGGCGGGCCAGGAGCAGCAGGGTGACGGACAGCAGGCCGAGGCCGCCCAGAAGGTACAGCTGCTGCTGGACGTCCAGCGAATCAAACGCTCGGAATGCGGGACGCTGACCAGGAGAGAGGACATTACAGCCATACTTACAAATCAGCTCCTTATCTACAGCGCCCCCTGCTACCTGTCCGGCACTCAGCACCCACCAGGTAAAGCGAGAGCGCTGCGTTTCCGTCTGGGCCCAGTGCTGCCTGCAGAACCTCACGGGACAGGGAGCCCAGCACCAGGACGGCTAGAAGCAGCAGGGGCACGAGGAGGCCTAGCAGCCCCAGGAGGCAGGCCTGGCAGCGGGCACGCCTGTTGTTCACACTGCTCTGCCTGGATGGGAGGGGCGAGAGAAGCAGGTCTGAGAAGGGGGGCTACTTCAGGGCAGGAGCGAGAAGGCAGCCTGGGGCTTCTCTACCTGTCAGTCTCCAGCACGGTGGTGATGGCCTGGCTCACTGCCTCACAATCCTTCTCCAGCGAGTTCAGGGTGTTTTGCACCGTCTGGTTGATGGTCTTCTCGATGGTGCGGCACACGTCCTCGATCTGGTTCACACACCGGCTGGTCTGATGGGGCGATCAGACAGAGCAGGAGGGGGGGGTGAGGAGTGCACTGGCATCTCGGGCATTAGAGCATCTGCAGGCTTGCAGAGATGCCCCCTACCTTGCTGGGATTGGGGATGTAGATGGTAGGCATGTCAAATCCACACTTGTTGAGTCCCGGCCTCTTGCACAGCTCCTGCACTATCTGCATCATCACCCTCTATGGCGGAATAGAGCAAAGCAGGGAAGGGGGCGGGTCCAGCAGTCATATGGTGCCACGCCCCCCAAGGGCCAGCCACTCACCTGCCTGTCTGACTCTGTCCCGGCCTCGTCGGCCTTGCTCAGGTAGAAGCGTAACCGGTCGCCTTGAGTCTCGTTCAGCTGCTCCACAATGTTGAGAGTCCGCTTACACAGAGCCTGACCCATTGGGTCAAAGAACACCAAGACGAGGTCACATAGGTTACCTGTGTGGAGGGGGGGGGTGAGGGAGATGAAATCCACTAACTGTACAGCAACACTAGCAACAAGATGCAGAGCCCTGTATTTCTACAAAAGGGTCAGTAGAGGGCACTAGAGTAAAAATATCATAAAACACCCAGCTTGGCAGGGTGGAGCTCTTTTTAAAGACATACAAAGCCAGTGCTGTTGATGGGTACAGAGATGCTCAGAGCAGAGGCACAATGAAAGGTCTTATTGACCCACCGAGCCAGAGTAAAGCCTGGTCCACATCGAACGGGTACTTCATATCCCCATCAACCAGGCCGGGAGAGTCCACAAAGGTCACCAGGCTGAAGCGCTTCTGCCGGGAAGTGCAAATCTCCGTGCACAAGTACTCCGACACACCTGTGAGACATGCACGACCGAGCTAGAGAGGGAGGCGCACACAAACCGGCAAAGCCGGGGGAACAGCAGGCACAGAGACTAATGGCCAGTCTGACCTTTGAACTCTTGCAGAGGTTTGAAGTGAGGGTACAGGTGAAGGGTCGCATTCCCCTAAAACACAACAATAACACTGTGAGCATTAATAATGCCAACGGCAGCAGGTTCTGCGAGGAAACCCTCTGCTACGCCACCTTAAAATGTCTTCATGAGCGACTCTTTCCTCACCGTCAGGCTCTCTCTCTTGCGTCCACTGGTGACAAAGCTGAAGCCCTGTGTCTCGATGGCAACGCCAGTCCGCTGGATGTGCTCCTCCACGTACCTGCGATGGGGTGGCCGTGAGCACGAGGCAGACAGCATGACAAACTGATGGGAGGGACTGCTGCCCTCCATGTGCGCGACCTAACTTGGCCTGTCCGTGGATGGTACAGAGCCTGGGAATACTGTCCAGTTACAGTCTACAGGAAAAAAGCAGGCATTATAAAATCTTGCGGCCAAAGATGGAGAAGGGGCCCAGTCACGGTCCTTGGCACAAAAGCCGTGTCCCGACCTATCCTACCCTCTGAGCAAAGTAACGTCCAAAATACACCTTTTGAACATCATGTCAGTCCATGACGTCTTTGTTTATGACGTCTTTTTATGATGTCTTCTGAACACCCAATGTTGGGTCCTGCACCAGTCCACAGACGTCCAAAAAAATCTTCTAGCCAGACATTTAAGTATTTAACTACGTCCAGGAGGGGTCGTAGTCAGATGTCCAAATGCTGAATGTGATTTGCACGTCATGCTGACACACAGACATGGTCCTGGACCAATGCAATATAGCCAATCCACACTTCTGGCAGATGTCCAATGTTTGCTGGGTTATAGGCTATGCTAAGCCTGTCCCTGTGGTAAGCATAGCTACTCAGGGAGGCCTGCACTGGCTAACGTATCCAGGCTCCCACCCATTACCTAATTACTGGCCCTCTTGTAGCGAGTCACCCAACCCAACGGCTCCTTAGAGTCGTTCTGCTGGAGCTGCTCTTCCAGCTGGTCCCTGAACCGGTTTACTCCTTTGCTTATCTCTGCCTGCAAACACTTACTCATGTGGACCTGAACACCCTCTGCTTTCTCCCCCTAAAGTCCTTCAAACTATTCCTGATCCAGTGTTTTTTTTGGGGGGGTGTGGGGGGGTACCGTTTATCAGAGACTTTAATTGATATACATTATACAATCTACTCTGAAACAAGATGGCTGACTCCCTAATATACTCGCCTATATCCCAGAGAACAGGCCCAGGCCATCACCAATAAGCTGCCACTCTAATCTGCCTCCACCTCCTTTGTCCACCGCCTCAAAGTTGTAGTTGAAATCCTGCCTAAACTGGGAGACGGAACCATCGGATAAACAAGGAAAACACACAAGTGCCATCATCTAAAAGATAAGAGACGGACAGATGATTACCAGTTGATAAAGGAGCTCTTGCCTGCAGAGTGATTCCCCATCAACATGACCGTGATCTTCTTCCTGGGGGGCAAGAGGGTGACCCCCACTGACTGGGCGATCGAGATCAGCCCTGAAACGGACAACACCGCAACTAAACCCAAATTTGCACTTCAATTTCAGTCACGCACGGGGAACTCTTAACAATCGCCTAATATTTGCAGATACATACCCATACGACTTGTCTTTTAATATTAACTCATTCATTTTAATGCATAAAGCATCTCCGGCCTAAAACTCACCACTGTCGGCATCGGTGTAAATTTGATGGCACTCCCGCAGAATACGCTCGTCGCAGGACACACTGCCTGCCATCGACTCGGCATTCGCGGCGCTTCGACTCTTTATTTTTCCGGACATGGTAGCCTTCTGCTATTCGATTACAGATAGAAAAAAATCGGGAACTTTAAATAATATAGGTATTTTTATTCCTTCTCCAGGAGCGTACACACAACGCAAAGATATTTATTCAGAATGAGGTCTCGAACAACTGGTTTAAATCGGCCCGGCTCCATGCAAAACGTCGGCCACGTCAACAGCTCGAGCTCGCTGAGCTTTGTGGGTAATGCAGTGCATTAAGTCTCTCCCGCGAGGGCTGGGGGTCTTCTAAAATCTCCCCAGCTGTAAACATGGTGATGACATATATCTTAAATTGGTGTAGTTGGAAAACATTCAGTTAGCTAACGGTTTCGGTCTTTTCCTGAAGTTTATCGACGTGATTGTGGTGTAAGGTTTAAGGTTTGTATGTTTTGCCTAAAAAATGATAAGAATAATCTTATCTTAACTCAAGTATATCTGCCAAGTTGTAAAATTAAAGTAAAACAATTTTGCAAGTTGGTATTGGCTCTTTACACTATCGTTAGATTCATATTTAACTTATAATACTATTATTGCTTTATATGCGAATATAAATTGTGTTGGATTGTTATTGTTATGGGACAGTTGTATTGTTGATTGGAGCTTGTCAGTCAGACTGAGATTTATGCTTTAGCCCCTCAACTCGTGTTTGAAATTGGAATGATCGTTATCATTTTATCCTTTAAGCCGCCAGCGACAATTTGCATCATGAATAGAGTGCAATTGAAATAAAGTGTATCATTTTAATATTTGCATGATCATTTTCTTACAAACGTAGGCCTATTGCTGGAGGTCGGTGAAAGATGGCCAACTTTTTTCTAGTTTTGCAAAGCAGTCCGTAGCCACACCTGTCCTGCGAGCAGGGTGCTCTCATTTTCAAAGGGGGGTCCTGCACGGCGGAGGTTCGCACTGGGCAGACCGGCGCGGCGTGGAGCCCAGCACGGACACACATCCATCCCGACAACATCCCGCATCCCGCGGTGCTCCGTCGGGAAATGCCCGGGTTTCTCTGTCCCCACAAAGGCAGCGCCGCGGCCCCCCTCCCCAGCACCCGCTCCCCCCACTGAGCCCCATCTCCGCCGCCCCAGTCCTCCGTAAATCCCCTCCCGGTCACCACGGCCCCCCCATCCCAGCAAACCCCCCCACACCCACTTTCCCTTTCCTCACTGTATCGCGAGACACGGAGGCTCGGGCAGCAGGCACGGAAATATTCATATTTTAACAACAACAATAACAATACAAACAATAATAACGACACGGGCGGCGGCGGCACGGCGCGCTGGGCCGCCGGAGACGCGGGCGGGATACGTGGCACGGCGGCGGGCGCCAGAGCGGAGGGGGGCGTTCGCCGGAGCAGGCGAATGAAAGGCACCGATCTCACGGCCGAGTTACATTATTAATGGCCGGCTAGCGCTAGCCGCTAGCAGCTAGCCGGCTCAGCCGAGAGGCGCACATGGACGGCCAGTAGCGAGCTACGCGGGACAAGGCGGAGCCCGGCCCCGGGGACGAGGGTGAGCACGCTCCCGCTGCGCCGCGTCCGCCGCCGGGCCGCCTTACCGGCGTGTTATTAGCCGAGGATGCTTAGCAGGGCGCTAGCTTAGCTTAGCTTAGCTTAGCTAACGGGGCCCGCCGCGCACAGGCCGCGCTGCCCGGCTCTCCACCCGCAGTCCGCACCGCACACCCCCCCCTGTTCTCGCTCCCTTCCTCCCTCCGGTAGGTAGGTCTCCCTCCTTACTCCCGGAGCCCCCGGCCTCGAGTGGTTACCCGGGCCGGCCCAGGGGCAGCCGCGGCCGCCTAGCGAGCCGCACACGCTCCGTCCGGCTGCGCTCCTTGCTCTTAATTAAGGATAATTAGGGCGCAGGAAGGTGCATCTCACGGCACAAGCGGCGTCCAAAACATCTTCCAAGGGAAGCCTGCAATCTGGCTGTGCGGATGGACGTGTAGCACGAACAGTGGCTTCACCTTAATAAAAAACCTTTTTTGTATGAATAGCCTATTGTTTTAAACATGAAACATCCGAGCCTCGGAATCATATTAATGACCATTGATTTCGTTCCTGCTGCTGATGATCACACAGATGTCATTTTTCAGACGATCAGGAGTGCTTATCGTGGTTATTAGTTACCAGGTAAATGTTATTTACTCTGGGCCGTGTTGTAGTATTTTATACTGATGTTATGCGTCAGTGGCTTGGGTGGAAATCTGGCTTTCAGATGGCAAGTGTTCAGATGCGGGCGATTATCCCCTGCTACGCACTCATTGAATGGCAGCCTTTACGGGGATACTTGTTTACGGTGATGTCTGTTTAATTTCCATTAAATTAATTGCCATTGTACACAATTTGCTTGTCAGTGTGTTTGCGAGATGTGTGTTAAATTTTAATAGCCAGCTGGTAGGTTGTATATGCTGACAGCTGCCTTTATTCACTTGTGTTTCAGACACCGGTCTGCGGGGCACTCCGTCTGCCTTAGAGGAGGGAGGCAGAACGCGAGTTTCTCAAACGACGCCCGATTCCTCCCTTCTTTCCTCGGTGAGTTAGTTGGGGGGGGGTTTCATACCTGATCTCTGCATGGCTCCTCAATGACCAGTGTGGCTCCTGAGCCAGTTTGGGGGTCGCTCCGATTGACCTGTCCCTAGTTTCCCCTACGTTAGGTCTGCGTCTCTCCCGCAAAGCCAAGGACCGCGTTCGATGAAGCGAGGCTGCAGTGACGTCCCCCCACCACCGGCTTCAGCCCTTAATCGGAGTCGCTCAACAGAACCATGAACGGCTCGCTGCTGACGCCTCCTAGCCCACGTGCCTCGAACTCCTCTCCTCTCCCCCCAGCCCCATCTCCTTCCCCCTCCCCTCCTTCCCCCTCACAGCTGCCCCCGCCGCCTCCCCCTCCCCCGGTGCAGTCGTCTTCGCTGTCGGACACGCCCACGCCCTCGCCGTCGCCGTCACTCAGCTGGACGGACTTCTGCGAGCTCCATGCTCGCGTGGCGGCCGGGGACTTTGCCCGGCATTTCCGGGCATTCCTTCTGGAGAACCCACACTACTCTACAGACTCGGCCGGTGCCTTCTGCCGCCGATTCACGGACAGGTTTGTGCGTCACTTCCAGTGCGAGCTAGAGGGCCGGGTGGTGGCCAAGGAGGTGGGCGGTTGGGTGCCCAATTCCGATGCCACGTCGCTGGAGGAGGAGGAGCTATCACCCCCGCTGGTCCCGGAGACCACGCCCACCTGCCCCGTGACTCATCTCCGGCCAACACCCAAGGTCTTGCCCATCCGGGCAGTGCCCGACGTGCGTGGGGTGGACAGATACCCTGCCTCTTACCAGGACACCTACGCCCACACCCAGATCCTCCCTCCATCCTCCTCTTCCTCCTGCTCCTCCTCCATGGGCGGGAACAATGGCGGGCGGGTCGACACAAGTGTCTCGTCGAGGCCGGTCCTCGGACATGTCGTGGGGAATGGAGAGGAGGAGGATGAAGGGAGCTGGGTGGAGCCAGTGGGGGAGGAGCCAGATGGAGAGAGGGAGGTGTGCCTGGGCGGAGCCAATGCCTGTCTGTCAGTGGTGACCCCGCCCCCCTTGGCATCGTCCAAGGGCAATGGTATGGCTGGCGGGAGCCACTCCAAGAGCAAGCTGAAGAAGCGCTTCTCCCTGCGGAACGTGGGCCGCAGCGTGAGGGGCAGCATGCGCGGCATCCTGCACTGGCGCAGCTCCTCGGGGGACAGCCCGCAGACCCCCCTCAGCTCCAGCTACAGCTACACCATGGGCACCCAGGATGGCAAAAGGGGCTCCGGCTCCCAGCTGCAGACGCCCGGCGCCCTGCCCGTCTCCCTCTCCCTGCCACTGGCCATGCCACACTCCTCCTCTTCCTCTCTTCCGCCATCCTCCTCCAGCAGTGCCACCTCCTTGTCCCTCTCGGAGGCCCGGGACCGGCGCAGGAGCAACGGCGAAGGTGTGGGAGAGAGGGAGAAATGGAGCCACCGGCTGGAGAAGCTGCGGTTGTCCCGCTCCCCGCCGCCCCCGCCGCTGCCCACCTCATCCTCTCTGTCCACAGCCGCGCTGGCGCCCGGCGGCCCCAAGAAGGCGGGCCGGCTAGTGCGGGAGGGCGGGGTCAACGTCAGCTCCTCCTCCGACGAGCTGTCTGCCCCCAGCGGCCACGGCTTTGCCGGCTTCTCCTTCGGACTGCACCACCTGCACCACGGATCGGAGGTGTCCGGCACCACCCAAGCGGGCACGGGGCTGCCCCCGGGGGCAGGCTGGCGAGCCGGGCGCTGGCACAAGTGCCGCCTGGTCTTGAGGGAGCGGGAGAAGGAGGGAGGCGAGCGAGGAGAGGAGTACTTCCTGGAGTTCTTCATTCCTCCAAAGGCGAGTATGAGGAGACTCTGTGGCATCATTATCGCTCAACTTTACTGCATAATGTCCTTTTTTCTTCAGCTTTGAGAAACCTGAGACCCTGAGAAATGTCATGTCCAACCACTATAAAATTTTTTCCTCCTCTCTGCTATATCCCCCCCCCCCCCCCCAGGCCTCCAAGCCCAGGGTGACTGTTCCCTGCTCCTCCATTCTGGATGTGAGGAGCACTACTGCCCTGGAGGTGCCTGACAAGGAGAACACGTTCCTGCTGCAGGTAGGGGCCTTCCTCTCTATCTGTGCAAAGTGCGGGCTCCTCGCGGCCCTGGCCCGGCAGTGATCTCAGCGCCACGGTGCTAGCGCAGCTCTGCCCCCACAGGTAGAGGGCGCCATACACTACGTAGTGGAGACAAGAGACGCGGGCCAGATGAAGGCCTGGCTGACTGACATCAGAAACGGCATTAGCCTGAGGTGAGGGTGCGTCGACGAGCGTTGAATGCAGCCGGAACGTGTATAGCGTCTCCTCTTGGTTGGTGCAGGACTGACAGAGGCTACATGTTTGTTTGAGGTCTCATTTCTTTCACACCCCCCCCCAGTGAGCAGGAGGACATGGAGGGCACGTGTGCACCCATCCAGCCGGAAATCAGCGGGACTCCCGAGTCCAACGACCGCCTCTCGCAAGGTCAGGCACTGAGGCTGAACAGTAGTGGGCTTCGCCCTGTTAATCGCGTTATTCTTACACTTAATTGCGCTATTTTGACACTTGACGTGTGTGAGTCGTTTAGTTACTGATGCTGTGCTTGCTATAATTGCCGTCAGTGTGTTATGGGGGTGTTGGCGGCTCATCCCCGGTCCTGGAGCCCCTCCCTCCAGAACTGCCGCCACGCGCCCCTCTCGACGAATCGGATAGCCGGCTTCTGGGTGGAGGAGGGGCCAACCTAGGCACTCCATTTGCTGAGACGCCTGATGCCACAGGTGAAAAATAAGCAGCTTTCTGGTGCTGTAGCTAAATTAGAAACATCTTATCTATTCATCTTTCTCGCTCAGTTACACATATACACTGAGGTAAGAGAAGGACACTTTAAACAGGCACCCATGAGCAGTAAGGATAGTCCCGTTCCTGGTACAACAATGCAGTCACCTTGTTCATCCTCAGGCTCCTTCCTGTTTTCGGACGTGGTAGCGCCCACGCCGGAGGCCCTAGAGCATCCACTCAGTGAGTGCCAGTGGTTCCATGGTACCCTGTCCCGGCTGCGGGCAGCCCAGCTAGTCCTGGCGGGCGGCCCTGCCAGCCACGGCGTTTTCCTGGTACGGCAGAGCGAGACCCGCCGCGGAGAGTACGTCCTCACCTTCAACTTCCAGGGCAAAGCCAAGGTGAGCTGGAGGACCCGAGCCTTATGGGAGCTGTAGTTTTCAAATCAATGACATCACCACGTATATGTTTACCCTGTGCTCGAAATCCTGTCAATTTCCTGACGACCGTACCGCCCACCCTCCCACCCCCAGCACCTGCGTCTCTCCCTGAATGAGGACGGCCAGTGTCGGGTCCAGCATCTCTGGTTCCAGTCCATCTTCGACATGCTGGAGCACTTCCGGGTCCACCCCATTCCACTGGAGTCTGGGGGGGCCTCTGATGTCACACTCATCAGCTTTGTGGGGGCCACCACCATACGGCAGCCAGGTAAAGAGGTGTTTTATTTAGCAGGGCAAGAGAGAGGATATGGCTCAATCCGTTCCATGTCACAGGGAGCAGCGCACTTAAAAAGGGTGAAAACCCAGACTCACCGATAGGGCAGAGGTGAAGGTAAACTGTGTGAGGCTGTTCGCCATCCCATCAGACCTTTGGCAGCTGGATCAGGCCATGTTAATGCCATCGTCTGTCTTACCTATGGTGCCGACATGTTTCCTCAGTCCCATCATGCTTTGCAGTTGTGCACTTGGCGAGTCACACTGATACACCTTTGGTGGGGGTCACACCCAGCCTCCATGTCCTGTTCTAGCTTTCATTCTGACCTCACCAGCCTGCTGTGTGAATCTCTGTAATTGTTGCTGAGTTGCTAAGCTTGTTTTTTTGACATGTTTATGCTATAGCTGTTGCTGCACCTGTATTAGGCTGCACAAGGTAGCAGGCTGACCCCACTGGAATCGCTCCGTCAGCATGATGGTCCTTCTCATGCTTCCTGTTGAATTTTGTTTGGCTTGCCCTCTCAGTCCTCACCCCTAACAGCTTAGGAGCTGCCATCTTCCCCTTAGCCCCTTACCCTGCCCCCACGCATTTCAGAGCTCTGATTGGCTGTCTCTGTTGTTGTTTGTCGTTGGGTCATCTTCGCAGGCCGGGACAGGGCAGGCAGCCGGCCCACAGTCTGTGATGTCATCACCCCGCGCCACCCCGATTCTCCATCAACCCCCATCTCTGACTGTGTGTAAGTGAGACCAGACACAACAGAGAGCAAGAGGAGAGGACAAGAGAGTGGTACAGGGACAAAAGGGAGAAGGGGCTTATGGGATTGAGAAGCTGAAGATTTGGAGAGGTTGAGAAATGCAGCAGGGGAGCTGGGGTTCAGCACAGAAGATGAAGCAGGGGAGCCGGTCGGTCCCAAGGCCGCCTCGTCCCATGAGGCCCCCTGCTGCCGAACCCTTAGAGCTGACTCTGCGTGACTCCATTAAAATATATGGTAACTGGCCATGAATTAATAACAATAATAATATTAATAATGAAATCAAAAGTGAGAGAGGAAATAAATAATGGAGGAGAAATGGTGCCAAGAGCAGGAGGCAGATAGGGGGGAGTGTGAGAGGAAGCAGAAGACGATCAAAGCGGCTGACGGAGAGGAAGAAGAGAAGAGGAGCGTAGTGTGCGAGTGGGGAGACAGACCATCCAATCACCACGGGCCGCTGCCGGCCTGCACGTCTCCATTTCATACGCATGTTATTCTCGCCAGAAGCAGCAGCGGCGCTTCCCCACACAGCCCCACTTTCTGCCATCGAGCGCGCAGACAGTGTCAGTGGCTGCCCTCGCCTCGCATTCTCATTAAAGCACAGTTACCCGTATCTCCCCGAGACCGGGCAGTGGTGACAGGTAGGTGGGGCAGCGCTCCGCGAGCCAGTCAGGTCCCCGCCGCACTGCACCCGAGTGTCGCCGCACTCCCCGGCGAGCCGCTCAATGTGCTCCGTCACACTTGTGCTTTTCGCCCTTGTACCAGTTCGCTTTGCACCGGTTCAAATGGCCCGTGTTGAAGCTTAGCCGCACAGGTGGGTTTGGACCCCCCCCCCCCCCCGAAAGCACGGCCCTCCCTCCCGCCTGCCACATTGTACCAGGCCATAGCCTTCATCCTCTCACTTTCTCAGTCATTTCCTGCTCTGGGTTTCCCATAATTTTGGTCCAGTTTCTGTTTAAAATCTCTCCCTACCTTTTCTTTGCTAGATCTGCTGTTTATATCATTATTACGGCTTCTCTCTCTCTCTCTCTCTCTCTCTCCGTCGCTCTCTCTCTTCTCCGCACAGACTTGACCAGCAGACCCCGTAGCCCCCCGCAGCCACCACCACCTCCCCCACCCCCTGGGCGTCCACCGCCCCCCACCCCACCTCAGGAGCGGCAAGATGAGGCGGAGACTGTCGGCCCGGGGGCTGGAGCGGTGAGCGGAGCGACCGAGGACTGCGAGGAGAGAGACAGGGATCGGGAGAGGGAGGCCGCCCTGCGGCAGCTGGAGCCGGGGGACAGCGAGGAGAGGGACGCCGGCAGAGCCAGAGCCATCGACAACCAGTACTCCTTCTTCTGACAGCTAGGCAGCGAGCGGGAGGCAGCCAACAGCCATCGACAACCAGTATTTTTTTTTGTTTAAGAGACTGAGGGCGTAAAGGAGGTACTAACACTATTAAAATATGTATCCTAAGGGATGCTGCGGGGGAGAAAGAGAGACAGAGAGAGAAGGTAGACAATAGCTTTGCAGTTAAAACATTAAAGTCGCACTGCTGACCGGGGGGGGCGGTAAGCAGTAATAGCACTAATGATGACGCTCAGTTGTACAGGCTAGAGAGGAAGATGTTTACACACTAACCCAGATCCAACAGTTTAATAGCAACACTGTGTATTTATGCAATTGTCTGTGTATGTCGAAATGCACAAGTCTGTTAGCGTTGCTGGGCGAAGACGAACTTTGGAAGGAGAAACTCTAAGATAAGGGGATCACATACCTGCATACCTCTCTCTGTCTCTTACTGTGCTGGTGAATTACGGGGGGGAAGAGCAGGACGGAGGAGGAGAGAGAGAATGTTCTTCAAGAGACATAGGTTCTTAATAATTATGATTATAATGTCCTCAATAATAGCATTATATTTTGTTCTAAAACGCCTTTGTTGTTCACTGTTGGCGTATCTCTGATTTCCCTGCTCTCTTTTCATTTTGCGTGTGCCTCTGTATTATTTGGCCTCCTTTTGGCTGTCCGTCCCCGTCTTTCTGCCGTTTTACGTTGCGCTTCGGAGACGTACCCGTGCCTTCGCGTCCCAGCCCCGCGTGTCCCCCAGCCTGTGCCAATCACTCTGAGTCTGCAGGCCCGCGTGCCGGACACCTGGCAGGCCGCCCTCTCCGTGCCTGCATTCTATCCTCACGCTGAGATCTCCTTGTGCCTTTTCCTCTCTCCGTCTCTCTCTCTCTCTCTCGCTTTCTCTCTTTCTCTGTGTTGGGACCGTGCGTTCAGGGGGACACTGTCGTCCTCTCTGTGTGATTAGAGCTTCAGGTACTACATTGACTTCTAATTATATATAATATGACATAA
>JAODKN010000045.1:3948651-3958856 GCA_026774425.1 Petrocephalus zakoni
CTGTGTCCCTGCCTACCTGTGTCTGTCTGTATGTATCTGTGTGTCTGTGTCCCTGCCTACCTGTGTCTGTCTGTATGTATCTGTGTGTCTGTGTCCCTGCCTGACCGTGTCTGTCTGTATGTATCTGTGTGTGTATCTGTGTCCCTGCCTGACTGTGTCTATGTGTCTGTGTCTCTACCTGCCTGTGTCTCTGCCAGTATCTGTGTGTGTCTGTGTCCCTGCCTGCCTGTGACTGTGTGTCTGTGTTATTGCCTGCCAGTGTTTGTGTGTCTGTCAGTATCTTTGTGTGTCTGCGTGTCTTTCAGTATCTTTGTGTTCCTGACTGTCAGTGAATGTGTGTCTGTGTCTCTGCCAGTATCTGTATGTATCTGAGTCCCTGCCTGCCTGTGACTGTGTGTCTGTGTTATTGCCTGCCTGTGTTTGTGTGTCTGTCAGTATCTTTGTGAGTCTGTGCCTCTGCCTGCCTGTGTCTGTGTATCTGTGCCACTGCCTGCCTGTGTCTGTGTGTCTGTGCCACTGCCTGCCTGTGTCTGTCTGTATGTATCTGTGTGTGTGTCTCTGTCCCTGCCTGCCTGTGTCTGTGTATCTGTGCCACTGCCTGCCTGTGTCTGTGTGTCTGTGCAACTGCCTGCCTGCATCTGTCTGTATGTATCTGTGTGTGTGTCTCTGTCCCTGCCTGCCTGTGACTGTGTGTCTGTGTTATTGCTTGCCTGTGTTTGTGTGACTGTGTGTCAGTGTATGTGTGTCTGTGCCTCTGCCTGCCTGTGACAGTGTGTCTGTGCCTCTGCCTGCCTGTGTCTGTGCGTCTGTGTCCCTGCCCGTCCTACATCTTCCAGTCACTTCTTCCTCTTTCTTTGCCCTGAATCTTGTCCAGTCTCGTGTCAGCCATCAGCAGGGAAATGTTGATGGCGCCCGCCGTCTGGCCCGGGTGGGTAAGCTTCTGTCTTTGGTGTCCCTGGTGGGTGGCCTCATCATCATCATCACCTTCGTTGTCATCAACTGGGGCAGTGAGTACCCTGCAGCCTTTGGCCAGTCCTCCACTCTAAATTCAGTTTGTTTCTTCTGGTGTCAGAATGCTCAGCTAACTCTCACCTCCTGTGTTTCAGTCATCCTCAAGTCCTGAGTTTGAGATCATCACAGGCCGGGGGCAAACAGACCTACGAACCGCCCCAGTGAAATATCAGACCATTTTCTCCATCTATGCTTGACCACTGTGGGTCACTAAAAACCACCATCCTCAGCTCCACTCTAAAAACGCAAAAAACTACTTAAACAAGCGAAAACATGAGCTCTGACATCCCATAGCTTCCAGTCATATTGGGGTGAATGTCATTCTGAATTAAAGTGGATCAGCAGTTTCTCCGTTGACATTCAGTTCAGCAGAACTTGCTGCACTTGCAACAACAGCACTGGGAGAACCCGCACTCTCCCACTGAATCATCATTCGCAAGAGGACATATTTATGTAATTACGAAAAACAACACTGTAGTTCACGACGAAAATCAGATGGGCTCCGATTACTAGGCACCTACTACAAGCATCTATGAATGAATAAATTAATTCATGTCACTGTTTCTATTGTACCATATTGACAAGACCTCATTTGACAGAAATAGGTCATATGTAACCTTCAGCATGGCATGCATTGATTATGAGTGCGCAGATTTGCTGAGATACATTTGGAGAGTGTGCGCTTGTGATTTTCTGAGCCTGCAAAATTCCTAAATGTGAATCTCAAATGTGGGAATACGGAGGAGGAGAGTGTAGCATGTGAGGAACGCAGGCCTGGGAATGGAAACCGAGGTTGGTGTTTCCGGGACCTTGGGGTGTTTGTGTTGCCGGGGGGCTGCTGAACGGAAGGGGAACTCTTCAGAGCGGATTAACGGAACGACACGTGCTGTGACCGGGCAGAGGTGGAGGAGACAGCAGAAAGGATGAGCATATCCTACAGTGTGCTAGGGATGGAGACCGCATCCAGTGCACAGAGGAACGGCAAACTGAAAGAAATGGCTGTTGGCTTTCTTGGGTGGTCTGCATCCCATTGGACGATTTAGGCATAACAGCAGTTATGACAAACAGTAGAGTTTTATTCTGCAGCAGCGAGAGTCTCTCCTGTCAGAGGAATGTGCCAGAATATGTCAGCTTCAGAGTTCCTTGTGGGTCCTTTGTACTAACAATAATGAAGTAACAGTGCCTGCTTGGACCTGGATTTTATTTTTTTTCCTCTGGACAGACATTTTGCAGTTTTCAACTAGCGTTGCATCTGCAAGTGGTGACAGATTAAATCTGTCAGTCAGTTTTGGAAAAGTGTTTCGATACAGCTGCCTGAGGCTTCGCCTGCATCTTGCCTTGTTGTACGGGAAGCTTAAGGGTATAGTGACTCGGTGCTGTATCTTGGGGGGGGGGACTGTTTACAATAACATTGGGTACACGGGGGCATACTGTTCCTGTCAGTGCTGTGGAGGGGGACACTGTAAGATGCATTTCTGTGCTACAGACACATTTCTAGGAAAGCAGCCAGGCTGCCAGGGTTTCGAGACTTTTGGTAAACTATCAAAACACTTCACAACTTAAAATGCGAGGTTTAAATGTGCCATGGCCTGATTTTTCTCTAAAAATAGCAGAAAGGTTATAAATTCATACTTGCTTTGCGAGGCTGTCGGGAAAGATGTGTATGACGCGTACCATGTGCAGGGAGACCCAGCTCTCACCTGGGAACAGAGCGCGCGGCGGGGGGCGGGGCGATTGGCGTATTGCCACACTGTGATCCAGCTGGACACCGTCCCTCTGCGTGTCTGCAGTGCGGGGCGGCTCTGATCGCAGCCCAAATATCTGCAACCGCACTGTTTGGCTGCCGCATGGCCAGGAAGCTGCGTTGTTTATGGGGGAAGCTGGTCGTGCTGTAGATTGACGTGCACTGCTGCATGAGTATGGCGGCTTGTTTTGGCTTTTTAGAGATAGGTTTGAACAATATTACCCAATTGCACTGTTGCAGAAAATAATATTCAAATAGTATTAATATTTGTTGATTGTACTTTCCCACGCATTTATTATGCTATTGACATATTATGAGAATGTTATACGACACGGTATGTTATACGATATATACTGAATTTGACTGTTAATACTCACACTTTCCACATAGGTAGTAGAATTGTGATTATTACTGTTGGCAATGGTGTTGCATTTTCTTTGGCGATACATACATTTTTTTTGTAACAGAAATAGAAAAAAAATGTATACACAGAAATGAATGCATGCCGTTTGTTCAGTCTTTTATTGTTAAATTGCAATGGCAAAACTGTTTCAAAACCACAGTGCATTCATCAGGTTAATCTGAAACTATTTATACCCATATAACCAGTCTTACTGATGATACTGCAACTATGTAGCACCGAGTGCCTGTGCATGTCTCAGTTGATTGTTTAAAAAACACTTTGGAAAGCCTGGTGTGTGTTTTTTTTTCTCTACAGAGGAATACAGCGGACGAATTTAAAGGTGTGCTGGTAATAAACGGTCATTATATGAAAAGAGCAGCGTGGAGTTATTGCCGCCGATATCTAAATTTGATGCTGAGGCAAACACACCGCCGCCTTTCTCCTCGCTTGCATTTGCTCCCCACGTTGTATTTGTGCCGGGGGGATTTCCGTTACCAGGGAAACCATCGGCAAGATGGAAGGATAGAAAGACCGCTGACTTTCCGCTATGCATCTATATATATATATAAGGGAAGATGCGAGAGAGAACGTGCGGGGGGAATTAAAGATATGGAAGCTGCGGATCTGGGTAAAAACGTTCGTTTTGTCATTAAAACGGCCTGAGCGCCACAAAGAACTCCTCGATCCCATCTGGCTGAGTGATTTAAATAAGTAATAAAAACAGAAGGGGTAGGACGGGGGGGATACTGGCTGTCATAATGCAGTGCGGAGTAGAGATGGAGGGCGGGGTGCGGAGAGACCAGGTGCAGACCGGAAGATACAATAAATGTGACAGATCAGCACCTTTCTTTATTTGGCTGTGAGTGCGCATCTCAGGGGATTGTGATTTCACCATTTGGGGAATGTCATATGAAAATAATCGTGTTTATGAAAGACCAGACTAAAACACGGTGGGTCGACCACTGACCATCACGATAGCCGTTTTACAGACCGGGATCACGGCTAGTGTGGGAGTGGATCGGGAGATTAATGAACGTTACGTTGAATTTAACCTCAGCGATAGTATCGTTTTTACACATTGCCTGTCGATGATGTGGGAATCCCTGCTGTAGTCAGCGTTAAGTAATCAATACCGACTTTTAATATGATTATAATCATTCACCGTTTTAATGCTTTGCTGGGAGTCGTCTTTGAAATTACAAATCCTAAAATGTGACAAGCAAAGCGAAATATACCGACTTCTATATAAAAAAACGGATAACATCACACAGAAAAATCGGCAGTGGGTGTCAAGCCCCCAAACCAAAACGCTATAGATCTCCCCACAATACCTCCTGACTCCATATATACAGCTGGCTGTTTGTTAGTAATGTAGTACGCAGACTCTATGATCAGGACCGTACGTACCCCAGCACGACACAGAAGTTTTCAGATGAGGGAGGAGCAACCCGCTGGGCCAGTAGGCATGTTGCCTAATGTGTGTGTCACTGGATTAAAACGGATTAAATGGGAGTGAATGCTGACTGACTCAGCCAACTCACAGTCGGCCAGATCTGCATAGCAGTGACAATCAGTCAGGGGTGTAAGGAGGGACCATACTCGAGAACGGGAAGTGATTCCCATTTCTGTCCTCAGTGTAGGTCATTCACAAATACTCAGCACGCCAATGTGAATCAGCGCGTTCATACGGAAGAGTCACTAGATCTCCTCGTGCACGTTTAATTGATTACCAATGAATCCACACGGAACTCAGCCATATTGCTGCGTCAAATATGCCTTGAGTTTGTAATCGCTCTGTCACTCAATTGGCTGACCAAAAATGATAAAATAATGCATCTCTGTAATAACATTAAAAGGAATCGTATACAACTGATTAACTTTATATGTAGCATATCCAAGCGGGACATAAATAACTGGTTGGAGCGTTTTTCTCATTCTGGTTTTTATGCAGTTTAATTTTTAATACGTGTCCACGACTGTGCTTATGTAGGCCCTGGGAAGTTGAGAGTGCAAGGTACTCACTCCGATATGCACGAATTATTGCCCGTTAATTACGTTCGTGTTTTGTAATTCGAGCACACAAAACGTTTAGCTTAGTCTGGGGTTCATGCAATAAACTCAGTTTAACCCAACTAGTTGCGAGTAGTCCATTAAGAGCATACACTGCAACCCATAACGAGATTCAAAGAGGCATTTCATTTAGCAGCTAAAAGGTCTGACTGTGCGCACAGTATCGGATAGTCACTACGCTGAAAAGAACACTCAGTAAGTTCAAGGTACAAATAAATACATTTCAGTCAACAAATTACACTACTACACAACAAAGCAAGCTGTAAATACAGCTCATCCCAGCATTATTAACCCTTACCAGCCCTAACTGTAACCATAAGTAAACAAAACACAAGGCTATTTAATAAATAAATTTAATACATTTTAATAAATTCACAGATTTTCATAAAATGAAGTTTGAAGTAGTGAGGACCTTAAAAAACGGAAAACGCAAAACTCGCTCCAAAAGCACCTGTCCGGGATTGACTTCGCCTGCGGAAGGCGTCACCGGTCGCGTGGGTGAACACACCGGAAGCGGCTTGGTGCGTCATTAAATACCCCGGAAGTGCTTCACAGTGCTGCGGTTCATTGTTGCCTTATGTCAGCTTTTATTTAGGACGATAAAAATGACTAAACTGCAACTTTTGAGACAGTATTTAACGGAGCGTCTGATGGAGGCCGTGCGGGAGATCCTCGAAGTTGTTGGAGACACGGTGACAGAGTACCAGGAGGAAACAGCCCGGGCGCAGCGGGAGAACGAGAGCCTCCGGCGGAGACTCAGGGAGGTGGTGCTGGTGGCCGAAGCGCCCTGGGCGGGTGAGAGCCTCCTTCCCTCCCGCGCCCCTGCAGCTCATTGCCTGCCACGAGTCTCTTATTTGACAGGGGGCCAGCTGTCGTTAAGAGCCGATCTAGCTGCCGTCTAGTTTGCGAACGAGCTATGATACCGAAAACGGGCTGTTAGTTTTCTGTTTACCGCCTCCGCTGTCAGCTCATTTTAAATGGATAATCAGAAATATAATTCCAAATAACTTATCGAAACAGAAGACGTTTGCTTTGTTATAAGCGTTCTGATAGCACGGCATAAGGCTTTAAGTTGACAGTTACTGAAAACAAAGATTAAGTCATGCATTATGATGGAATTAATTGTATGGCAATAAAAAAAAATTCCCCTTTCCTGGGCTGCAAGTAACACAGACTGCTTGTGTATGTCTGCCTTACATGACTGTCATATGACAGTGATAAGCCCTGTAAAATATGGTGTTATTTATTTATTTATTTATTTAGCTGTAACTAAATAAATGTGTTTGTGTCTCCCCCCTCCCTCAGGAGGTGAGCAGCCTGCAGCTGTCCCCGTTTCTGGGGGGAGGTCCCCAGCAGATCAGGAGCTGGGTGCACAAGACTGGAGCTCCCATCTCGGCCAGGATGTGGAGACTGCTCCCACTGAAGATCGCTGCCGGGCTGAGAAGATGGGGGAGGAGCTTGGTGGGTCACAGCCGGCCTGTGCGGTGGAGACAGACTCTGAAGGTTCAACACAAGGACTGAAAAAGCTGGCACTGGAGATTGCTCTGTCAGTGGTCTCGCCTTTGGATTCCTGTGCCGAGCCAAACACCACACAGATGGTAAAGAGCACGTTCACTGAGGCGCTTACAGTCGGACCCACTGAGCCGGAAACGGCCAGCCTGAGGCCCGATCAAGTCAAAACTGAGCCTGGTGAAGTGGACCTTAAGTTTGAGCAGCCTGCAGATCTGGGTCGCAGTCCTAAAGCGCAAGATACCCTGTGTGAAGCAAGCATGGGGGTGTCTACTGATGTCACAGTCACTGGGGACGTAGATGAGTGCAATTCTCAAGAAGCCGAATGCAGGTCAAACGAGCTTCTGAATGATCATTCTTTTGCTGGTTACATGGGGGACAAACAGCACTGCTGTTTTTATTGTGGAAAGTTCTTTAGTCAGATCTGCAATCTTAAAACGCATCTGCAGATACACAGCGGTGAGAGGCCCTACAGTTGCAATTGGTGTGGTAAGTCATTTACTCAGTCTGCAGATCTACGGAGGCACCAGCGAATCCACACTGGGGAAAAACCACATCGGTGCACATGGTGTGAGAAAAGTTTCACTCAAATAGGAAACCTCAAAAGGCACCTGCGCATTCATACCGGTGAGAGACCTTACCGCTGCACCTTGTGTGGGAAGACTTTCAATGACGGCGACACGCTGAAGAAACACAAACGGATCCACACCGGAGAGAGACCTTTCTACTGCACCCATTGCTCGAAGACGTTCACTGTAGCGAGCAGCCTTCACAATCACTTCAAAAACCACTTGATGGAAAATAACATGTAAGAACAATGAAATAATGTGTGGCCAGTCAAATGCTTACATGCAGTTGAGGATTATGATTATTAATAATCACAATCATTGTTATCCAGGTCCAAGAACGCAAGTGATATCTCCTTGGTACAGCATGTAAAGGTACATTTCAAACTATCTGCTTTGCTGTTTAGGATAAGACACTCACAAAGTGCTCTGTTATTTAAGCATAACATGTATTTCTAACATTTTTTAAATCATTTTACATGTTTGTAGGTCAGAATTAAATCACTTAAGCTCACATTACGACATTTTTTTTCCATCTTCCAAGCCTACTTCAGCCCAGCACACTTTGGCCACATCCAGCCCTACATAGCCAAGTGAACCACCGTTGGTGTGGTTTGGACAGCACATGTGTCCCTTGGGTAAGTGAGGGGGCAAGTCGGCCAGCTAAAGCTCCAGCAGCAGCGCGGTCAGGATGCCTGAAGTGTGTGTGTGTGTGTCTCTCCCTCTCTCGCCCTCTTCCTCACTCCTGGAGCTTAGGGGAGATTCACTGAGGAGCTGGAGACCAGCGACAGTTTGCCACATGTCATGGAGTCTGGAGTGATTAGTATCAGAAGTTTGGGGAGCAGCATGTGCCCAGGCAGACTGGGGACGTGTCGCAGAGTCATTAAGAGTCGTGGGCTGTGACTCCATCCAGCCAGTATGACATTTGCCCCCTCATGAGATGTTTAACCGTCTTTTGTAAATTACAGAAACTGCTGAACTTGTGCTCTCTCTGTCTTGTGAAGCGTCTTGATCTCATTCTGAATTGGCGGGTGTCACCCTTTAAATGAAATAACAGTGTATGTTTGCTGCTGTAACACTCACAGACTTGGAAATGTCTTAGATCAGAGTGGATTGTGTTGAGTAGTTGTAATGAATGTGGTCTGGGTTTCCCCCCCTGAACACAGCACAGCGCAGGCTTCGTTAGGCTATTAGGTGTCAGTGTGGATGATCTTTAATAAGTTTTTTTTTTTTTCTTTTCATTTTTTTTTTCTTTCTGAAAAGCTGCAGCTGTAACTCCTCTGAAATAAATGCTTTTTATCTTGGTGGCAGTTTAACAGTAACACAACTGCATGGTATGCCTCTGTTTATGCAGCAATAAAGACTAAAAACAAGAAAGGATTGTTCCTTGTCTGGGGCCTCTTTCTCATGTGACTGCTCTGTTTCGTCTCCCTCAGCACAGAATAGAAGGGCACTTTTAATCATCACTTTTGCAGCAGTATTTAACTTCCAGACTCAGACAGCGTGCCAAAGCAGGCTGCTGTATGTTAGCATGTCCTTGTGTGTGCTGGTGATTGCAGACTGCAGTTAAAGCTTGTAGTGGCTACATGGTCCCTGTGTTCCAGCACCAGCCCTGGTTCCATTTGGCTCTGCAGGTGCCCCAGTCCTATTTTAAACAACCCACTGTACTGGACAAGAAGGGTGAAGGACAATAATTAGTCCAGCCGAGCATGCAAGTGCTTAAGTGCTCACCTGAGCCCACCGCTGCCCCCAGGAGTCTAATTTACATCTGGACTGGGCACAAACAATGAACAGAGAGGTAAGTAGAAGGTCAAGCGCTCAGGATTTTATCCAACATTTCGTTACAGGTTGTTGTAATGGGGACGCAGCTATGCTTTAAAAATTAATATAAGCCAAATGCAGTTTCACCGCATAATAGCATGAGTGGAATGCAATATATTCATATAGTACTACAACAGCCTTACAGCAGAACTACCCACAAACACTGCTACTTCGTCAGATTTTCACATATCCGATTTCATAGTTTTACAAAAAATTTTGAAACCGTCAGCGATTTCTGAATGTTCTATGAGCATATAGTGGTGGAGATGTAGGGTCATTTCTCCACCATGTATTACGGTAATGAGAAATTGAGCCCCGCCTTCACCGCGTCACATGACCAGGAAGCGGGACACAAAAAAACTTGTGTATTACCCGACTTGTGTGTTTCTGAAAGCTGGACGAGCGACATGACTAAGCTGCAGCTTCTGAGCGATTATTTGACCGAGCGCCTAATGGTCGCCGTGCAGGAGATACTGGAGGTGGTGGGGAGCACGGTACTGGAGTATGAGGAGGAAGGCGCCCGGGCGCAGCGGGAAATCGAGCTTCTGAGGCGGAGGCTGCGGGACGCCGGAGCGGAAGCACCAGTTTGGCCCGGTGGGTGACGCGAACTGCTCCTTAACCTGCACTTCTCGGCTCTCTGTCGTGTGTAAATTACTGTAATACTAATACTACTATTCCCTGTTTTCTTATGCATATTTATCCTCTCTACTTTTTGCACTGTTTTGGCGCTGTTGTTTAAGACACGTATTTAGAATTATGCAAGTTATCATTAATGCACGGTTTAGTGTCCAACGGGGGTGGATCTCAAATGTTACCGTGGCTTCCTCCTGTTGTAACCCTCTGTGAAAATATTAAAAACGAATTATGCATTGCTTAATATCCTAGGCGGAACTACAGAATAGGCAGGGTGCGGTGCGGCCATCCCCAAAAATATAACTGGCCGCTGGTGGCCACCGCAATCAACATGTTCTGCAGAAGCCGCCGATGTGCAACTTCCTGCTAACGTAGGGTGACCAGATAATCCATGTCACCCCGGGCGCTTTGAGCTACTTCAGGTTTTACAAACCGCTTTAAATCTGAA
>JAODKN010000045.1:3970718-3985749 GCA_026774425.1 Petrocephalus zakoni
TGTAAAGGCACATGCAGAGTGGAGAGCACTGAATGTAAAGGCACATGCAGAGTGGAGAGCACTGAATGTAAAGGCACATGCAGAGTGGAGAGCACTGAATGTAAAGGCACGTGGCTGGGAAAGCACAGAATGTAAAGAGGGACAAAGAGCAGAGCGCACTGAACGTAAAGACACACACAGAGCACACATGACAAATAGGTTGACATGACAGATAAGGATCCACACGCCACACAGAGATATACAGTCATGTTGATGCTAGCACCAAGTCCATGCGATGAATCCTTGATTTCCTTTTGAGAAAGAACCTTCTGTTGCATCTAAAACTCTTTCTGTGTGCTGCTCTCTGCGCCAGGCTCATGTCACGCCTGCCTTCTGTTGGAATCTGTTTGGAAACCCGTGTACGTGCTCTCCGCACCCTCGCCGAAGTCACCCGTCTGTTGCTGACATGTGGCCACATCCATCTTTTTATTTCTCATCCATCTCTGTGTTTCTCCTTCCCAGTGTGATGAACTTCCCTCTGGTATCCTTAACTACTGCCTGTCTCCTCATTAAGGGCAGGCCTCCTGTTCTGCTCCGTGTCTCCTCCATCAGCCAGCTGTACGGTATTACCCAGAGCAGAAATGCCACTCCCATGCTCAATGGTTGAAACAGAAAGCCGACTGCTTCCTCATGAGGATGATCAGTTGGGGCAGAAAGTTGATGAAAGATAGGGGGGAGAGGGGTATAGGTACGGCTGGGAAGGGCTCACCTCTCGGAGGTAGCAGGAGATCCCCCGTAGAGCTGCACTCATGGTGGTGGGAGAAGGGAGCTGGATGAGTAGAGGAGAAGGAGAGATTGATAGTGAGCCTTCCTCAATGTGACACATAGACACTGATGAGGCAGGATCAAACCAGCCGTCAGCAAGACACTCAGACACTGATGATGTAGGACTGGACCTGTCCTCATTGAGACACATGGACACTGATGATGTAGGACTGGACCTGTCCTCATTGAGACACATGGACACTGATGATGTAGGACTGGACCGGCCCTCAGTGAGACACATGGACACTGATGATGAAGGACTGGACCGGCCCCCAGCAGGAGACTCACACACTGATGATTTAGCACTGGACTGGCCCTCAGCGAGACATTCTGACAGTGAAGATGTAGGACTGGACCAGCCCTCAGCGAGACACATGGACACTAATGATGTAGGACTGGAATGGCCCTCAGCGGGACACTCACACACTGTAATTTAGCACTGGACTGGCCCTCTGCGGGACACTCACACACTGATGATTTAGCACTGGACTGGCCCTCAGCGAGACATTCTGACACTGATGATGTAGGACTGAACCAGCCCTCTGCGGGAAACTCGGACACTGATGATGCAGGACTGGACCGGTCCTCAGCAGGACACTGGGACATTGATGGTGTAGGACTGGACCGGCCCTCAGCGGGAAACTCGGACACTGATGATGCAGGACTGGACCGGCCCTCAATGGTACACTGGGACACAGACTGTAAAGTGATGAAGATGCACACAGATCACTATGGTTGGGTATTGTTTGGTTCTAAAACAATACTAAAATGGTGCCAATGCCTGAATTGTGTCTGCATCTGTACTTAACAAAAATAAGGCACAAAACAAAGGTCAACAACACCAAAGAGCAGCTTTTTTATTTCTAAGGCAAATTAAATTTCAAATTGAATGTTTTAACTTGACACTTTAAATTCCCCCTTTGCACACCATTTGCTGCACATCCTAGTAGGGATGTAACAATACACTCAACTCATGATTTGATGCGATTCACAATTCTGAGTTCACGGTATGATATTTGATTCAAAAATATTCCTTCTCTCCAAACTGTGCAAAACATGTCCTCTTCTTAAAAGTGCAACTCAAATTAAATAAAACATTGTTTTTTAAAACAAATCCCACATCAAAATAACTCAATAAAAAAATCTTCAAATAAATAAAGTAATGCTTGCATGTGCAGCTTCGAATTTACATGAATTTACATTTTTTTAAGGAAAATTAATATGTCAACATTCTCAGGCTGAAGCTGAGATCTCTGTAAATTCACAATGTCCCCTGCAGTCAAAAAAACCCTTTCACTAGGGACAGAGGTGGCTGGTTTGGTGAGGTTTACCTTAGCTAGATGAGCAAGCAGTGGGCACATCTTAGCATTCTCCTTTCAGGGAAATAGACGTTTCTATATAGACGTCTATTTCTATATAGACAGGGGGACTAGATAACCCATGTTATCCCAGACACTTTGAGCTAGGACAGGATTTGTAAACTTCCATTTCAATTAAAAAAACATGGATTTCACTAAAGCGCTGCATTCTTGTTGTGTGCTGATTGGTAAGTCTCCGATATTCATGCACGTATCACTAATGTTAATGTGAAATAGCTGGATGAGTCTTAAGGAAACAAACCAGTCAAAGCACAAGAAGAAATTAACTATTTAGCCAAGCAAAGGAGCCTTTCAGGCTTAAAGTAGTTTGTAAAACCTGAAGTAGCTCAAAGCGTCCAAGATGACATGGATTCTCTGGTCACCCTATAGACGTTTCTAGGTTATCAGTCTTTTACAATGTTTGCACGCCGTTTCTGTCTTGTCTGTAATTTTCTCGCCGTTTTCGTATGAGATTGCGGCAAAGCCAAAATGCCGCCACACCGCTAAAGCTGGGCGGCGCGTCCTCAATTTCAAATATACTTGCCATCTCGCTGACGTCGACGTTGCATACGCAGTGACGACTGACGTGGTACTGACGTTGTGAAATCAAATGTAATGTTACGCCATTCTTTCTGTTAAGTACTTGTCCTCATAAAAAAGTAGCAATTAATTTTCCACATCAGCCGATTTGAATCGTGATACATTTACACCAATTTTTAACCGCTTCGCGCTGTTACGTGCCTACTACATCCTAGTGTCGGAATCCTTTCGAGTAAAATGCAGTCACACTTTTAGACTGTTTAGATTTCGGCATTTTAACTGTGTTTATGGTAGGTATTACCTACCAGTAGGCATCTGCTGACCTCAGAGCAATTGTAACCCTAACCGCTAATGGCACATGCAGTGCAGTGATGTTTCTGTTGCCCCTAGCACTAAAGGACACATATTTCAATCGACAGCTCAGGCATTTAAGTGGCACCGAAATCTGCGTTACAGTAAGGTCCGATACATGCTAACCATGGGTTTTGGTAGCCAGCCCTACACATAACTGACAGAGAGATGGCATATCCTCATGCAGGATGGTATGTCCATGACCACAATGACCATGACACTGGGCGCTGCGGCCACAGGCCCCCTCAGTACTGTCCTCACAGGAGGGATGTGCTCCAGGCAGACATTGTAGCTTTTGAGCTGGTCTGGCTGCACCCGCCGCAGGGCCACCCGGACCTCCCCGATCAGCTCATTAGGAGCCAGTCGGTCCTCATCACACACCGATATCCTGACAAGAGGATGGAGAGAGATGGGGGGGTGATTCAGAGAGAGAGGAAGAAGAATGCCAGTACAAAGACCAAGAGAAAGCAGGGGGGGCGAGCTCGTTGTCAGCCAGCTGGTCCTCGTCGCACACTGATACCCTGACAGGGAGAGGGAGGCCGCATTTGGCCATGAGCTTCTCTCAGCTTTGCTCACCTCTGGCCCTAATGATTCATCCATGCGCCACAAACCAGCTCGTTCCCAGTGAAGAGCTGCTGGCGTGCTGTCTGTTCCCCTTGGAAAGTACCAGAAAGCTCCGTCTCTGAGGTGCACCATGACAACAGTGCTCCGGCACTCATTTCCAGGTTATCCCAAAGATGTTGTCAGGTTGAACCTTGGCCTTACAGATTCAAGATATAAATTCTGAATCTACTGACAAATGGGTAATGCCCCCAGCAGAGGAGACACAGAGGAGACTGTCGACGGGTCAACTGCCGAAAATAATTTTCAAAAACTCCAAATAACAACAATAACTGTGTGGCTTGGCAATTTTTGAATGCATGTTGAATGTAACTTTTTGTTTTGGATTTGAGAAAATATCATGACCTTCATGTGGTGGTCAGGTTCACATGGTCCAATGAGCAATGTGATCTGAAGCTTCAGCTCCTGGTAGGACTACAGGTGGAAAGGTGGAAGAGTGGAGGTGATCTCCCTGCTGTCTGAGATGCTGCTGTTCTCTTAGTTTCATCCAACCCGAATCTCCAGCACATGCTTGATTGGTTCAATGATAAGTCTGAAGCTTTGGCCACCAGAACATGAGCAGAATGGTCTTTTAGGTGAGGGGGAGTATCTCCTCTAAGTGGAGGAGTCATTTTCACAAATGATGGTAAGAAGAAATGTGAGATTGTCAGGTGAATTGAGCAGAGCGATGAAGTCCTCAGGTGAGAATTGTGGCTGACCAGTCTCTCGAGTTTTCTATCCTCATTTATAGTCATGAGCTGTGGATAATGACTAAAAGAACCAGGTCATGAGTACAAGCAGCTTGAAATGAGGTTTCTTCACAGGGTTCCTGGTCCATGATAAGATAATGAGTTTGGAGATCCAACACAACAACGTTTGGCTCAAAAGGAGCCTGCTGACGTTGTCCGGGCAGATCACAAGAATGTTACCTCTTCAGCTCCAAGAGGAGTTGTTCCAAGCTTGTCTCACTCGACAGAGGCTCTGGGGCCAACCTGGGACATACTGGAGGGGCCACATCTCCCAGCAGGCTTAGGATCGCCTGGGATTGTCTGTGGCCATGGAAAGAGAGGTGTGGTCTGAGTCATCTTGACCCCGTACTTATTCCAGCAAACTGGAGCTGGCAGCACATAGAGCATATGAAGCAGATCAAAGAGGGAGAAACGAACCCCAAACGGTGTGATGCCGGCGGAGAATATGTTCACATGCTGAACCACGACCCAGCTGCCTCTTCCATGCTGGAGCACCAGAGCATTGGAGCTCAAGACCATACTGAAGCGGTGGAGCGAGCTCTGGAACATTGTAGTATCAGAGTGTTGGAGAATTGGACCCCTGGAGTATTGCAGCTTTGGAGTGTTGGAACATAGGAATGTTGGAGCTTCTGATTGTTGGAGCAATGGAGCGTTGGGGGGTTGTAGCTTTGCACGATCCTCGCAATCCTCGGAACTAAGCTGCTGCTGGACTTATAATGAACAATTGAGGCAACTCTGCAGTTAGCAAGGCACCGATTAAGTGTTTTACCACAAACAGGGAGAGTTCAGGTATAGGAGGCATAGTTGTGCATGAACAGTGGCAGCGTGTTACCGTGGCAGCGTGTGATGGATCTAACGACAGACATGCTGATAAATCATAGCTCCTTGACCTTTAGGAAAACAGGCCATTTATTACACCAGCTGACAGGTACGAGGTGCCAGGAAACGCTCTGAACCCCCCCACCCCCCCTGCCCAGTGCCTTCCGCACACTTAAATGCAGCACACAGGCCTCTTCACAAAGCAAGGTGGTGAAAAAAACTCACTTGCAGTAAAAGCTGTTTGAAGGGTTACCATGGGGTCTCCAAGGAAGTGTTAATGTGTCCCTGGCCTCCATTACCAACGTGCCAGTCGCTCACAAGCTAATACTAACGATGCAACAAATGAAGAACATCCTTGAGCTGTTGCCCCGGGATACCGTTCATTAATATTTTAGAGGCACAGTCGTTGTCTCTGTCGTGTTGGCCTGTTAGCTAAAGTGTAGTGAAACCTCATTCTCAACACAAGGGCAATCCAGGTATTCTGGGCGACGTCAGCGCGGCAACAGCCGTGGACCCTGTGAGGAAAATCACTTTCACTCGACGCATAGTCCCGTTGCTCCTTCAACTTACAGAAGGTGCTTCTCCTCCAGGGTTGTAACATATGAGAGTGCATTACAATCATGAAGAGCTCTGGAGATTCAGGAATACCAGTCTCACGCCCCCCTGCCCAGCGCACACTACCACGCTCTAATGTTAGCAGAGGGAAATTTTGCAGGCTCTGTTTGCTAAACTGGACCGGAGACTAGCTTGGAGAAGAGAGGCGGGAGAGCAAGAGGCTCTGACAGCTGGTCTCCGGCTTGAAGGGCCGATTGTACGCAGGAGGGTTATGCTGCGGCTCACTCTGCTGATCCGCAGCAGCGAACCGTGTCTGGCGGGAATCATTCCACAGAAATGCTCCTGTAATCTATCTCAAATTCGGAGGTTTTATTCTACAACATGCAAATGTAATTATGGGCAAGTTTGTCAGGGTCGGTGCCCATCCAACCATGTCCTTCCTGTCTTGTACCCATGTGGCCAGCAGGTGTCACTGGTCATCCTACTTTCCCTTTTGACTTGTAGTCCTTGAGCCCTAGTGTGTTTCCTGCTCCCTGGGCTGCTGCATACAGTAGCTCAATGGGTTGCGCATGTGGCTCCAAGGCTGAAATCCTCTGGTTGCGGATTTGAGGCAGGCCAGTGCATGCCTGTGTCCTGTTTGATTTTGGTTTTGTGTGTATTTGTTCCTAACCCGTCCTAATGTAGTCAGCCCTCTATATTTTTACGTTCCTTAGTTTCTAGTGCTGTGTTTTGTAATTGATTTCACCTGTTACTTGTTGTCCTGTGCCTTGCTTGATTGGTTAATTCTTGTGATGATCCACACCTGTCCTGTGTTAGTCCCTGTCATCTGCATATTTACAGTAAGTGGCTGCTTTTGTTCTGTTCCTTGTTGGTGTGTTGTGGTGTTTTCCCTGTATGATTGTTCCCTCTGTTGTCCTGAAGTTTCCTGGTTTTGTTTAGTAGTTCATTCCCTGTTAGGTTTTTGTAGTTTCCTGAGTTCCACCCTACCTTCAGTATTGTGTTCCTCGGGTTGCTCCCCGTCTTAATTTCTGTTAATTGTGGTTTTGTTTTTACTCCACGTGGTTCCTTTTCGTCCTCTTCTGGCCCGCCCTTATCTTTCATTAACAAATCCCTTTTTCTGGTGAGCTGTTATGAGACTTGTCCCTCCTTTGACATACCCTGCAGTAACACAAGTCCATGTGACTGATATCTGCCAATGGAGTCATGATGTCGTGTTTCCTATGGGGCACTGGGGCTGAGGAGACCCCGTGGTGCTATGTGAGTGTGTCCGAAGGGGACGTGGCTGTCATTTTAACATCACCTCCACCCCCCTGCCTTCTCGGCCACATCTGGTACCTGAGGGTCTTCCTGTGCATGTCCTCCTCGGTGATGCCCCAGTAGATGAGCGTCTCATTCCAGGTTGGGTTCAGGCAGTTGTGTACCGTCCTGGTCTTCAGCTTATTGGCCTGTGGGGGGGGCAGAACACGGTTTGTAGGGGGCTCCCTCAGCGGCACCCGCTGAACCACTGCTCCTCTTCTAATCGGTACCAACCTTGCAGGCTCCGGGAAGCAGGTGCAGCTTCACGTAGGGGTCAGCCAGGCCATCAAAGTCCATCGGCTTAAGACCCTGCGGGCAGGGAGAGGAGTTATGAGGCTGGGACAAAGCCCGCAGACACCGGGGTGGGGGGGGGGCTAAATCAGTCAAATCATCACCCCGGGCTCAGTCTGTGTGTCTAACCTGCTTGCCCATCTGCTGGACTCTACACCTGTATGTACCTGCGTCCTCACCCCTGTGTAAGGGCACATTGAAAAAAAGTGAGGCGGCTTTAAAACAATTGAAAAGCCTCCTTGCAGAGACAGGCAGCCATTGCGCTTAAGAGGCACAATTATATGCTTACTGCTTCGACCCGTTAATTGTAATTATCCTCTCCATTCCTGCCGGGACATTAACTCCGCTGGGCAGGGCTGTGTCAGCTGATCCCGCGGCCCCTACAGGGCTCCGCCTGCACCGCTGCTGGGGGTTAGACGCTTCCCATCATTCATTCCACCTCCCGCCTTCCTCTTTTCACACCCCCACCACACAAGCTCATTCATCGCTCCGTTTGCCGCCTCGAGACCCTCTGCGTGCGTCAGCACAGATAGAGACCCGAGGCTGCGGCGCACCAGGGTCCTCTGGCCGAGGAGCACAGTGATCGGGGCGGGTACCTTGGCTCTGAGGATGGTGCAGTGCAGGGAGCTGGTGTGTCTCCGGTACAGCAGGCTGAACTCTAGCGCCCCCAGTGATGCTGAAAGACAGCGGCATTGACAGTGTGACCCTATACGACATTAGGGTGGTAACGGGGACCCTGCAAACATGGCTGAGCGATTGTCTCACTGCTGTCATCGCTGTCACAGCTGTCCGTCTCCATGGACTTATCCCCCACCAACGGGGCCCCGCCTCCTCCTGAGGCTCCTGCCATCAAAGGAGACAGAAGGCTGCTGGCCATGGCTGCAGAGGCTCCGCCCCCAGGCGAAGGAGGGGAAAGGCGGGGAAAGTAGGCAGAGATCTGCCTTATTGGCCGGATGGGTCCGGGGCACACGTCGATGGCCATATGCTCCTGGATGGACACCGTCAGCTTCTTCCCAGTGGGCGACTTGGACCTGGGGGGCAGAGTGTGGGTCCCCACCCAGACACACAGAGACGACACTGTGTCCCAAGAAGTGTGGCTCTGATCCCCCCCAGTCATCAGACGCCCACGCTGTGTCTCGTGGGGACAAAAGCCAGCTAACAGGAGAGCAGGTAGTGAGGAAATCTCAGCGGCATTCAGGGAACCAGTAAGCAAAGGAGGAGGAACTGGGAAAGAGGGAAACCTCATTTTCTCATTTAAAATAACTATATTAATAACAGTACAAGATATACAGCATATACACCCATCTATGCTTTTAATTGGTTACATATACATACATGCATGTATGTATGTATGTACAGAATGTATGTATGTGCAGTATGTATGTATGGCAAATCTCCAGGGATGAGTGGAGATGGGAAGGTGAACAGAGGTAGAATCCGTTTGCCATCGCCTTCCTCTCCAGTGTGGTGAATATGCCACCAGAGAGACAGCCTGACATCCACCACCGCAGTTACCACTCCTGCCTGTCCCTCCCTCTCTCCCACCCCCTCTGTCTCCCCGGGTCCGAGCCCCGAGCCTCGGCTCACGCTCTGTCCCGCTCCGCGTGGTCCTCCATCAGCCCCTCTGGTCTCTGGCTGTCTCCTTCCTCCCTCTCGTCCCTCTCTCCATCCCTCTCCTGCGTTCGGATCGAGAGAGGACAGTCATGGCAGAGCTGCGGGGATTCCCCGCGCCGTGCGGCACACTTCCCGTCACCCGCTGCCCCGGAGCAGGCAGACGCCGGCGACAGTTACCCCCAAGTCCCCTCTTATTCGTGGGACACCGAAATACAGTGACAGGGGAGAGAGACAGATTGATGTGGAATCCCGCTGGATACCCCTCGGAGTCTGCGGCACCATAAATCACAAGACGGCCGGGCAGAGAGGCTGGGTCACCAGGACACCGATATGCAAGGATGAAACATCGGGCTGTACACAACTTATTGGGAAAGACAGGGAGACAGAGACTGAAGAGGAAGAGAAGGAAATAGAGAGGGAAAGAGAAAGGAAGGGGAGGAGAGAAACAAGACAGATGGATGGGAGTGGAAGAGGAAGATTGATCAGCTAAGATGAGAGGAAGATGAGTGTATATGAAAGGAGATCATGAAAGGAGGACGCCACGGAGGCGAGCGAGAACACGGGCATCGCTTCAGAACGACAGTGAGATCATGCTCTCTCCCCTTACCTCAGTTTCGGGCTGGAATTCAAAAAGTCCCTCCGAAACGAACCGATCCACGAGCAGAGGCTCGGCGTTAACAGGTGATTTAAAAGAAAGAGGAATTCTGAATGAGAGAAGCAACAGGCAGGAGGACAGCCAGAGTGCCAGGCAGGAGGAGTGAGACTGGGTCCCAACCGGGGGGGGCGGGGGGGGGGGGCTGCAGTAATCACAACACAAAGTTCAAATATCAAACAGACAGAACAACAGAATGAAAGGGGGTTGCAAGACAGAGAGCCGACAGGATGGATTGCATAATCTCGACAAGGACTGGGCGAGAATGTTTCCTTGAGTCTGACTGCCACCCCCTCTCTCTCTCTCGCTCTATCGTTCTCTCTCACAAACACTCTCCCTCGTTCGCCCTCACTCTCCTGCTCTTTGCAGTTCTCATATTTTCTAATATCCGTGTGCATTAATCCTCGCTGCCAGTTCCGATGAGCCACGCCGCCCTGCCAGTCTATGCCGTGTATTAAATGCCCATTCCCTCTATCTCCATGCCCAGCATTGCTGGATGCTCCAGCACCAACACACCATGATCTCATGCTTATATTTCCCTCAGAATCTGATGAACTCTCCATAGCACTGCAGCGTGACTCCCCCCCTGTCTCTATTAGCATTGCATAGCAATGTGGGTCCAGCTTTTCCACATTTTAGGGTATGTTGCTACTATTACCTACTGTGTTTGTTTCCCTGTCCGCACGACGGACCGGATGGGAGCCGCTGTCCCTGGCGCTGGAAATTTCAACTTGCTTCCCTGTCCTCCCCCTCAGTCTCTCTGTGTTGGAGAACTTTCATCATGCAATCCAGGGGTATTTATTTGTTTTTGGTATCGTTCACCTCCCTCCCACGCACTACACCTCTAGCGTTCCGAGCCTGCAATCCATTCTGCATCTATTAAAAGCACAGTGATGCGTTTCCTTACAGAAGGCTTCTCCAGCACAAGCCAGTGTCCAGCAGGAAACTGGCGGGAGCAAAATCCGATATGTAAGTGACCGCAATCAGAGAACGGCCCGAGACGTCGCACAAAACCGAGGCCCTGAAAGCAGATGAGAGAGAATGAAAATGAGGCTTTTTTCTCTGGCTGTCATTATGGGGCAGAACCAGGCCAGGGGGTGGGTACGCTCAGTATTTAAAGGTGTGTGTTCACGGAAAAGACACTGTGGCCAAGTGGACATGGCAAAGCCCTCGGAAACTATGTGTAGAGAGGGGTATAAACATTGGACTTGTTGATCATTAGTGGATTCTGACTGCTCTTAACTTGCTAATTAGCTGCCATTAGAAGGTCCTCTCTGTTATAGGATAGGTTGAACACTTAACACATTATCGGGTGATACTTAGTCTGCAAATTGAAGTGCAGCGCTAAATCGGTGCCAGCAAAGGACATTAACACGAGAAACGGACAGCAGATAGAATGGGAAATGGTTTTAGTGACATTCACATTCTGTGGTCATGTTTCCTGTTCACTTGGCAGATCAGGGGAAAACAAGTTTAACATATCAGTTCATGCAATTTACACACTAAGTGAGCGTGACAGGTGCGCTCGCGCAGGCAGACACAGACACACCCAAAATCCTGAAGTGGGCACGACGGCCTCTCCAGGAATTCCGCGGCCAGTTGCTAGGCAACAAGGGGAGCTTCTAAATCATTGGTAATGTAATTGGTTTGGGGGCTTAAGACAATAAAACCACCGCAGGAATTGGAAACGGGATTAAAGGGGTTAGACTTTAAATGGCATATCAGTTTCTAACTGTTTCTAATCTGCTAGAAGCATTATTAACAATAAAAAGGTTAAATTATAAGAGACGTATCATAAAAAAATGTATACAAATATAATTATTGCAAAATTATTATTTACAATTTTCAGTCATATAGAAATAAACTATGACAATCAGGGTTAACAGGCATTAGCCTTGTGCCGTCAACATTACGAAAATAACGAATTCCTATTAAATTCGGAGTTTGATCAAGCATTTGAGAAGTAATTTATTTAATGGATTTATCCAATTACCCAATTAGCGTGTGAGCCTGTGCATAAGACAGCCTGTTAAACAGAGGCATCTAGGCTAATTAAAATGACAAGTCTCGTCTTCGCGTGTCGGTTCATTGGAAAAAACGTCTCAGGGCGGACGCGAAACAGGGCTCAGGCCGACACAGCCGCCCTGCTACCACTTAAATGCGCTCTGGAGTGGCTTCGGCTCTCATTATGAAGACCTTTGGTGTTCGGTAATAAAACATCGCAGACGCTCCTTTACCCCGCATTTTTGGAAACACTGTTGAATTGCCTACGTCTAAATTGTCGTATTCTCTTCCTCCGCTCGATCTATACAATAAGGAAGAATTCCTATGCTGTTGAATGTCAGTTTTTTTTTGCAAATGCGTGGTCCGATAACATGGAAACGTATTTTGCAATAATCATCTTTAAGGGATACTAGTTATTTTTACTTAAGAGTCTAAAACGCTAAACAAATTCAACAGTGTCCATGTGTTACATTTTTATAACGGTTAGACCAGCGATACCAAATAAAAAGGCGTATATAGCTGAATTTGTGAAGTTTCCCGTTGTGAAGCTGCGCTGTAGGCAATAACGTGGACCGAGTGAGTAATTTATGTAAGTAGTACACTTTTTTTTATAGATGCATCAAACAAAGCGGGAGCCGTTTATGTACCTGACCACATGGCTCAACACTGCCACCCTCTGGCCATGTTCGGAATTGCATCTACAACCGCAAATCAAAGATCTCACTGGACTTGTCACCCACCTAGTTTTCATAACATTCGGATAATTGGTAATCAGACCACTTCTGACAGACCTACATTTTCCCTACACAACCGTCAGAGGAGAACATTATAAAAACCACACGAGCAAAAAAAAAAAAAAGACAATCCAGACGTATAAAGAAACATTAAGATTGTCAATAGACAAAAACACTGATTGAGGTTTAACATGTTTATTTTCAGTATTTCATTACAATTATGAGGGGAAAAGTTTCCTTTTATCCTCTCGGCATAATTTTATGGATTTTTTTTCCCTCCAGCCATCCAAAACCCACACGAAGAGTCAGGCTGCAGACGCCACACACACAAAGCACATCTCATTCTGACCCCTCCGTGAAAACCCATCTGTGCTCCGTCTGCAGCGACGCCGCTTCGTCACGTTTTAATGGTCGCTTGCCATCAGCCGGTCCCAGCCTCTGCTCGGCTACTGCGGTCCGCTCGCTTTCCGCCGTCACCTGTCGCCGAGGCGGCTTGTGGTCCATTGCCAGGTTCATCTGTCCGGTGTGCCCTGCAACAGGTCGCACCTGGTTGGCACAATATCCTGCATGAACCGCACTGACAAAACGATGAAGGGGGGGGACGTCGTTTTAAGACTCACAGTGTCGCATCCCTCACTCCTTTGCCCTCTTGGAATTCTGGAGTTTCTCCGCGATCTTGCGCTCATGACCGGCCGGGGAGGGTCTGTTGGTGTTACTGTCCGCCTCGCGTTTCGTGCGGCCCTTGCGGCTGGCACCACCTGGGAGAGAAGCATGACAGACACACATAAATGCATGCATAAGCATATATAAGGTAGGCACACACATCACACATTCACACACCTAAATGTATATTCTTATATTCAGTCTTCATGCTAAATTCTGTTTTAATAGCTGCGCAGCAAACTGTATGACGCTTGTACTGCGCTGTAATACATTTTGTAGGCCTTTCATCAGAGATCGCTATTGTTACAACTAGTAAGAGGAAACGCAGGATCTTACCGCAGTAGCGATCGGTCAGATTGTAATAGTCATATTCGTCGTAGTAGGTCGCTTCAAATGTGGTGGGCTCCAGGTTCTTCACTTCCACGAAACTCATCTTCAGATGAATCGAAAGAGAAGTGTCTTTTTAGAGGCGTATGGCTCTGCAGAGCTGCTGTGGGGCGATTGTCTCCCGGTTCCCTTGTTTCTGCTTCTCTCGGCCTCCGGGCTCTTTTATAAGCGTGTCTCCGCCCTCCGTCTTTCGCCTTGGCCCCGTTTTCCTTCCGTGACTCACCGTCAACATTTGACTCAAAGTTGCATCAGCTTTAGTTAATGTTTGCTCAACACGCGGTGCCTGAGCAAACAGAACGATGTTATTGCAATTTATTTACAATTCTAACGTTTCGTGTGTTTCGTAGTAATTCATATGCCAGTGTTTATGAGAAATTTCTTTCTTTTCCTCATTTTCTCTCTTTTTTATAACTTTATCACCAATCGACTTTCTCTTTATATTTCTCAGAGCCACTCACCAATCTTTTGCCCCCATTGCCCTCGGTTCTTTATCTGCTCTTGACCATGACTTTGTGCCATAATTTATTTATTACGATCCGTCTGCAGGCCTAGATAACAGCAAATGTTACTGTTATTTACTCAACGCGCTGTAGGACAACAGTAGAGACTGTGTATACACAACCATCTGACGGATTATTATCGGATGACTCGACCTAGGACATTAAGTTTCAGGTTTCAGTGTCACGTGAATTCGGAAAATACAGTGAAATTCTTATGCCATGCAAGCGGGCGGTGGATGAGAGTCTTAGACAAACGGTGTAATACAGCACGAGGCAGTGCAAGTTAAGGATCAAACGACGTGATAATTATCACGTGTATACTGTATTCATGGTCAATGTTGGGCGAGTTACTGAAAATTTGTAATTAGCAGGGGCGCATGACAGATTTTTGAAGTGGGGGGCACCGAACAGTAAGCAAAAGGTCTCAACTTTTAAGCTTATCCAGCCATGATCGGGTATACGAAACTGCGCCCCTGGTAATTAGCTACAGTTACTGGTTGCTTCATTCAAAAGTTATTCAATACATTACCAATTACTTTATGTAAAAGTAATTAGTTACGAGGTAACTTTTGCGTTACTTTCATTCTCTTATTAATACATACATACCCATACAGCACACACAATTAGTCACCGGGACGTTGTTTTAACATCGGAATGTCGTTAAATGATAACGTTCCATTTAGGGCTATTAACAATATTTAGGCATGAATTATTACATACGCTAATATGTGTTTCGGCAAGCGCATTTTCCCCAATAATTTAGTTTTAATCACTTCAGCATAACCATTAGGCTTGTATTGTTACTGGTTCGGTAGGGTTGTCAATATCTAAAATAGACATACAATTAACTTTTAATCTGATAAATTGTTTGCTTGGTATTTGGATTTAAACAGTAATATATACATATATACACACTAATATATACATAACTGAAGCTCATGTTTTGCAAAGCATGGCTAAGCTCAAAATAAATAAATCACAGGGCCCTGATGGCATCTTACCTATAGTGTTAAAAGAGATGAGGGATACTATTTGCTGACCCTTAACTTTACTGTTTCAAAAATCCTTATCTGAAGGTGTGGTACCTTCTGATTGGAAGCATGCCAACATAACG
>JAODKN010000045.1:3990402-4000495 GCA_026774425.1 Petrocephalus zakoni
CTCTTTGAGTGTGTTAGAACTAACTGAGTCAGTGTGACTGTGTGTGTAATCCCTGTTTGGGGGTGACCCTGGCTAACACCACCCCACCCCCACCCCCCGCCATGCTCTACGGCCTAGCAGAAGACACACTCTAAGCAGGAGGAGGATCATTCCTTTGCCGCAGTGGAAGGCCAACCCAGAGACGGACCCTGAGGCACTCTTCAGCAAAGACCACCTCGTCCTGGCTCTGTACCCCCAAACCACCTGCTTCTACAGAGCGCTGATTCACACGCCACCGCACCGGGTGAGGGCCACACTGGAGGTGGTGATAGGGGGTAGTGGGGCATCTGCCTGTTTTATGTTGCTTTACCCCTTCACCTTTAGTATGTTAATCGCTGGTAAGTAACCCAGCCTTCAGTTAACTACCCGCTCTTGAGAGCTCCCCTGACTGACAGTGTAGCTCCCTGCATTGTATCACGCTGTAGTGCAGATGTCCGAGATGGTTAGCATGGCTGGCTGACAGTGTTTACCGTTACCATGACAGCCCCAGGATGACTACTCTGTGCTGTTCGAAGACACGTCCTACGCCGATGGCTACTCCCCTCCCCTCAACGTGGCCCAGAGATACGTGGTGGCCTGCAAGGAAAACAAGAAGAAGTGAATGAGGCGTGTTTCTGTTGGTGGGGGCGGGGGGGTGGCAGAGAGATGTCACCTGCCGTAGTGTCGTAGTGTCAGTGTGTCTTTCTGTGAAGTTTGGTGTCTAATAAAAGTGGTTTACGAGTGTTTCATCACTATGGTGTTTCTGCTTTCAGGATTGTTTCTCATGGGGGGGCGGTATAAACATGTACAATTTGTTTGAGAACAAAACTAACAAGCAACATAAAAGGAGACACTTCCCTCCCAGGCTTAAGGTTTTTTCCATGTACATCAGTTTATGGACTGTTTTTTTCATAGTCAGTTGTCAGTGCCCTCTTTAGATCCATATTGGTGGTAAAGTCTGTAAATAATCCCCACATATATAGATTTCTTGCTTACCTTTCAGAAGATGTGTGGTTGGCTTGATAACATTTGATTTACCCATTGGGTAATGTTAGGTCCATTTGTTGTCTTCCATAGCATTACTACAATTATTTTTGCATTTAGCAGACTGAGGTCCATCAGTGTCCGTTCACCCTTACTTTGACTGTAAGAATTTTTTTAGTTTTTTTTTCCCAAGTAAATTTCCTTTTCCTTTATTATTCACGTCATTATAAAATGTTGATTAACTAGACAGCCGGTAAGTCATCCATGAATTCATCAGGTGTAACAGATTTAAGAAGTAATATTGCTTCAAAATAAGCAAAGGTAAGATGCGCTAAATAAATCGTCGCCGCTTTCAGATTGACAGGAACTTCAATACCCAGCATACATTAAGTTCCACTCTAGTTTCATTATATACCCGCCGACATGTTGCATAAGCCCGCCTTTTACATAGATCGCCCAATGAAATCAATGCTAGGTGATAAGCTTTAATTTTAGCCAATAGAAATCTAGTAACGGCTTAAGCGCTTAAAGGGAATTTCATCCACAACTTCGCGAAAGAGATGAGTATTGTCCCGCGTCGCAGCTGAGGGCGATGGCAGAGACCGTACGTTTCCTTCGGCGCAAAGCGAAAAAAAAAACGTGTATTTTTGTATTTCTTTCCGATTGACTGGTTTAGCCGGGGGTTGGGGCTTGAAAATGGTGTCGATATTTGTTGTTGAGAAGGACAGGCTAGCTGGCTAAGCTAAGCGTAAGTGGGAGCCGTGCAGGGGAACCCCGGCACGGTGGTTTCTCTTTCCTTCTCACGCTGATCATCCCCGCAGGTATCAGCCAGTGACAGCGGTTCCGAAGCGGGCGCCGCCTCCGACCCCAAACAGCCCGCTAAGCGGCGGCGCATCCTCGACCCGTCGGCCGTGGTGACGGTGCCCGTTTACTCCAACAAGGCGAGTGTGACACCCCGACCTCCGTCATTCGCACGTCCCGCGATTAATGAGCCTAAATCCGCAGTGTTCATTAATAGGAGTGCCTTAGCAGTAAGTGGCATTAAGCCGTGATGGATGCGTCACTTACTGGGGTTTCTTATGGCGGGCTCAGGTGAACAGCTGCCTGAAGTTAAACCCGTCCATCGCCATTCACAGCGCAGGTAAGCACACATTTGTGGTCCGCGTGTCTGAGTGTAGCTGCCTCTGAAGCTGGATGCACTTGGAGATGTAGATCGTATGAGACCCTTGGGGTGTGACTTTAATGGCATCATGTGAACATCCGCGGTGATCCACTGTCAAATCATCACACTAAAACCTCAGATTTAATGAAACTTGGCTTGCTAATTTGGTCATATGAGTTACCCATGGACTTAAAATTGCGAGATTTAAGCCAACAAAGTTTGAATGGTAACACTTATTGAGGGGCCACAAATAATGCAGTAATTTCGGCAACGACCCAAAAACCAAAGACCAGATTTTCATGGCATTATAAGCTAGCAAAAATGTATCAATTTTAAAACATAGGTTCTTTCGCTATTAACTTCTTAATATTATTTTTTATATTATAACCACTCATAACATGGTAATTTTGTATTATTCCTTTGGGGGATAGGGCTGGAAAAGAGCTTTATAACAATATGAGAACCATATTTGTGCACCTTATATTGAGGGAGATACAGCCACAATCATTGCTCCCCCCCCCCCCCGCCAATAAGTTCAGACTTTGTTAGCTTAAATCTCCCTTAATATTGATCCGAGATACATGCAGTTCCTTCCTCCTCTTCCTTCCAGTCGGCGATGATGCAGGAGAGCTGAATCTCTGGCCTGGATCACAGTCCCCCCCCAGCAAGAAAGACGGGCCAGTCTGCATCGACCTCTCAGACTCGGAGGAAGAGCCTGTGGCTTTTGCACAGCTGTGAGGAACATGGTCGTCCCTGCAGGCCAGGCTGCGGCTTGTTCACCAGCCCACTGCTTCTGCCGACTATTTGCATAACAAGCTTTGCTTTCTCCTTTTATCCAAGTGGAAGTTTCCGGTCTCCATCTCCACCATCCCCACCCCAGAGTCCCGTGGTCAAGGCCAGCACCCGAGTGACTTCTAAGATTCGGTGAGCAGATGTTGACCCAGATAAAGAGTAATATGATTTATGAAGGGGAAAGCTCATCATTCAGAGTGTAGTGACACGCAAGTGTCTGCGCTGTTTAAAAGGAGTCTGGACCCCATCTCTCTCTGCCTTTCTCCCCATGGTATGCCATCTTGTCACGGTTTCGTCACTAACCTCCTGTCCTTTCCTTCCCCCCTCTCTTTTTTCCAGAGAGATCAACAGGAAACTTAACGCTTTGGACTCGCTGCTCTCACCTGGTAACTCAGGTGAGCTGAGCTCTAATCATCGTGGCAGCGACAGTGACAGTGACGATGACGACATCATCGTGGTGTCTGACCGGCTTTCGGCACCGGCCCGCACTGAGAAGCCCAGAGAGATATCGCTCAAGATCCGTCACCATGCTGATGTGCACAAGGTCCCAATGCGTTCGGTAAGGCCCAGCTTTGCGGGCCGCTTACAGGCTCTAGCTCGTGACTGTGCAGCACATTCAGAACCACCCTGTACAGCCAGTTAACAGTCAGGGCTCAATTGCAGACGAGTCCCCTGAGGACGGCAGTGAGACAGCTGTCCGTCAAACTGGATGTCCCGCCCCAGCGCATCCTGTTGCTAAGGAATGACATAGAGCTTCCTGTTGAGAGCACCCCCAGTGTGCTGGGCTTGGGGATTGCTGACATCATAGGTGAGTCTCTTTCACACAGCACGGCTCGCTGATGATCGTTCTGAACTGTCCGATTCTTTTTACTAATGTTATGTATATCATGACAGCCATTTTAAATATTTTAAAAACATGTGATGCTCAAAATTTAAATATAAACAGTCCTGCAGAGCCCAGCTCTGCGTCTTTGTCCAAATCGCACCTTAGCAGAGCCCAGCTCCACGCTAAAAATATTTTTTCATCAGTTTTAAAGTTAATTTTTGTTAGTCTCTGTGATTTCTCAAGTGGATGAGATTTCTAAATTATACCTTGAATTTTGTATCTTGACTTTATTTTGTTTACAGTACTGCTGCCAAAATTTCACTCACTAAAATCTGCTACAGATAAGATGTAAGAAGCAATCCGTGAATAATTATAATTATATATATATATATATATTATATATATAAAATGCATTTTCACAAGGACATTACAAATAAATGAGCAAAAATATAACTTGTAGTTATAAGCCATTCTGATGCATTTTTAATTTATTTACATGATGATTTCAATGCATTCAACTTTTTGATCCCATTTTTAGTCTATTTTGCTCTTTAAAGCAGCAGTACAACATGACGACAGATGAACATGCTGTATCGTTAAGATTTTGATCACAAAGGCGTAAGATTACTTATAAACTACTGTACAGAGCCACTTATTCAGGACCTGCCCCATACCAGACAGGGCTCCCCCTTCATGTAGCTGTGTGTCCGGATGTCATCTGGAGCAGGGGGCAACCTTTATCTCCGTATGTCGCTGCACTGAAATCTATATGCAGCTAACAGCCTCCCTGCTTTTCCTGCGCTCAGACTGTGTGGTGCTCCGTGATGAGGAGGTGGACACAGGAAAGAACGAGGACGTCATCACCTTGCGCCTGCAGGGCAAAGACAAAGGTTCCAGCCAAGACTTCTCCATCCATAAGGTATGTAAGCGGGCTGTTGGCTCGGGGATCAGGGTTGTGACTGTCACCACACCTCTCTCTCGTTCCCTTGCCAGGAGGCCCCCCTTGACTCCATCCTCTCCCAGTACCTTTCACAAATGGGTGCCAGTTCTCGGAAGAAAGTCCACTTCCTGTTCGATGGCTCTAAGGTGACTCCCAGCCAGACTCCGGCACAGCTGGACATGGAGGACGGTGACGTCATCGAGGTGTGGACCTAACAGTGGCCACAAGCGCGTGGTGCATCTCAGGTCTAACCCACTACACTGATGTACAGCAGCAGCATCTGTATGTAAACTGTCACCCACCCTTTGATATTAATGGATTTGTTTGTGTTTAGGGATTGCAATAAATTTAAATTACTTTGTTTGACAGGAAGTTATAATAAAGTTCTTTTTTTTATTCCAAATGTTATCAATAATGGTTAAGTTGAATTGTCAGTTTGTAGATGTTAAGAGAAAAACACAGATAATGAGCAACAGGTGAGGAAGACTGAAGCCCAGTCAAGTCATCACTATGGGGGTACTGAAATCCATTAACTCACCTGCCACAACAGGTGTGGTAAAAGGCCAGAGATTAAGGCTCCCCTGGGGGAGTGCGTTTGTGATGATTACATCATTACTGCAGCACCAGGCTGCAGGCCCAAGGGAGGTCTGTGAGAATGGTGGACGGAACCATGAAAAAGTGGGAGGGGCATGAAGCTGCATTGGCACACTGCTGAGAAGCTTGTTATAGGCATAGGAGACATAAATATGATGCCTCTAATTGTTGACAGCAACAGTAAGTTTTACATATTTAGCAGATGCTTTTGTCCAAAGCGACATAAGTGAGGCATACCACTGTAGCGCGCACACACACAGCGGCTTTGTGTGGCTGTGCCGCATAGAGCAAATGCCTGATTTATACTGTTGTTTGATGCTACCATAATACTAATCAAAGGCACTGTTACTGCTCTGTAATACAACCAGGGACAGAACTGCATTCTACATTCAATGCATTTAATTTTCATCCCTTCCACCTGCAACACTGGAATTAAGTGCTCTCCCAGTCCACCGTGTGACCGAAACGGAACACTGCAGCCCGTCAATATTAAGATGTTTTAGCAATATGTTGTCGTATATCCCATAATCCACAATCTGTGCAAGGTTCATTAATTCTGATCCCACACACTGTCCACAACTGGCTAACTAATATGACACCATGGGGTTGGGTAGCTGAACTAATTATGTAGCTACCAGCATGGTGTGTGCCACACTACGTGTATCCGTTACATTTAATATTTACATTATAAATGCGCATACATTTACATTGTAAATATTAAGTCATAACTGTGTACTTTGCCGTGGAATGTGTTTCGTCAGCATATAACTGTCGGTTAAATTGTTGGTTTTCCTGTTTGTGCCACTTCTAGTATTAAACCAGTAGTAGCTGTTGGTTTATTAGTAGAGCAGCATATTTATAAAAAATAATATAATGACTCGCACATTCGCCATAAGGGGTTTATTTGCGCTCTGTATGTGGATCTGCTCCATTGTCGATGTTTTGCGCCCCCTAGAGGCTGTGGCGTGACATAGAACAAGCAAGGAGGCGGCATCGTTTTAAGTGTGCGACTGTTCTCGCGGACATGCTCCGTTTTGTCCGGACATTGTTTGAAGTACATGGCCACCTTTAGAGTTACCCTCATGTGAGCAAGCGAGCGCACACACACACACACACACACACACACACTTTAGCCTGATGAGCACCTTTGGCATGGGAATGATACAGATTTAACATCTTCCTTCTCATCCTCACAAATGAGATGTAAGGGCATGTAGCGAGATCATAATGTCAGGGTTCTTTAGTACTGCTACAGAAATTGCACAACCATGACACAACCAGTCACAACCAGTTCATATTAAAAAAGAGCCATTTTTAATTTCATACAAGGTGGGGGGGAAGCCATATCCATCAGAACTGGGGTCAAAAAAATAAAAAAAAATAAAAAAACCTCATTGCACTCATTTCCCACCTGAGCAGAGGACGTTGGCCTGTGAAGCAGAAACAGGGATTAGGTTTCAGAGAGAGCACCCCCCACCCCCAACAGCCATCCAGCTGCACCGAGGCTCACCTTTAAGAAGGAGCAGAATCGCTTAGCTGTGATGCCTTCAATGAGCTGCAGGTCCTCCACCTGCACATAGGAGGGAAGGAGGCAGGTCAGGCACGTCAGGGTGTGGCTGCAGGCACACTGTGTACCAGGCTGAACAGCAGGGGGCAGTACCCGCGCAAAACTGCCATGAATCTCCCTCCAGCCCAGGATCAGCTTGGCCTTCTTGTCTCCTATCAGCTGTAGTTCCTTCAGCTCCCTCAGAGTGCCAGTGTTGAGCACATGGAGGATCTGCTGCCGGGAACGCTCCAGCATGGACGGCTCCAGCCGGGATGCCCAGTCTCCGTCTGAGCTGCATGACCTCACTGGTTTATTCTCCTTCCCCTCCAAAGCCTGCAGGGGGCATCATGTTCTGAATCAACTTTGGGAGATTCACTTGCATACGGGTAAGACGCAGGTACGCTGACTGACCTCTGTGACCTGCCGACTCTTGGCGCTGGTGCACAGCAGCGGCTTGCAGACAGACGTGGGGGCGACAGGCTGTGACACTGAGGGAGATGGGAGGGACATTTTAAAATGTCCCGAGTGTGCAGCAGCAGGTTTGATCAGGCAGGGACCCCGTGGCCGAGGAAGAGTGGGACATACAGACATGGAGACCACAATGTGCAAGGGCAAAGTTTTCCAGCAGGTGGCGCTGACTAACCTTGCAAAGGGGGCACCACAGCCTGCTGCCTCTTGGGCCGGGCTGTGGTGGACTGTTTCCTGTGGAGGGGGTTGGAGGCCTTGTCAGCGACACTTTGGACCAGAGCCCGGCTCTCCAGCTCCTGCTGCTTCCTCCTCAGCTCCTGTGGGGTGGGGCAAGGTCAGCGGGCTCTGACTTATGCATACGGGGGTGTGTGTGTGCCCTGCTCACGGCCGCCTCACCTGGATTTCCTTGTGGGACTCGGCCACAGTCTTGAGTAGCTTCAGCCTCTCCCGCTCCGGTGATCCCATCATCAGCTTCTCCAGGGCCAGCAGCCGCTCCAGTACCGATGACACCGGGGGACTGGAGGGGAGGGACACGAGCTAAGCAGGGGGGTGCACTTCCTGACAACATCTGTCACAAAATGCTCACCCACTACCTGGGCCAGGCCCTGCCGAGAGGCTGGGGGCAGGACACACCTGGAGGGGTCCCCGTTGTGCTCATCTCCAGGCCCCTCCCTGGACCTCTTCCTGTGTGGTTCGGCGGCTACCCTGTGCCCCTGTTCTTCACGGGGCCTCTTTACTGGCACAGTGGGGGCACAACTAGGCACAGTCTCCCTAACGAAGGGGCGGTTCACAATGAGCTTGGACTTGGCGGCGAAGTTGAGGGCGCTGAAGGTATCAAAGTAGTACTTGTACTCGGGCGCGATGTTGGTGATCATGACGGAGTGGGCGGAGCCTCCCAGCGAGTCCTGCAGCAGGCGTGTCAGCTTGCTGTCGCGGTAGGGCACGCGGCCGGTCCCACCCGCATTCAGCGCATCCACCACCTTGCTGAGCGTGAACAGTGACAGGTTGATGGCGCCGCTTTCCTTCAAACGCAGGCCTTGGTTTCCTGTCCGCCGGTTATCCTCTGAACCAGCCAGGTCTACTAGGTACAACTTTCCCATCTGCTGCTTGTAGGGGGGGCTCTTCAGACTCCTCACCACCTGCCAAAATATTGGGGGGGGGGAGGTGTCAGTCAACAAATCAGTCGGAGACACCCCCTACACCCATGCGGGACAGCACCTTGATCAGCAGGATGGCATGGCTGCGACTGGACCTCTGGTTTAGCTTGGTGGAGGCAGTGGTTCGGTTCAGGCTGGCCGGGGCAAAAAGGTTGTGAAAATGCGAGAAGGAGTCGATGGGTGTGTGGGTCAGGCCCTGGACGACAATGTTCCTCTCCTTGTCCTCTCGGATTGGCAGATCTGTGCTGCCTGGGGACAGCAGGTCCAGCACCTAAAGGGCAAAATGCGAGGAGCAGGGCAATGTCGTCTCTGTTCACTAGGACAGGCCTGTCTGGAACGAGCAAACACGCCTCACCACTTAACCCAGCATGCGTAATTTTAACCCAACTAATGTCCCCCATTACCTTTTCGTTGTAGATCTCCAGGTAGGACATCCCAACGCTGTACGCCCAGTCTGTTGAGTCCCGCTCACGTTCCCGCACCAGGCCGAACACCTCCCGCACAGCCCGGGGGATAAGCCCAGGCTCCTTGGGGCTGCCCAGCATGGTGTGCGTCTTCCCTGCAAGATGGGGGGTAGCACATGTCACTGGAGCCCCCGCCTCAGATTCGTGGGTTCGGAGTTCAGATTCCTCCATCAGCCCCCGTGCACCTTACCTGCACCCGTGGGGCCATAGGCAAAGACGCTGGCGTTCTGGCCGCTCAGCACATGAGGGAGGATTGGCTTCACGGAGGACAGAAAGATCTCCTGCTGGCCTGCCTGCTCTCCATGGAAAGAGTCGAACCTAGTGGCACAGAGAGACCTTAGGGGATGGCTTCTGTGCGTGGTGAAGGCAGTGCACAAAGGGCTCGTTATCGCCGTCATGTGGGCTTAGAGCGCCCAACTGAGCTCGACTGTCCCCTCCCTGCGTGTCCCAGCCGGCACTAGGGGGAGCCGGTGGGCACCTGCAGGGAGACACTTCATGTCAGCATCCGCTACCAAATCCTCACCTACCAATAAGGCCAGGACCTGTTAAGATGCTTTCATCAAGAGACGGAAAGAGAGAGACGGGTCACACTGACTGGTACTGTAGGGTCTCCGTGGCATTCCTCCAGTTAACGATCTCCAGGCTTTGTGGCCCCAGGCCCCGGACACACGACCCCTCGGCCTTCTCGTCCTGCTTCTCCATGTAGGGTCGCAGACGCACCGCCACTCGCACCCGGGACACACGTTTAGAGGCCACAGGGCCACAGGCTTCGCTCGCGGACACACGCTGGGCCATGTCTAGGAGGGGAGTGTGGAGACAGCTGGGGGTCACACCGAGATTCAGACAGTCACATGCTGGAATGCAAAAAGCAGATATTCCGGGCCGCGTGAGCTGAACCAACTGGCAGAGACCATTTTACCAGAGGGTAGTATGTTGGTAGGGATGCACCGAAATGAAATTCTTGGCCGAAGCCGAATAATAATGAAATGCTTGGCCGAAGGCCGAATGCAGTGTTTCGCATTTTTTTCCATTTATTTTGCCAATTTTTTCACCATTACAATAATGAAATAGTAAAAATTTGCTTTTTACTATTTTGTGTTGCTTTTCAGAGAAATAAATCAAATAACAAAAATACAATTTCA
>JAODKN010000045.1:4023730-4046740 GCA_026774425.1 Petrocephalus zakoni
AGTGCTGGGGGGGGGGGTACACGGGGTCCGCATGTACGGGGACAGCGGCACCGGGGCATGCGCTCCGCGGCCCCGTCGGACCCGGGCACCGGCCGACAGCCGTCGGGCTCCCGGCTGCACCCGAGGCTCAGCGCACGTGTGCCGCCGTTTTAACCGAAATCGCCGTTACCTTTTGTTCGGGACTGTCGGTCCTCGGCGGCTCGGGGGAAGGCCGGCCGACAGGAGGGGCGGCTGCGGCTCCCGGCCGGCTCTCGGTGCTGCTGCGGCGGCGCTCAGGCTGCGCTGCCCGCGGCCGTGCGGCCCGTCGCCCGCGGTCCGTCAGCGGTCGCGCTCCCGCATCCAAGGGCGGCCGCGCGGCGCGCGCGCTCCGGCCGGCCGCTGCTGCGATGGCACGCGCGTGATCCGCGCGCCGCCCGGCGCTTCGGCTCGGACGCTGGTTGCTCACGCGCTCAGGGCCGTGCTGCACCCCCCACGCGCTGCTACAGCGAGCACCTCCGGGCTGCCCATCCGACTCCGCGGCTCACGGCAGCATGCCCTGCTTTTTCCTCTCTCTCCTCTCCTCTCTCCCCTCCCCTCTGCCGCCGTCGTTTAGCTAACAAATGAGGGGGGGGGGATGAAGGCCGAGGGGAGGGGAGGGAGGTGGGGCTTTATCCAATGCCGAGCCGTGTCAACCGACGGGCTTCATGCTGACGGGGGCGTCAGTACATCGCGCCTGGTCACTACCCGGCTTAACAACCACATCTGGCTCAACCTCCGCATCTGGCTCGGATGCCGCGACCTCCCTCTGGTAGGAGGGTGAGTCAGGAGACGTTAACGCGGCCCGGCCGGGGATGACTAGCGCCCCCTCTCCTAACTCGGGTGAAAGTTAATGCTTTAAAGAATATGAGCCAGTACAACCATTGATTATGGGTGTTGAAAATACACTTGTAGTATATATATATATATATATATACATATATATGTATGACTGCAGTCACAGTGGACCGTCGCAGGGCTGGCCGCGTGTCCGCCTCCCATACACCCCCCTCTGCTGCACCCTCAGCGTCCAAATTGGATTTTTTTACTTTCAAATATACGCCGCCGCTCCTAGCAACCAACAGCCGATTGGGTTAACGGGATGGCGACAACAGCGCCTTCTTTTTCCTCTTTGGTCGGCGCTTTGATTGACGACCAAGCTGTCCAATTAAAAGTTAAAATGAAGTGACCTGATGAGATTGACCTATTGGCGATTGGCTAGTCGCAATTTGAAGGCGGGATCACGCTCCTGTACTGGTATGTTCAGAATAAGGAATTACCTCAGCATCCCTTTGCGCGGTCAACGCTGCACCCCGGAGCCGCAGGCTTACGTCGTCACTTATTAATCAGCCATTATATCTTGATGACTCCCTGACAATATTTAACATTATAACTTTATAAACGTGTCCACGATGAGAGATGTGACATTGTGAAGGACTGTATCTCATGCTTGACGCCCACAGAACGAACACAATCGGGTGAGTAGATGGGGGGGGCTGAGGAGGGTTTACCTGGGACGGTTACACGGTCGGGTGTTGATTTGGCACCAGAAAGGCGTCATCATGGGCATGACGCTGCAAAAAAAGAATGGGAAACTCCACTACTCGTCTTGCCACTAGAACCATTCCAGTCACCCTTTCGTCAAATATGCTAACAGGACCCCCCCTCCCCAGAACGTCATTGAGAAGATTCTTCATTTGTACCTCCAGTAATGCTATCGAGGCAGTAATGAGGTCACCTATGAAGATGCTCTGTACTCAGGACACGTACTCCATTTGTGGACTGTGAGCACATCATGGATAGCTCATTTCCAAAATATATGTATAGGACTCCTAAGTTGCACTGAGTGCTGCACTAGCGTGAGAAAAATGAGAGCAATCCAAATTACTAGTTTTAGGTAAACTTAACCGATCCGTTAATATGGTCTAAACCCAAGACTCCAGCTAATGATCAACAGGATGGAATTCTCCAAAAACCATTGTGTGTTTTTGAATGGTGTACTTAGAAACTAAATCTGTGTGGCCATTGACATCTCCACGGTGCATATGCCAACACCCCTTTAAGGCACCCCAAACCTACCAGGACGGGAACTGCTAGACACAAGAAGCAAGAAACTTCTTAAAGTCTTCACTGTCTAGTCTTTTATTTACTACTTCACTCTGTAATCTTTTCCTTAAGAAATTCAAGTATTTGTTGGTAAAACAAGCAAAACAATGTGTACATGACAAGACAGAAAATATCAAGAACATTTAAAAACAGTATTCAGTATCAGAATCAATCTTAACACAACTATCAGGTTCTTTAAGGAAACAAAATGTGTCACATCTAGGGTCTTTTCTAAAACCAGAGTCCCTCCTTTATGCCACTCTCTCCCCCCCTCTCTTGCTCACACATTCACACTCACACACACACCACTCTCCCCATCATCTCCTGAGCTCACCCCCCACACACACAAAATATCAAAGTAGGATAACCAATCAAAATTGCTCACAAAATTGAAATTACAGATCCACAGACAAACTAAAAACTAACAAAAAGTTACAAATATCTGAAATAATTAAAATCACGTCCTATAGAAGGTTCATAGCTAAAACTCCAATTGCACACCTGCCAAATCAAACTGTTAGGAGATCCTTCTGAAGAAGGGTAGTTGTATAAAATGTTTGCGTTCAGTATCAGAACACTTTACCCATAACCCCCTCTGGTGGGGAATGGAGTTCAGTGCTGTTTTCACAGCAACATGACATGCAAAATGTCCCCAATCCCCACCAGCTGATAATGGCTGGTAAGGTCCTATACAAACAGGTTAGCTCGCACAGGTGCAGGTAGGCGCATTTGCGGACGACCATGTGTACCTGGCCCAAATTCTAAAATGGGGAAGAGGAGCCCTGTAGCCCAGGCCACAAATGAACAGTCAGCAGCATTTTCCATCACCTCATCCACCCGTTTCCCCTTGCCGGCTCCTTGTTGTCACTGTGGCTCCTCTGATCATCACCGTCAGGGAGAGTGAAGCCTTACAGTACAGTGTAGCTCAACACAGCGTATATTACAGTACAGTACAGAACAAGACCAGTATTGCATATACAAGCCAGTCTTCCTTGGAGGTTTTTTTTGTTTGATCCCGTGCGCTTTGAGGTAATGACAAAATTCACAGCAGTTTTGTGCTGTATGTTCTCCTATGCTCTACAAACACACCACAAATTAAATGTGACCTCCGTATACCGAACAACTGAGTTCAATACACGTCAGCAAAATATTACGGACAGCACAGTACATCAGAATGCGTTCATTGGACTTTGATTACATGAATGTATAATTTAACATTAAAACACATGGCCACAACCATAGCCTACAACTAAATTTAGAGAGTGAAAGAAAATGTATTATAAAAACCAAACTAGCAGAGGTCTCACTCCAGGATGGCTTGACAAGTTACGTCAAGTCAACTAACAGTGTTAAAGAAGAAGAATGAGCCACAGGACCATCAGATGCACCTCGGCACAGTGAACACCAGCGATCAGCCACTACCCCATGCTCCATTTTAAAACTTCCCCTTTAAAGCTGTCAAACGCAGATTTAAAGGGTCCTTTTCTCAAAGCAGTACATCTCTTTACAAGTGGCAAAGTTAATCAGTGAAATGAGCCGGAAAGCAGAGACGGAGAAATGCAGCCCTGAAACGTCAGCATAGCACACGGCAGCACGGCCACGTCACGGTCCTCCACGTCACGCGCCGGAGGGCCAAGGGGTCAAGCACAGGATCCAGGTACAGCAGCACACAGCACAGCAAAGAACTGTGCCACTCACAGCACAGGCTGCTTACAAAATATACTTCAGTGAGTAAAGGGGTCAAAGCTGAGTTCAGAGAGCGGCCTGTGGCTCCAGCGCTGTGCTCCAGTCCTGGAATGCTGTTCCCCGGCGTCCCTGCCCTCAGTTCAGCTCTCAGTCCAGATGCTGAGCTTGTCCGATTAGCAAGCTGTGCACGTTCATCGCAGAAGCAGCACAAACAGCAGTTACCACCTTATTCCACATCCATCCCTCCGATCCCCATTTCCTGCTCCTCTGCTCCCCAACCACCCTCTTCATCTCTCCTCTTTCCTGGATACTTTGGAGGAATGCCAAGCTGTGGACCTGGAAAAGGATGGAGAGAGTGTTACCCCCCCCCAACCAAGATGCTCACGAACCTCCGACCTACTGACAAAAAGGGTCTCACCACGGCTGGAGACTTTGTGGGTATTAACTTACCATGGTTACAGTATGGTAATATGGAGTAGGGATGGGTATTGAAACCCGGTGCTAAAGGGGGCCCAGGGCTAAATTTGTAAAGACTGGAGTATCGATAAGCACTGACGTTAACGGTATTGCTTTCGGTACTAGAGAAATTAATAAATCTGATTTTTTTGTTTGTATATAAACAATCTCTCTGTTTATCTGATCAGCTCCGTTACTGATTAAAACGTTAATCTAGAGCGCTCTCTCGCATGCGCGATGCACGGAGAAACTCTCACACGCGCACATGGACGCTGGCGTCGCTGCCCCATCTGTGTGCGCATGCGCAAAACTCCGTGTGCGACATCTGCTGGACCCTGCCTGATCGGCGAGAGTATGGGCACAAATTTAATACATTGTAAAATGTAAAAGCAGATGTACACAATCACATGATACTTAATATCTGTTAGTAGACATTGAAATATATGACAGGAACAGCCTGCCTGCCAGGCAGATACGCAGCTTTTTATCCTATGTGATATTGTAAAACACTTAAATAAATGCACACTAACTCATTGTGGACTGAGAAGTCATTAGAAAGAAAACCAACAAAAACGACTGTCTACGTTTTTATTTTATTATAATGATTTTAGTAATATTGTAACTCCCATGCGAGAGGCGTATGTGTCAGCTTACTGTGTCGACGGTATTGCATGAAAAGTTTGTTCCTGCACCACAAATAGGGCAGAGATCTCAATGCATTGCTACACAGATCTGCGGTACCGTAACATATGCACATGCAGATCGGGCAGGGACGGCCGAGCCGCGACTAGTGACGATGGCGGAGAGGTAAGAGATTGGGAGTGTGGCTGCGCTTCACTAGAATTTTTGCATTTCACATTTAATGTAAATTTGTTAAATAATAATGCAAATTAGTTGAATAATAAGTGATTTGTTAAATAAATCTATTAATTACATTGTTAATTTGATTTATTCTTGAAGACGTACCGATAACAATACCGTTAAAGTACCGGACCGATAAGCAGTACCGGAAAGAGTAGTAGTACCGTTAAAATCTTAACGATACCCATCCCTAATATGGACACTGACATAATAGTCACGATGGACAGGGAGTGTTTATGGTTTGGGCGCTGCCGTGGAGACAGGTGTTGCCCCCTCTACCTGATGAAGGTCTTGAAGGCTGCGCTTTGGGGGTTGATGCACAGGGGGACACGTTTGCCCTGCTGGTGCTCTGTGATGAAGCGGTGGATTAGCTCTGAGGAGGAAAGCAGATGTGTGAGTGTCAGGAAGGCGGTGGCCTTGTGGTTCAGACAGCAGCGCGGCCCACGAACCTTTCCCCTGCCACACAGAGAGCAGGCTCTGTTCGTAGCTGTGGCTGAAGGGCCGCTCGGCCGATGGCTCAAAGTCACGTGTGTAGACCCGCCCACTAGGCACCGAGTAGCAGCACTGGCACATGCAGGTGTGGTACCGCAGTCGACCCTCGTCCAGGTAGGGGTGCGATAAGGCGTCACAGCCAGAGATTCGCTTGGCCTGGAGGATGGTACAGCAAGCAGTCAAGACCGGGACTAACACAATGTGGACATACGGAGCATGTAGGCAGATTTAAAGAGCATAAAAGAGCCAATATCAGTAGACACAATGAAATTGCCATTCACCATTATATCCCCAAAGCAGTGCTGATTAACACCCCCCTCACAAAAATATTTAAACCTAGTTAATGGATTACTCACAGGATCAAAGACCAGCATTCGGCACAGCAGGTGAACGGCCTCGTGGGTAGCACCATCGGACAGCATGTACAAGACTGACAGAGAAGGCTGGGTGGGGGGGGTGGTGGGGCACATGTTAGACCAGTTATACCGGTCTTCACGACTACACATCTTGCCCATTAATGTTTTTCTGGGGTGTGTCTGAGTGAGTAATCTTTCTAACAAGCTATCTTCAAAAATTAAGACACAGGAACCCATCTACATGAGACAAAGAGCCCATCTCACCTGGAATCCAGAGTAGGCAGAGCTATGGATATGGGTGTGTGCGGGTCACTCACCGGTTTCTGGGGGCCCCTCAGGATATGTGCTCGTGCCCCCTCGCAGGCAGATGCCATGGCTGACAGAGGGGGCGTGCCCAGAAGGTCTGTGATGAGGTCCAGCTGGGGGGGGGGGGGGCATCATGAGGACTGAGCAGGAAGGTAAAGTGCTGCGTGTGGTAGGTCATACACTAAAAGAGTTTCACCATTCATGCACTCCCCCTCAAATGTGGGACATTTTGGATGACAAAATTATTGTTTTGGGACCCACCCACACCCCAACCAAACCTGTGAAGTACCTGCTGGATGGGGGTTTGGGCTTGGAACAGGATACGCCTTCCTAGCAGCTCAGCGAAGATGCAGCCCACAGACCAGACATCGATGGCCGAACTGTAGTGTCGGCTGCCCATAAGGACCTCTGGGGCCCGGTAGTACTGGGTCACCACCTCCTGGGTCATGTGACGAGATGGGTCTGGTTCTTCTACCCGGGCCAGTCCAAAATCACATATCTGAAACCACAAGATGGTTTGGGAAATAACATTTTACAACAAGGCAGAAATATGATTTACGCCAAGGTTGACATGACATTTAGTTTACACTCAAATCCTGTCCACACAAACACCTAAAAAAATAAAAACTCTGTCCACATGAAAATGCGCCATCAAGAGCATGTAAACAACGAATGGTGCACACTCTCAGGCCACAAACCAAAATCTCAGTTTTCCCTGTCTACACGTAGACATTGAAAACAGAGCCTCTGAAAGTCTTCACCCTTCACCTTTGGCAAAAGCTCTGTTTTCAGTGACTTGTAACACGGTTTGTATGTGTGGACAAGGCCCCAGTATGAATCTGTAGTTACTGCTAAATGTCCGACAGTAGGATAACTCTGTGATACGGACACTCAAGAGAGCATTTCCTCACACTCTCAAAGTCAAGTTTAAGGGTGTGTTGGGCAGGACAATTGCAGAGTCATGTTGAGGACAGTACCTTGAGAAGGCAGTTGCTGTTGACTAGAAGGTTCCCGGGTTTGATATCTCTGTGCAGGATTCCAGCGGAATGCAGGTACTTGAGCCCTGGGGATCAAGGCAACATCACCATTAACATCACACACGTGCACACCATACAGGATGTCACCTCGACTGATTTCACATATAAGGTCTTGGAATCCAGTTGTATGTTTTATAGCCTTTAATTTCTGCACAGTGCCAAGAACCATATTAAATGACCACAAGATGCACTTATTTTCAGAAACTACTCATCACTTATGAACAAACAATGATTCACACCAACACTGCAGCAGAGGGAAAATGGATTCTCTGTAGCTCTAAGCATTTGAAGCACAGTTCAGAATAAAATGGAGTTCTGAACAGGACTTCAGTCTTAATGTCTGAGAAGGTCAGGCAATTATTCTGACAGATGAAGAATTCTATTGTATAATATAGCACTGACCCATTTCTGGTTTATTTTTAACCCCAAACCAGAGACTGGCTCATAAACCCAAAACTGACGCTCCAAGTTCAACCTGATTAAAAACCCACAATTGTCACACTTCCAGTGAAATAAAGCAGACTTGACACATTTAAAATTTGCACTCAATTATCTCCCAAATAACCAAATGGATCTGATAAACCCTCAAAGGCTTTGCGCATCTCCTCACCTCTGAGTATCTGGTAAAGGAAAACTTTCACATGGTCTGTGGTGAGCGGCTGTGGGGACACAATGACCTTATGGAGGTCACTCTGCATCAGCTCCGTAATGACATAGCTGCAAGGCCTAGGTGAAGGAAACACACACTGCTGCTGCGTACAAAATATGACTCAAGAGGTCAGGAGGGAGGGAAGTGAGAGGAAAAGATACCAGACATAAAACTGCAAGTAAAAGGGCAGTGAGAAAGGCAGGTAAGCGGGGAAAAGGGCTTCTCAGCAAAGGATACATTTCCTCGAAGCAGTCAATCTGGGGTGGCTGAAGTATATCCAGGGCTGACAGCACCTGCAGAAACAGCACCGTCATATCTACACCGTCACTTGGCTGCACACACAGCCGTCAAGCTGTATACACTCCAGCTCCATGGACACCTAGGGCCACATAGCACCTTATTACAGCATGCTGTTCTCTGAAACCCCCGTTGCAGAAATTCTCACATTGTCATGTTTGAAGAAGCACAGCATCCTTAACTCCCTGAAGACCCTTTTGCAAGATACCAGGTTCTGGAAGACGTTAGGCATCTTCTTCAGAGCCACTCTCCTCCCATCTCGGGGATCTGTCACTGACCTGGGGGTGGGTGGGGGAGAAGTGTTCACAGTATAGTTACAAACGCGGTGATCCGAAATCCAGGGACACATAAGAAAAGATCATGCAAAACACGCTTGCACGCATGAGTCAGTGAGGTCAGATGGAGAACCTATTTGCATGTAGACATTTAAATTTATTTGAATACTCAATTTACTCACCAAACCACACCAAAAGCCCCATATCCAATAGGTCGATCTGGCTCCATTTCAGCGGGACTCGGCACCTCGCTAGCGGTGTTGCTGTGGGGCTGCGGAACAGCGGCTCCTCCCCCCGTACCTCCCCCTAGCGCAGCCGGGTGGCGAGGGGTTCCGGCCGGCGCGGCGGGCCCACTCGAGCTCGGGGTGGCGCTGAGGCCCGCCGAGGTAGCGCCGGTCGAAGAGTTGACGCAGAAGTACTTGTGGCCTAAATCAGCCCCCGGAAACAAGTTGCCACACACGGACTGGCGGCTGGTACCGTGAAACGCCATTTTATGCTGCCAGTGGTTAAATCACGCCGACGTTTTGTACATTACAGGCGACAGAACTACGCTGGGGCTCGGCCGCTCAGTCTAACGCAGCGGATGTAAACAATGGCCCATCGCCGCTAACGCCAGCCAGCCCGTCGGCGGTCCGTTACAAAGCGCCGCACGGCGGATCAGGCTGCGACACCCCGCGAAAGGCAGGCGGGCGGGCTCTGCGTACGCGGTGCCGCACGGGGCAGCCGGCCGGCCTGGATCGGGCCGCACGAAGCCAGCTAGCTAGCCGGTGCCATGGCGGCTAGCTAACGCCCGGCACAGCACACACATCTGCGGACGGCGCGGCGGAAGAAATGCCCCAGAGCATCCATGTCGGCGCTTTTCCCGGCCAGTCACGCCATAGCGGAACGATAACGGCCGCTGGAAAGTGACACTAGACCGATATTTATCGCGGTTACCGCATCGTTAGCGCCTAGCGCTAGCCGAATGAATAATGCGGTCCGTGCCCGCGGCAGATGGCGCCGGCTGCCGCCTACTGCCCTTATTTTACAAAGATTGGATCCAGCTTTACAGATCCTGCTAGTTACGGTTCCTGTGACCTACTTCTAAAGCCAGGAAAACGCCGAGTCGCTGCGATCCGAACAGCCGCAAAAGCTGCAGGAAATGGCCGGGGCTCGGCGCCCGAACTGCGGCGTGTGCGGAAAGGAAGCGCGGCGCAGACCCGGCTCGGGCGATCCGCGCCTAGGCTTCCATCTCGTCGCACTCCCGTCCCGGACGCCCCTCGGAATCAGCTGTGTGCGAGCGCGGCCGACGGCATATGAGGGAGAGTGATGGTGGGAGGAGAAGTCAGGGGGGGGGGGATGGAGGAGAGGAAAAAAAGCGAAAGATTAAAGAACAGCAGTGGGGGAGGGGTGCCTCCGGTATAAACAATGGAGGCAAATTGGCAGGGTTCCGCGCATCGCACGTCGTTGTCGACGGATGACTGCGTGATTTTCTCTTTCTGGCGAAGGGGGGGCACATCTGGGGAAATGCAACGGTGCATGAAGCACTGCGGCCCTGCGTGAGGCTGCGCGATTCGCCGGGCGATCCGTTATCGGGGTTCTGCGTAAAGATGCAGCCAGACACCCAACCCAGTGTAAATGTCATTATTATTGATGCAGGGTGCATATATACAGGGATTAATACATAATATTATAGCAACACAAACACTGGAGTGGCATTAAACAAGCGTTAACAGGTACAGATGAACCAATGTCACACATCCTGACACACGTTCACAATATAACTTTTCTGCTGATTTTAACTTAAGGATAACAAATTAACATCAATAAGAACAATGACTGTAGGAGGCAACTGACAATAGCTTAAATCTGTATGTACATACAGACATGGTAAATTTATGCAGGTCCTCCATATTTTCAATTTAATGATAATAACAGTGTAGAGTAGCTCAGGGTAAAATAGTACTGCACAGTACTGGTCAGTAACCCATTAAAGTATTTCAACAGAGGAGAACAGATTACATTGAATACATTGAAAACTAATCAAATTCACTCTCAGGCTCCCATTTCAGTTCTGTATTTTGCCAGTTAATCACAGAAAAATAAAACGAGGGCTTTGTGGTACCTCGTACAGTATCTAAATGTATTTTAACATGTTAATGTGTTTGTTCCTCCCCTACCGGTACACCGTTACCATTACACCTGGAATCAATCCTCAACCAGTCAGTGACAAAGTACAAGACATTAAAAAATCCAGACGCTACGTTAAAATATATACAAGTATACATATTAAAAAGTCAGTTACACTATGTTTGACAAAACATCACCCGGTAATCAACTGGTACCTCTTCTGGGGAAGCAGTCCCTTTCAATAAGGAGTCGTCCTAATGCAACTTCGATTACTCTTATTTGAAGTGATCATTTTTGCTTTGTTTGTGAGTGGAGCAGAGCAGCTGCCATACGTTGTCTACCAAATATGTATCAGAAAGAACATCAGACAGAGATCAGCCTGCTGAACCTTCCAGAGAGAATAGGTTTGGTCCAAATGTAGGATCGAGTCCATATGATCTAGCTCCTTTTCTCGATCACCACCACCGCCGTCGGGCTACAGGGGAAGTGACATCATCGCACTGGCAGGCTCACGGATGGGCCAGCGAGATCTGCTAGTCTATGCTATGCTAAGATAACTGGCTGAGTCTCAATCCAAAGGTGACAAAAGAAAGTGGATAATAAAGAAGGAGCCTCATGCTGTGGAGCGTAACGTCCTAACAGAATATCCGAGCCCACTGAGGAGAACGGTGAGAGCGCAGAACGAAGAATAGAGCTCATGTCAGAGACTTTCCATTAGCGTGCTGCTACAGCCGGCTCTTCAGCTGCGAGTGTGAGCACACCTCTGCCTGGAACGTGTCTTTTTCCTTGCAAGCGACTGGATTCATCCTCCTGTCTCTCTCTTTCAACCCCCCCTCACCTGCCTTGCTAGCTGTGAGGCTGGGGGGCAATCCCAGAGCAGTCCGAAACCAGAAGCCCCACGGCACCTGTGCTTCCGCATGCGCTGAGGGGCCCTGCGCTGCTGGGGGCCGAGGTGGTGGGTGGCACGGGGCTGGTTACAACTTGTGGTTCGCTCTGTGCTGCCCGGTGTGTACCCATGTGGCCCTGCAGCTGTGTGGGGGTCTTGCACTGCACCCCACACAACTGGCACAAAAGGACCCCCCCGGGGCCGGTGCCCCCAAAGCCGCCCCTCTGGCCTTCACTTTCTTTCCACTCCTGGCCATGATGCTTCTGAGCGTGGACCCGCAGGTACGTCAAGGTGGTGAAACCTGGCCCCAGAGAAAATGGCAGGAATTACCAGAGACACCTGCAGACTACGTGCGAGATCAAGGCCCCTGCCAAGAGGTACGATGCGTAATGTAGGTCCAGCTGATGGTGCCCAAAACACACAGCCAGCTTGCGTCTGACACTGACATTTACTTTAAAGCGTGGCTTCAGTATTCAGAATATAACAGAGGTAATGATCCTATTAATTAGCAGCGAAACACACTCTGAAGCGATTTTAACAGTGGCCACAAATATGGACTAAGTGACAGCCAGCAGTTTCTTTCATTCGCCAAAGGGTGTCGAACTCAAACTTCACTTGAAATCAGACACCTGTAGCACAGATGATCTCTACCCGTCTACTTGGATGCAGCAAACAAAGGCAAACTCACTGCGGTTACAGAGGTGGCAGGAGTGGTGCTGTGATTGGTCGTGCACTCGCATGTGATCGGTGATGTATGCAGCAGACAGCAGCTTCCCGCAGATGTGACACGGCACCTTCTCCTCGTGCCGGATCATGTGAGCGCGCAGGCGGTCCCGTGTGGCGAAGGCCGACTCGCACGTCTGCATGCCGCGCCCGACGTGACCAAAGAGCACAGGGGGTCAGATTGGCTCGTTTGCAAACACAAGATACGGCCAAGAAAGAGCGGAGCAAACAGTACACAGAGGAGAGCGGTTACCTCACACTTGAAGGGTCTCTCGGTGGAGTGGACTTGTCTGACATGGCTGTTGAGGTGGTCCGGCCTGAGACAGCAGAAGGGCAGCTAATTAGACACAGCAGAGCCCGAGGTCCCGGGGCTGGCCTAACATGACAAGCACACACTTAGACAGCCTTACTGTACCGTGAGAAGCCCTTGGCGCAGTGGGGGCAGACGTAGGGCTTCTCAACACCACCCTGGTGCGAGCGCACGTGGTAACTCATGCGGTCTTTCCGCTTAAAGCGCTGCTGGCATATGGGGCAGGAGTAGGGCTTCTCGTCCGAATGGGACAGACGGTGCCGATTCAGGTGGTACACATCTCGAAAAGCCTTTCCACAGGCCTCGCAGGCGTGGTTCTTCCGTACTGGGGTTGCGTTGGTATTCGGGTTTGGCTGACGCTGTGAAGTGGGGGACGATTAAAGTAACTGTCCTGTCCCGTGCTATAAGGGTGTCCCCTACAGGTGTCAGCGCTGGGCTTCTTAAATGAGTTTTGATGCTGACGGTACACACTGATCCCACCATTTTTCAACGGCCAGATTTTGTTTATGGTCATGATCAGTGTTTAATATCTGACATGTATCAAAAGCTTCCCTACATACAGATCAATTCCATGCATATACAGTACAGACCAAAACCCAAGGATTAGCACAATTTCACAGCAGCTTGTTGCACTGCTGCACATATATTCTCATAAACCAACCTGCACCATTGCCCCGGTAACCACGACAGCTGATGGAGGAGGAACAGATGTCGCCATGGTGACCGCTGCTGTGGTGATTGATATGGAGACGGGTTGAGCGTCTTGGGTACCGAGAACTGGCTGATGAGGGACTGATTCGGGAGTAGTGTGGGGAACAGAGAGGTGCAGCAGGGAAAGAGGGATGGTGGTCCTCCCTACTCCGGCCGCCCCCCCTTTGACACCATCCTCCCGCTCTCTCATCACTCGGTCCTTCATTCGGATGCCCGTGTGGACTGACTGGTGCCGACGGAGGTTGTAGCTGTTCTTGAACTGTTTGTTACAGAGTGGACAGATGTGGGTGGCACGTGAGGGACGAGACACGGGTTTCACTGAGAGAGAGAGAGAGAGGAGGGGGCAGTCAGCTCCAGACACGGACCCCAAATTAACAGAGCAGGCAGCGAGGCAAACGCCACCTGGAGGCTCTCCTCTCTTCACCCCTTCTCACCAGGTAAAGGTTCCTCATTTAGAGCCGCGGTGTCCACCGTCGAAGGGGGCGTGGCTATGTGCTCCGTAGGCGGGTTTTGCACCGATCCCGTTAGATCTGGGAGGAGATCTGATTGGAGAGTTGTCTCTGCTTGGGTTTGGGTAGGTGGTGTCTTAAAAAGGCCAAAAGAATCACTTAAAAAAACTCTGCACCTCGGACCTGTTCCGTTTCTCCATGCACACTCACTGCACGTTGTGATTTCCTTTTAACTATACGGGTCTCACCTTAAGATCATTTTGTCAGTAATTTACTCATTTGAACATGCCATTTAGACAAAACCGACCTCCAGAAATAACACTGGACGTGAGTTTTTATTTTGATATGGCTCATATTCGTATACTTCAATAAAACGCAGCGTCGGCTCACGATATTCATGCAAATGGTCTAAAATACGTCCATGTTAACTGGGCTTACTGACAAAAATGGCATGCGATTTTCCACAACTCACCTGAAATAAAAAATTACTCCAAGCCGCATCCATTTTGAACTGTAGTGAGAGTAATAGTTACCAAAAATATGTTTGCATATATTATACTTTAACAAACCCGTGGTTTGTCCGTCTTCGTAATATAGTCCTTAGTAAGGGCTCATAACTTCAAGATGCTGACGGAATAAAAATATCATTTCGTCCAAGAGGATAACGTATTAAAATAATAGTAAAATGAACAGCAAAAGCGACTTCACCAGAATATTATCCTAACCGCTGTTTTCTGTCAGCAGCCGCTTGCTAGCTAATATTATTGTCACCGATTTTCATTCATATCCACTTAGAATATTTCCCCCTATAATTTTCCTTTGAAAGTCCACATTATTAGTTTTACTTTGCTAACCATAACCATTCGCCCGTCTGCCTAATAACAACCAGCAATTGATATAGGCTGGTTAGGTACAAGACATTTTGTACTTAACTTTTGTAAGCCGAGCCACACGAAACCCCCGCAAACATTAAATACAACCAAAAACTAAGAGTGCATCATTTTAACTGTCTGGTTACACTTTAGCTAGCTAGCTAGCTACCAACAAAAGGCATAGGCTGTTGTTCATTCAAATCATGCAAAAATGCGATTATTTGTTAAGTGAAAAATATATATTTAAAAGTTACTAAATATAATTAGCCTGTTCCCTTAGAATGCTCTTTTAAAAAATATGTTTGTTTTATTTCAATTTTATATTTTCACCGCCAGGCCGGGCGGGTGTTTATTAAAGCCTCGGTGTTGCGTGAAGTCTTGGCCCCGGCTAAAGCGCTCCCCTCCGGCCACAACCCGTCACTCCGCCTCGGGTGTTCAATTGAGAAGATGTCATCTTTCTTTTTTTTTCCTCTCTCTCCCTCCCTCCCTTTTTCCTTCTTTTCTTTTTTTATCTCTTCTTTTCTCCCCCCTGTTTCTCCCTCACCGCGATGTCCCCCTTGTTTTTAAAGGGAAAGTATTCAGTCCGCTCGCCCCCCCGCCATCCGTCGGCCTCCTTCGCCGTGCGCGCTGCCGTCACCGTCCCGCGGCGCCAGCCCCCTCCCGCCGCGAATTTGGCCGACGGAAATTATCGAAGTGGAACAGCGCCGCAGCTCAACAATAATAACCCATTTTGCAGCTGGTAAAAAAAAAAAAAATCCCGGTAACCTGCGCAGCAGCCGAATGACGTGATCGCAAATGTCCATTCCAGCCCGGTCTTTACCAATCAATAAGCAAGTATAGAGTAATGCATTAAATAGGAATTGTACAGGTGTATTTGCAACCCGAACTTTACGCTTCCCCTTCGTGCATACTTCATACAGCCCAAGATCCGGTAATTCTGATAAATATGTCTTTATTATAACAGGATACAGCATTTTCACCTCACAGAATTTCAAAAGCGATCTTCTTAATTTGCACAACAGGCAACCAACGTCAAAATAAATAAATAAAATGATGAAAGCATGCCATTTTTCTCTACCAAGCTTTCTCAAACATTACTCGACAAATGAAGTTCACATATATAATCTCTATAACGGAGCAAGTTTTGTGCATCCATAAAGCACTAAATGGACGAGACTCAGATTGTCACTCCGGACTCAAAGTATAACCAACTAATAATTTATTTCTATTACTTAATTGGCAGATAATATTTGTAACCTTACTCTTTATAAAATGCATGAAGGGAATGCACTTCGGCTTAAAAAAATCTACAACTGATGATAACGTCAAACGAAAATCACAATTACTATCTCATTAATAAAGTAATAACAATAAATCGTTTAAATACGGGTGTGATTGCGCTTCTAACCTGCAGTGTCGTTATGGGCTACCTTTCGTCTTCCGGGTGCATCGTCCCTATCGGCTGTCATCCTGCTAAATCCCGCTTTCCAATTTAATCAGCGCCATCACCTAAATTTCACTGCGCCGCCAAAACGTCCCGTTGCTGCCGCTGTCAGTCTGTAAGTGCGTGGCTTTCTTATGAAGTGCATACCGCAGCTAATCGTTACAACTTACATACCACTTGAACAGATACTACCATTTTTTTCTCCAGTAAAAACTGTCAATATAATAAACATAAATACGTGTGAGCTGCTGCATTATAAACAAAGACCATAAAAAGCCTAATAGTTTTGTTGTTTTTTCACAGCCTTGTGTAAAAGGTCCCTACATTTGTTGTAAAATTCACTTTTCATGTTCACTATCCACCATTTTTATTCTCAAGGTGCTGCCAGACTCCATCCCCAGCATGCACCTCATTCCAGCTTCTGTCTGTCTGTCTCTCTGCCTGTCTGTCTGTCTGTCTGTCTGTCTCTCTCTCTCTCAGTTATTCTTTCTCCTTTCCACCTCTCTCTCTGCGAGGTCGATGGCGGCCATGTTCCTGGAGGCGGTAACCAGGTGAAGCAGGCTGATCCCGGACTTCAGCACCGACACGACGCCGCAGACGCCCAGCAGCCACAGGAACCACGCTGTGGAACAGGGGGGGGGGCAGAGTCACAAACGGCACCCCGTGGCGCACGGCGTCGGGGAGGGGGAGATAGACAGGGAGAGAGAGAGGGAGGGAGGGAGAGAGAGAAGCAGAAGACGAGAAGGAGATGCAGAGAGATGGAAGGATAAAGACTTAGGGGGAGATGGTAGGAAGAAATGAGAAAAGCCAAGGGGACGGGAGAGAGAGACAGACGGAGGGACAGAAAGGGTGGAGAGAGGCAGAAGGAATCGGTAGAGAGGGGGGCAGCCGGTGAGGAGTGAGGGAGCAGCTCACCCTGCGGCTCCTCCAGGAGGTGCAGGATGTACAGGAGGCAGTAGAAGAGCTCGTTCCCCATGCACATGAAGAACAGCACCGGCTGGGGGGGAGAGATAGTCAGCACAAGAGCAGCATCATCCCCCTGGCGCACGTGTGTGTGTGTGTGTGTGTGTGTGCCTGTCGCTCTTACCCGAGAGGTGTAGTACAGGCGCAGAACAGGGTTCCCAGACAGATCAATGGTCTTGTGGCTGGATGCTCCCTTCATGATGGAGCTAAGGAGGGCGAGAGAACGTTCCTCAGCAGCAAACGATGAAATAAAGCGAAGCAGCAGCGAGTGGATGGGAGGACGCCCTCAAAGGCAGGAGATAAGCAGACACAGCTCTCACGCTGCACGCTTACAGAGTATGGGGGGGGGGGCTACCTGTGCAGATGCAGCCAGTGACTGGCCACGTCCAGGCTCATGCTGAGCTGAAAGAGGAAGGTGCACGAGGGGTAGAGCAGCGCCAGGTTCACCAGCAGGCACATCGTGGCACAGCGGTCTGTCAGCATGTCCAGCATGGCCCCGAATTTGGTACCTGTGCCAGGGCACGCATGACCCAGGGAGAGAGGAAGTACTGGCATATAAGCAGCAGGGCATGACCGCAACCGGCCAGCACACTGTCCAGCACCTACCTTGGTTGAGAGCTCTGGCAGCATGGCCATCGAAAGCGTCCAGCAAGGCGCTGAGCAGGTAGAAGAACATCGCCGGCATCGGGAAGGAGGGCATGAGGTAGAAAGCCAGGAGGGCGAGCGCGATCCGGGCATAGCCTAGGGGAAGGAGCAGGCGCGGGGCAGAACGCTGACATTTCCCAGCACGGTCCCCATTCAGGGAACCTCAGTGTTTACATCCTACCCGTAATACCCGACACGTCAAATAAGCATAACCCTAGCCTGGATCGCCAAAGGCAGCACCGTGAAACTACAGCACGTAACAATATAACATCTGTAAGCTTCTCCGCTTGGCGAGGTTACTGGATAAACCTTTTTTTTTTAAATGGGTCGCGATCACTGTGTGGCGCAAAACGCATCGACTCACCGATCAAATTGGGGACAAACAAAAATATATTTTCCTCCGTCATTATAGCAGTGGTTTTAAGTTTATCTAATACTTTCCGCCTCCTACTATTTCCTCCGTAACACTAAAATGCTGCGCCCCCTTCGCCGCTCTAGCGCGAAATCAGGCTAGCTTCCGGAGCGCTGCCGACGTCAGTACGCCATCCCTTTAACGGGCCCAGATTTCGCCGGCCTCCATTTTGAAAAGAGAGAGGACTAAATACGCCTTTAAATCTGTAGTCCGGACGGAGAACTCTCGCGATATTTGCCTTCACACGAAAGCCCGTCCTTCATCTAAATCAGGGGCAGGCAATCTTATCCAGAAAGGCCCGCTGTGTGTGCGGGTTTTCGCTTCAACTCCTTAATTAGACTCCTGAATTAGACTGGTTGGCTGAAGAATTCTCAAGCCTGGGAACAGCTGACCTAAAAGTTATCCCAAAAACCTGCATTCACACTGGCCCTTTGAGGATATGATTACCTACTCCTGGTCATAATCACAGTATCTTAACCATAATAGTAATGGAACGTTGCTTATGAGTTTATGCAGTAGATCATTAAAGCAGCTACTGGAAATGTTTAGGTTCTCGGTTTAAAAACAATGCTATTTTTTTCCTTAAACACATTCACGGTCCCCGATGTTACCATGATAGTGTGTGTTGCCTCATAATCACAGAAAAATAAGACTTAATGAACACACAGACAATATGAATTGTTTAAAATCTTTTTATTTTTGTTAAAATTGTTTAGTTAATTTCTGTACAATGAATTCTGTTAAGAAGCCCTTCCCTGTGACTGCAAATACCTTTGCTGTAAGGCTGTCAGTGGCCTGAGCACTAAGCCTGTGCAGCAAAGCCTTTTCATCTGGCCTTCGGGGCTGCTGCAGTCTCATTGGTTGCAGTGTCTACGCAAAATAATGGAAAATCCTTTAAAATCCATCCATAACTTGGAACCAGAAACCAACCCCTAAGCTAGACATCACCAGACTCCCATTCAGCAATGCAATTACATCCACACACAAAAGTAGAGCCAGAGAACACTGCACCCTAAGCACCGCCGAAATGGCATTACGGGTGCAGCACTTTGACAGCTTGTGGCACAGAACACCAAGCTTGATTTGGCCGACTCACAATATCCTCTGTTCTTTCAGGAACACACGGTTGGTTGGGCGTTTAGTGGCACAATATGTACTTATCAGTCCAGTTTTTCCCCAGTGCAGTGCACAAAAGAGATCCTGCTTAACTGCTCAAAATAAAAATTGAATTCCCACATCCCCTTTGTTTTAGTGTTTAAAAAAAAAAGCCAGTACATGTATGAGTACAGTACGATATGACTGAAAACCTGCTGGTTTGCACTGGTGACACTAATGTACTCTATAAATATATATATATACACAGCTAAAATTTTAAACTGTCCTGTACACAATTAATACTGCCGCTAATGTACTACAACCCTGACAATTCACTGTCCAAAAAATCCTACCTTTAGGCTTTGTGGGGAATTCTGGGTTAGGTAGTCCTTTATTAAAAAAAAAAAAAATAGGTCTATCACAGTAACATCTCTCACACTCCCCACCTAGTGGTCAACGTTGGCAATAACTTTAAAAAATACACAAAAAACTGAATTAGTGCACAAATGTTTCAACAACTCCAGTAGTAGTAATAATAATAGTAGTAGTAATACTTACTGAAAAAACTCCCCCCTCCAAAATTTTCAATACTATAATTAACATCAAATTTATTAATATTACTGTATAAAAGTGTTCAGTTAGTGCTTTATATACATATAAGTACAATATAAATCAAAAGTGTGGGACAGCGAACAATGTTTACTGTCAATAAACCTTTGACAAGTATTATATTTATATATATAACATGTACTGTTATGTATACAAATGCTGTCTGTACATTACTTTCATGCATTGAAATGTGAGCCCCATACACACACATCATATTTACATACTCAGTATGCTTGTTATGGAATGATGGGAGCTGTTCTTTTCACATTTTTACACATGCCCAGTGCCTTGTGAGGGCAGGAACGGGCCAGGTTTCTGTCCAAGCAGCATGTTCTCGCAACCTTTATGCGAAATGCATTTATTGCTTGGCCTGTGTGACACCATTCCATGCATTCCCTTTAAGAGACCTTAAAGGCAGTGGTGAAGTTGTAGTGAATGTTTTGAGCCACCAGATGGCAGTGAAGCATTTGTAAAAGTTAAAACCCTTTAATAACAGCTTATTTCCATGTTTGTCCCAACCTTACCCTATACCTGTCCTACCTACTTGTCTCTGGTTCAAATTAACTATTATTACTATTAATAATAGTCAGGTTCATGTGTGATTCATCTGGAAGTCAGTATTTACACTGTGATCCTAGCTTTCCACTCCTTCCACCTCTGAAGGCCCTTTTCACTCAGACTCTCACAATTTAGCACCAGTCTCCATCTCGTCCTCTCTGTAAACAACATTGTAACTAAACTATGTCCCCTGCTCTTCACTGAGAGCCCATGTCAGATTCGGGGACAGTGTTGGCCTACGGTCATCCTGCCGCCCTTGCGCCTAGCCCAGCACCTCCAGCCCGCACCCCACACCCCCTCTATGAGTAGGAGAGGTGGGAGCCGTTGGATATGTGGGAGGTGACTGAGGTGCTCCGGCTCAGCCCACCCTCACCAGCCGCCGCCCCACCAGCTCCGCTTCCGGACGCGGTTCTCCGCAGGGGCTGCGGGCTGTTCCTCAGGGCCATCAGACTAGGGCCCCTCACAACCAGCCCCCCTCCTCCACTGCCACCATAACCTCCCCCCTGGGAAGAGGAGGAGGAGGAGGAAGATGGGGGAGAGGAGGAGGACAGAGATATGGGGGGGGGAGGTGGGGGCGGGGGCAGAAGCGCCAGGGACTGGGAGGACGAGTGGGAGGACAGGTGCCGGGAGTGGGCGTGGCCATGGGCCAGGTGGCCACTCCCAGCCGCCCACTCGCGCTCCCGCTCCCGGTACAGGTGTGGGGTGCTCTGGTGATGGTGGTGCTGGGGTAGGTGATGGTGGTGTCGGTGGGATGCCGAGGAGGAAGAGGAGGAGGATGAAGACGACGATAGCGGAGCCCCGTCGCGGCCCCCGTGCCCGTGCGAGGACGCCGACAAGGCCACCATCCCACCTGCCTCCATGCAGCTGTTCTGACTGCGCCAAGAGGCCGGCGCCCCGGAGTTCTGGGGATGCACCCCGTGGGTCCAGTGGCTTCCAGAGCGGGGCACGGGCCGGGAGGGCCAGCCCCCCGAGGTGGGCACGGGCGGGTTGGGGTAGCCCTGGCTGAAGGCTTCAGCGGGAATGCCGGTCAGCGCCATGTTGCTGAAACCCAGCCTCATGCTCTCCGAGTCGAAGGCCTCGATCTCGCGGGCCTGACGCTCCAGCAGCGCCCGGATCCGCTCCGAACGCTCGTTCTGCAGGGACACCATCTCCTCCTCGATCTGGCATGAGTCGGGAGAGAGCACAACGCCAATCATGCAAAGATCACCCCTCACACTGGTCTACAAAGATTTGGTCACTGTGCAACATTTGTACTTTTTTGTACTGATTTCAAACATGCACTCAGAATTTCTGAATATCGTTATCGACAGATCGATAATTCTTGAGTGACATTTTCAGGCTATACTTTTACTCTCTATTTTACTCTCTTTTCTATTAAAAAAAATGGGTATACTAAAATTTAGTTTAAGAAAAAATAAATTTCTATAAACACTTTTAGGACTTCACAGTACTGCAAGTCTGTTTTGCCAGAGTTAACAGGCTGTGACACATTTGCACATGTTGAGACAGATTCCCACTCTCTCTCTGATATGGAAAAGCATTATGAAGGCAAGCAGAGTGCCAGTCTGCCTGCTGACTTCTGCGGGACCCTTCAGAGGAATGTTCCTGAAGCCAGACCCACTTTTTAGATGAGTCACTGCCACCATGCACATATACCGTCAATACATGTAAAGCTTATGGAATAAGGAAATATGGAAAGCTTAACTGTGCGTCTCTCAAGATCCTTGACCGATAAGAAAATTTCAGTAAGATATTTGAATTCAGCACAAAAAAATATTGACTACTTTGACAGGTGTGACAAGGTACAAATGTGTCTCGTAGTGTTATTGTTTCCGTAGCCGCGTGCTGGGTTTGGCGGCTGGCAGACGCACCCTCTGCTCCAGCAGCGCCCGGCGGATGGACACCCGCTGCTCCAGCTCCTTCACCTCCCGCTCGTGCTGTGAGTCCGTCTGCATCTTGATCTTGCTCTGATAGGCGTTCAGCAGTTCCAGCTCCTGCTGCAGCTGCATCCTCAGTGCCTGGCACTCGTCCTCCTGCGTCTCGTCCAACCGCAACTGCAGGGAGAAGAGGAGGGCGGGGAGCGTAGAATCAGCACGAGGGGGGAAGGAGGGGTGGCCGGGAGCATGCTGCTGGCAGCCCGCTTCACGGCCTCACCGTCTGGCTACCTTGGGTGGTCCGCAGACCGCGCCTCACTTAGCTCCTGCCTGACCACGGGCCCAGGTCAGCCTGGCACTTAGTGGGCGGCCCCCAGTGCGGGGGCGGCCCCCAGAGCGGGGGGGGGCCCATCTCTGCCTCTCCTCGTGTCTGTGTGCTGGGAGGGGGGTCGCTTGCCTTACTCACAGCCTGTGTGGACAGCATGTCGTTGATGGAGTGGTCGTACTGCTCGGCCAGGATGGCCAGCTTGCGCGTCTGCTCCTCCTTCAGCCGCTTGAGGACGGCCTTGTGCTCCGACTTGGGCGTGCTCTCCAGCAGGTGGTTCCTCAGCGCCTTGTACTGCCGCGTCTGGATCTTACAGGTGTCCTGGAACTGCTTCTTAATCTGCAGCTCCTTGGACTGATGGACAGGATGAAAATAGGAAAGAGTTGGAGAGACGCGCTGTCGGGCCCTCGCCCGGCGCCCGGGGGGGGGGGGGGGGGGGGGGGGGGGGGGGGGGGGGGGGGGGGGGGGGGGGGGGGGGGGGGGGGGGGG
>JAODKN010000045.1:4122818-4137442 GCA_026774425.1 Petrocephalus zakoni
AGCATCTTTGTTTGCGATTTCTGAGAACTTTTATCTAAGCCCCACGATGGCTCCTAAATGTGCTGCTTCTTCTAAGCATTCTGCTTCTTCGCATTTTCATAGTTTAGTGCTTCTGTGTAAGAACTGTGCGCGTGTGTGTGTGTGTGTGTGTGTGTAATGTACAATAATAATAATAATAATAATAATAATATATTTGTACCATCTAATATGTCTTATTTTCTCTTATTTTGTCTAATGGGTAATACGAGTATAATGGTGACTAAAGGACTTTGTTTCATGTCTAGAGGGCTCTAGTACTGTTAAAAACCGTATTTAGAATGTCGTAAACAGGTTGTTTTCTATGTTCTAACTATGAAAATATTCGATTTATAAATAAAGAATCCTACTTCGCGGAAATTCACTTTTTGCGGTAGAGTCTGGAATGTATTAAACGCGATAAACAAGGGCCGACTGTACTCCATAGTATTGGTTACTATTGGTTAGTATTGGTATTGATTTATACCGTACCAATACTCCATAACCATCTCCATAGTACGTCTGGTGCTCCAGGGCATCAGTCACAGTCACATCAGTCTCAGAGCACCACCCCGCGGCGTGTTTCTAATCTATCAGTCCATGTGACCCACCAATCCATCTTTTATTTTCCACAGAAGAAATAAGTTTTGGGCCCAGCTCACTCGCCTAAGCAACGCTGTGGGGAATCGGTGCCTGCCCGTAAATGTACTCAATGGGAAAGAGGGCCGACACGTTCATGCAAAATCACTCACTAGTTACACGCCTGGTTTTTATAAGTGTTCAATAAAGTGCCCCAAATTAAGCCATTAAGTTTTGTATACGTCCCGGGAGTCAGTGGGGGAGAGAGACACACCCCAAACATTTCACGCTACACACACAACCTTAAGTAGCTGATAAAGTGACTGATGGGGGAGGAGAAAAAAGAGAGACCAACCTCCTTGCTGATGAAATGAAAGGTGTTGACATATGCGGCGCCCCCTAGGAGCCCTTCGTATGCGACGATCACAAAGACGAGGACAGCGCTGGACAGGAAGCGGTAATACACCGCCAGGAAGAGCAGTGCGGCGTTGATGCACTGCCAGGGGAGAGGGAGGTTGGATGCATTGGGAGCACGTGGGGCATTTGGCGTGGGAGGAGCCTCCCGGTCTCACCTGCAGCACCGACAGCAGCCACACCCTGCGGATCTTCACGCAGAACAGGGAGGAGCGGGAGATGAAGACGCCGACCTGATAGACAGTCTGGTACCTGCAGCAGAGGTCGGCACTGTGACTACAGGTCCTTTTCGGGGCAATCCGGCAAACGGAGTGCGACGGCCTATTGGTACTGACCAGCGGTACTGCTCAGCATGGGACAGGTAAAAGCCAGGGAAATACAGCAGTTCCAGCTGCAAGAGGAGACAGATGTTTCATCGCGTGCCCCCCCTTCCCGCCCGAGCTCGATAACGCAGACGGCAAACTCACCAGGCCCTGGTTGATGAAATACTCGGCCAAATAGACGACGGTCAGCGGAATAATAAACCGCAGCAAACCCTGCAGGAGACGGGGGCAGAGCTCAAGACACCGAGCCGGCAAAGGGCGGCAACACCAGCATCCCGGAGGGGACTTACTTTCAGGATGCAAATTCTGTCTTTGCAGGTAAGGAGGTCCTGGCTCTCCTCTGCTGTGGAGGGGGGCGGGTAAAGCACAGGTCACATGACGGTTCAGGGCTTTCCAATCCCCCCCACCTCCCGGCAGTCACGCTTACCTGGCACTTCCACATCCCCGAGCTCCTCGCCCTCCTCGCTGCCCACCAGGGGGCGTCTCTCCTGATGGTTTGCGTTCGGCGCAGTTACGCGACACTCTTCCGGTGCACAGTGCCATTGTGGGAATGAGGCGGGAAACACCAGGAGAAAGTAATAGCTGAGGCAAAGATACAGGAAGGACAGATCAATATATTACAGGAGCCCCCGGCAGCTGCTCTATGCACCAACATTTTATGCAGGTAGTAGCCCTGAGAAGAGTGGCTCACCTGATCGCCATGACAACGGGGACCACCAGCATCACCAGCAGGGTTTCCCGCGGCGAGAGGCCCGCTTGTGTAAAAGCCGAGTACAGGAACGCCCCTCCCACCCCCGCTCCGCCGGTGCCAGATCCCCAGCCCCCCAGCACAAACCTGACCGGGAAAGTAGGCACTGGCACGTTAGCGAGAAGCAGGGACCAAGACCGTCAGGAAACTCCACAATTCAAACCCCCAGTTGGAGTGTGGAGGGCAGAATGCAGCAGTGACTGTGAATGTGCAGTAACCTACCTGGGGAAGAAGACGGTGAGGGAGAGGAAGGACAGCTCTCCCAGCCCCGAGCTAATGCTAGCAAACACCACCCCTGCGGGGGACAATGCACGCTTACATGACCACATGAATCTCGCTATAAGTACAATTTGTAGAGCTGCGCTCTATTCCGTGCGCATGCGCCTTAACATCGTATTTTACTGCAGCGTTTGTGTCTGCAGGCACAACTAATGGCAACAGTACCTAATTATTCTACACACTCTATTAGTAAATAATATATAATTTATAATATAATTTATTTCAGGTAAGTTGATCTCCCTTTGTGTTTTATGAATAGAAATTCAGCGCTATGTGATATCGTGATTTCATGTACTGAGCATATTAATCATTCAGAAATAAAAAAAATAACCACGAATTCAGAGAGCGAGAGAGCAACAGTACCCAGAATGCTCATGGCCACACTGAAGGAGAACGACACCAACAGGAAGCTGGCGGTTGCCGTGGCAATACACATCAACACACGGAACCTGTCGGTCGAATTGGAAAGTTAAAGAAAAATATGAGGATTACGGTCAAGGGTGGCGGCCTGAACAATCAGTGGAGCTCAATGTTAAGAATGAAAGCGGTTTACCCGTAAGGGAATTTGTGGATAAAGAAGGGTGCGACTGCTTTGATAAGGAGAGTGGGCAGAATGTCAGCGAGAAGCACCGCCTGCAATGAATAAATCATACGTGAAAATGGATCCCAAAGTGCGGCTGGCTGCAAGCCCAAACGCAATGTCTTTCCAGGGTTTGGGGGCTTTTACCGCAGTGGAAACGGGGTTACAGTCGTAGCTACTGCTGTTGCTGCTGTTATTTCCGCCATCCAGATGGTAGGGATGCGCAGCTGTCTGTAAGGCAGGCAGTGAGGAGGAGGGGGTTATAAAACCGTACCACCAGAATAAAGACACGTTTATCAGTCAGCCTTGGAGGATCGTGCCATAGACACGTACTCATGCGTCATGCATCCTAAGCAAGGCGATATAAGGAAAACAGAGCCTGAGACGTCAGTGAGACACCGTTTCCTAACGCACATCATTGTGGCTATCCCACGTACAGACTGCGAGGCACCATTTCCATAAAACGGCGATTTCCCTGCGAGGGCCCGGCGGAGGTGCATACAGGCTCGGTGCCGTTGGGCTCCTGCTGCCGGAGGATGTCGTGCGCCGCGCTCAGCATCACGACGTATGCGAAGTTGTTGCAGAGCCCGAGCCACCTGCACAGAAACGAAGGGTGTCAGGGGGTCGCCGAGCCCGATCTGCGGACAAGCGCTCCATACCAACGCCAATACACAATACAATACGAAAACCTCACCCACCAAAACCCCGCTACATTTCTCCAGGACGTCCAGCGACCTTTCAAAGACACAGAAGGTTGTGAAACGTTAAAAAAACAAAGACGGTGACAGCTGACCATTGCATGACAGCAAACCGGGCGCTGACATTACCCGAATGACATGCAGAGACATGTCAAACCTTACCGTCACCGTCAGAGAGCCCTTCTGTTCTGTCCATGATGGAAAAAGCTTTCATGTACTGACAGTGCACCGCAGCGCTAAATCAAAATCTCCATAAATACGGGCTAAATACCATACCGCCAGGTAATCACATGCATCGTGGTAGCACTTCCCATTTCTTAGCCTATTCCCGTTTAATGGTTTTTGAAATGTGAAAATGAAAGAATGCCATCCGGTTAGTAAACTCTGATTCTTTGTGGTGTATCTTTGAAATGCGTCCGGGTAAAAAGTGTTGCATTCACAATGTTGGTTCCGCTGGATTTTGTAGCCCACAGGCAAGCGATAAGAACAGGAAATAAAACTATTACAACAGCATCATCGCGTCAAATAATGTCGTATGCTTATTTATAATCATTGCATATAATATATGACACGTTTAGTATATGGAGGGGGGTATATTTGCCAAAACAACATATAAGCAAGGGTACACCATCAATGGGAAAGCACATACCTAAACTGCAAACACCTAGCACCACAAACCTTCATCCCACAAACTGAGAGTTTTGAGTTCACATTTGCACATAATGCCATAAAAACAAGAATTACAAAAAGACAAAACACAGTGCATGGTGGAAAGAATAATTTATTTTTCCAGTGTACAGTATATGATGTCTTATGTTAAAATACATTCCCACAATGGCTTTTTTGGGCAACGGATGAAGGCACATGCTTTAGGGAATTACATACACTGCAACTGAAATGTCACAACGTTACATTACTGGCAGAAAGCACGCCCACACCCTGGACGCGTTTACAGACACGGACGCGTGGAAGTAGCCGTCCCAAAAAAAATAAAAACAACGTGAAACTGCACATTTGACTCTTTCCCGCTAAACAGGAATAAGAGCTCTCTAGTGACTCCACACAGGGAGGAAACAGAAAGTGGGAATATGGGGGGGGGGGGCTGGCTTTGGAAAAGGAGTCGTTAAGTGAGGCGTGGAGGAGTGTGGCGGCTGGACTCGGATGTGGAATGTCCCGGGTTTAGTAGGCGTGGTTGGCCACAAACAAGGACTCTCCTGCTGCGGCACCCTTGTCCCCGGAGGAAACGTACTTCCCGAGAGCAGCCTGGTTGTTATTCTGCAAGACACATCAATGGGGGGAGGGAGGTAAGGACAAGTAGCAGGAGGAAGGTGAGCCAATCTGTCAGCTGACCCATATCATGTGACCCTGGACACCCATGCTTGAGTGTGACATACCAGGGCCCTCTTGATGTACTCCTCCTGGCAAGCCTTGCCGTTCTCCTTCTTGCCCCCCCAGGCCTTGAGGGCAGAGGCCTGCAGAGCACGGCCATATGAGAAGGTGAGAGCCCAGGGCTTGTGCAGGGGACACTGGTTGATGGCATTCAGATTAATGCTGGCCTCCTCCTCACTCTGACCTCCAGACAGGAAGGTGACGCCTGGAACAGGAAAGATGCATGAAACTGGCTCTGTCTGCTGCATGTTCTGATTCTACTGTTTTTCCTTTTTTTTCCCCCACACACTGTATATCTGTGCGTGTCGATGTGTGAGGGCACATCTTGTGTATGATTCTCACCAGGAACTGCAGGGGGCACTGTGCGCCGCAGGGCGGTGACGGTCGCCATGGCAATCTCCTGGGAGGTGAACTTCTGAGAGCAGGAGTGTCCAGCCGTCACCATGTTGGGCTTCAGCAGGGTGCCCTCCAAGTAGACATGGTGGTCAGACAGGGCCTTGTAGACTGCAGCCAGGACCTTCTCCGTCACGTACTGGCAGCGCTTCAGGTCGTGGTCACCGTCGGGCAGGATCTCAGGCTCCACGATCGGCACAATGCCATGCTGGCGAGACAATCGAAACATCGGTCACATCAGACTTCGAATCCAAATTGTGCCTATGTAACTGATGGCTCAAATGCTTAAAAATGATTGGGTTTTCTTCCCCCTGCCCCTCCTGACCTGTAGGGGGGCGAGGCACTGGGCTCAAACAACAGCGCGGCTACCAGTCTTTTAGTTTTTCCCCATTTCTTACTCAATTCCAGCTGATTTAATTGTGGGTTTCGGGCTGTGCGTCCCTCCCCTTCAGAGCCAGGTTTTGCCTAGCTGCCAACCCATCTGTGACTCACCATCTGGCAGATGCTGGCGTATCTGGCTAGGACGTTGGCGTTCTCTATGATGGCCAGGTTGGACGGTGTGGTGGGGGTAATCTTCAGCACGCAGCGCCACTTGGCAAAGTCGGCGCCGTCCTTCTTGTACTGAGCACACCGCTCGTAAAGTCCATCCAGGCCTAGGAAAGGCCGGGACTTTAACATCACCGCTTTCTGTACGGCAGCTACTTGCCTTTTCATGCATATCTCTACACTGTTTACCTTGGCCGGGGCCATTTATTCACAATGACTAAGCAGAAATGGAATAATTACGAAAGCACAGAGGAAGTGTGTGCATGTAGATGGTGCCTCTCACCCTGGGTGGTGGTCTCGCCGTTGGTGCCTGCCAGGGGGACCACGCCCTTGTCCACCTTGATTCCCACCACCATGCCCTTCTCTTTGATGAGCTGTGGGAACAGCTTGCCGCTGTCATCTTTCTGGTACAGCGTCTCGTGGAAGAAGATGACCCCGCCGATGCAGGGATTGACGCGCTCGTCGGCGGTGAACAGCAGCTGCCGGTACAGCCTGCGGTTCTCCTCCGTGTTCTCGGCGTTGATGCTCTGGAAGCGCTTGGCGACGCTGCCTGAAAGGGCACACCGATGATGACATCTCTCCTTGAAATGTGCCGAGGACATTAGGGGCTGTAGCACTTAAAACACATTTGCCTGCTGAATCCAGCATGGCCAGGGGGAGGCGCTGTTTCTGGATGCTACTCCAATAAAATCCATTTGAGTGAAGGAATCAAACTCTAAGCCACTTAGAGGAAAATGCACAGACTAGGCAGTGGTAATTAATTCAGTGTTTTTCCTTGTAGAAAAATGTGAGCAGGAAGCATCTCACAGCAGGAAAGACTACCTGGCAGCCAAGTTACTCATAAAAAAACATGTTCATATTTTTTGTCGTTCTGTTATGGCATCATTAATGAATGGACCCAGGATCAGTATTTAATGGCCTGCTTACCTGTGGATTCATCAGCGGCGAGGATGCCCTTCCCAGGGGCCACAATCCTCTGGGCAATGTCACTGAGCTCCTTCTTCTGCTCAGGGCTCAGGAAGGGATAGGCGTGCGGCATGGTGACCCTGGGGGAGGGAAAGATGCCCCCTTAGCGCCTGTCTGGCCGCACAGCCGCCAGGGCTGCTGTATGACTTCGGGATGACAGGCACTTTCACATACCGAAAAAGGTGATTAACGCGGGACAGTCCCGATTTCGTTCGGCTTACATACTTTAAAAGATTTTTTTAAGAAGCGGTTTAAGTAGTAAGATTTTCTTCGCAAGTGTATAAACTGAATTGAATATCGCAATAAATATTATTTTTTATATTAATCAATATTTTTTATCACTTTTTCTACACAGATTTTTGTGCGTGTCAACTGACGTTGATAATGAACGTGATCCAAATCAGTGGATATGGAAAACACATTATATTTGATCTTAAACGTATTAACGTTTTGCTCTCAGTCTTTATTATACATAAATGTATATATCTGTACAGATATTTTTTTAATAAATACGCCCTTGCCCTTGGCATTGCATCAGTATGACCTTGTTATCCTGTTCCGGGAGCTGAAGCTTGAAACCGTTAGCTAAAAGACGAGGAAAAACACTGACACTTCCGAGCGAACCGACATGCTTTCATCAAAGATGCTGCCCTTCAATAAGAAAAGCACTCATGTGTACGAAAAGACGCCGAAACTCACCAATAAACTTGCTGCTCAAAGAGGAACCGTCGAAGTGGCGCCCCGAGGAGAGGAGAGGAAGTGAGACGTAACGCGTTTTAACACCGATATGGAAGACACTCGCATGGAGCCTTAGACCCACGGACGGGAAGTAGGGAGGGGCTTACGGCCGTTTTAAGATTTGATTGATCAGAAACAAGCGGTGTGGGCAGATTGTCCAATCACAGAACAATCTCGCGAATGATGGACGTGAGGTCTACGATTGCCAAAGCAAACGCTGAGGGATGGGTCAGCTTGCGCAAGGGGCGTGGCGAGCAGCGGAGGGCGTAACATTACATATGGAATTAGGAGTACGTGATGCTCAGCACACTTTCCGTACGTGTGACACGACTGTGCATGGTGCGATTCAACGGATGACTGTATCATCTTTTTTTTTTTCCATTTTATGATTTTCGAGGTAGCATTTGTAAAACGTGATAGGGGCATGTTAAAAAATTTATTTTTACAACAATAAATTATATACTTTATTATGCTTTAATATGACCACTTACACCAAAAGAAATTCCTTATATCAGAAGGTATCAAATTCTGATAATTATAATTACAATGTTAAAAAGAGCAAATATAAACTGTCGCTGCCAACACTACAATGTGATTTACAGATTGGTTGTGATGGGTGTGCGTAAAAATGGGAATAAAACTTAAAATAGCTGTTGCTGGAAATTATGTATATGAAATATGCTAATACTAACTGCTAACACTGCAGTTTGTCACAAGCTAAAAACACTGTCAACTATATGTCCAACAGTTGATATATATGATACACACATATCATATATATATGATGCATGATTGATTATATATATATATATATATATATATATATAGAGAGAGAGAGAGAGAGAGTCACATGTCCATGGGCTTTGGAGTAAGGCCCTTAACCCCCAGCCCCAGGGGTGCTGTATATTGTATGTGCTGTGATCCTTACGCTATGAAGAGTAAGTTGGGTAGGCAAAGAGAAGCATTCCAATGCGCCTGTACTCTCATACAAACAGCAAATAAAGGATGGCGATCTCTGTATTATACCATCCTGGGCTTGATTCCTGAAGTTCCTATTCCTCAGTCCTGTTTCCAGCGCAGGAGTAAATATAGATTCCTGAAAATGCTGCAGCTTTAGATACGTAACGTGACCTCCGTGGTGTCCAAGAAATGTGAAAGTACTATCCTTTGCGCTATTTTTGTCGGGAGGGTAGAGCATGTGCATCAATCGTTATTCATTTTCCTTTACTGTTCAAGGGGAAGCCAGTGTCATCTGGCTTCCTTCATTTCGCACGTTTTCTCATTTCTCAAATCAGAATTTGGTTATGTCTGCACACATTTGTTGTATGTTATACCCACCTGCTTTTTGGCTCTTTGCCCTACTCTGTTAAAGATCCTGGCTCAGGACTAATAGCATCCTTTATAAATATAACCATTACAGACACTATATAATTAGTAAGGTCCTGATTTATTGTGACTATGCACCTGTGTGACGCTGAAACATTTGAACGTATGTTGACGGAAATTATTAAAAGTATTAAAGCATGTAGGTGTTATTCCTTTGTGAGAAGCGAGGGCCTAGTAAATCTGCTATTTGAGACTTACCTTTGCTGAGAAGCGAAGAGGCAGGAGAGCAGGAAAGCTTGTGGGAAAGTGAGAGGAAGGCAGAGCAGGAGGAGTTCAAGAGGAGACACCCGCAACAGGCAGCGGCCCGTGGCCAGTATTTATATGCCCACCATGACCCTTCACATTTGGACGGCCTGGCTAATCTTAGCGCCAGCCAGCAACCAGAGAAGGACTGTGACATTCACAAAGAAATTCCCAGGGAGAACAGTAAGGGCTGGCAGGCACTGTCCAAGGGCAAAGCCAAAAGGAAGGGCGAGGGAAGAATTGTTGATGAAAAGGATGTGAGAAAGGTATAGAAGGCATCCCCATCATCTGGACTCTCCCAATGCCCAGCAGAAGAGGTTCCATTTCAGTGTGATGCATGTGTACACCGAAGGGGCCAGAATCATTATCATGCAAAATGCAAGAAGTAACAGATACACCCTATTACCCATATTACATACATTTTACTGGTTTTTACAAAAACACTATTGGTGCTAACCCTTTATGCTTTTCTCTTTTTTATGGCTAGGTCACACAATAATATTTTCCCAGAATACATTTTCAGCTCATAAAGCAGATATTACTAAAGAAGACAGCATAAGAAAGGTGGTGTTGCAATGGTCCTGCTACAAACTGTATAAAACATTCCAGTTTTTTTTTATTTTTTAAAAGTCATGTACAATAAAACAAAGTACAAAGATTTAGGCACTTAACATTAATGACAAATACATAAAAATAAGCTAGATATATGACATGAATAATGAAACAATGTTTCTATAAAATCTTGCCAGAAAGTTGAACAAATGAACGTTTAGCAGAGGGGCAACAGTTCTATGGGACAATCAGAAATTTTTGTCTGTTTTGAAGTTACCTTGATAGGTGCCCGTTATGCAGGCAAGGGACCAAGATTTTTAGCTGCCCTTTGAAGGCCTCGTCTTTGGAAAAACCCATAGAAAAATAGAGTGACGCCTTAAGTTTCCTTATTGGTCATTATATTTCAATTCAACAAAATTCCAAAAAAGATTTTCCTGCACCATTACATTTGGGATATGAATTGCACATACATTTTTTATTTAAAAATAAAAAAATAAATCTCTTTCAGATATAGGGCCTTTTGTACACCTCAGGTAGCAAAAAAAATTCTTATGAAGTGTAATTTTTTAACTGGCCTTTTAGAAAGCTTAAAAAGAGTACCTTTTAATGGTTTGGTCATGTTTAACATTTGCAAGTTTAAAAACAAAATGCCGTTTTGAGACGTTATGGGAAAGAAAATACTCTTTACTGGGTTTCAAGATAAAATGTGTTATTATTCAAAGGGATGTAGGAGTTATGAGGCTCTGAACTTAAAAAATAAAAGAAAAATCACATGTCATTCTAATCAACTTCTTTCATAAAAATAACTTAAGGATTTTTCAGAGAATTTCTCTGTCGTCGTGCAAGATGAAGTCCAGGCATACCTCTGCTCAAGTCTGCAGACTGAGATGGAAAATGTGGTGTGAGAGAAGGGTGACGGCAGAACTGGCAAAAGGATGCTGGTGGGAACAGCAAGGCTGCAGACTGATTTCAGGAAAATCAGGCTCTCAACAGATCTGGCTGCCTGGGTGCCTCCGGAGGTAGACTTAGTCCTGTCTTACCGGAACTTGATCTCAAAGCAGAGACAGTTGACAGAGTCACAGTCAGGGGGCTGGCAGGTGCAGGCACAGTCCCACATGGTGCACTGAGGGAGACAGGAACAGCGGTGAGCACCTGACACAGACCACCGAGACGGACAGCACCTGACACAGACAGCACCTGACACAGACCACCGAGACAGACAGCACCTGACACAGACCACCGAGGCAGACAGCACCTCACACAGACCACCGAGACAGACAGCACCTCACACAGACCACAGAGGCGGACAGCACCTCACAGAAACTGCAGTGATGTCTCCATCATAATCATCTTGAACATTATTACTACCAAACTAAATACTATCAATGGGATCAATAAAGTTTCTTACCTTTAAATTCTTTATTATTACTAATTACTAATCTTACGAACACAAGTATTATGTGTATCATTAATTACAAAACAACAGCCTGTGGCAAAAGCACTAGAGATAAGTTATCACATTATACTCATGCTTGCTAGCCTAAAAAAGACACAGCAACGGAAGGGATGAGGGATGACTCACTGAAGGGGAGGGGCAGGTTTTGTCGAGGCACGTATGCAGCGATGGCAGACGGCAGTCACATGACTCGGCACAGACTAGACAGTATTCACAGGGGCTGGTGCTAGTGCAGCATGTGCTGCACTGTGGCGAACACTGAGCCTGTAACACAGAAAGCACACATTAAACAGCGCTTCCCAGAAGATACCACGGTTTCTGAGATACAAATGCAACTGTGGCATTTAGTATCACTTACAAAATAATGATGCTATAAGAGGCACACTTGTGTAAAAGATGATATAAACATATCTATACTGGATAAGTGATTGGAAAATGAATGAGTGGATGGATAAGTTAAACATAAAACAAAACCTAGAAACAGAGTAAATAGTGTAACTGGAGGAAACACTGTTTTAGAACTAAAAATTACAATTTCATCACAATCATAGCGTGCAATGTGCTAAACTATCCACCAATCTATTTTCTATGCCCGTTTGTTCTATGCAGGGTCATGGGGGTCTAGAGCTTATCCTGGAAGCTACAGGCTCAAAGCAGGGAATAACGTAGCATGAGGCACCAAACCATTTTAGGGCACACAGTCACACAGTCACACTCACGCAACTCCAGTTCACCTTAGCATGTTTTTTGGGATGCAAGGGGAAACCGGAGAACCCATAAGAAACCCCACCACGACACAGGGAGAACCTTGGTCCCAGAGGTGTGAGGCAACAGCCCTTTTAGGAACTAAAACATGTTTAATAAAACTTAGAAGTATGAGCAAGTAATCTATCAAAACAATAAACCAATGATGATCACATTATGATCAGATTTCAAGAGAATTAGAATTTTGATTTTTGGCTCGAAGTAAAGATGCAAAAATATTAGGCCACTGGAAGTGGTAGGGTTAGAGGTACATGCACAAGAATCATCCGCATATTAGGCACATTATTATGAACAAACTGGTTCTTGTGGGATAGTCAGGAAGCCCGACAGTCACTGTACCTTGAGACAATGACGGCACCATAGCGCCACCACCAGGAGAACCATATAAATGCTCACTGCAATCAATAATACTGCAGGAAGAGGAAGCGAGAGAGACCACTGGGGCATTACTGCCTGCCAGGGTAGAGGGAAAACAGTCATTTATTTACTTAACATTTGCAGCAATACACTTACTACACTCATAGATTCACTCAGCATAAACAATAAAATACCATTAAAATGTCAGAATATATGATGTACATGTCATAAAGACATCAATGGTCTAATGATTTAAGCGACATTCCTGACAATCATACAGACCAGTGTTTATCCTCGGCGATCTCCAGACGGTCCAGATTTTTACTCCGTATTGAGAGGTTTTATTCGGCGTGTAGCAGCGCAAATATTAAATATTACAGAAAAAGAATAGAATATAGATACATATCACGTACCAGAACAGATAAATATCATATACCAGAAGAATAAAAATAAAGCCAACCACAGCAGTGTCCTTTCCTGATCAGCGCTGTCGCTGTATCAGTACAGATACTGAGCGGTAGCGGTTCCCTATTGAGAAGTTTTAAGCCAATTAAAGTGTCTTTAATGGGATGGAATAAAAATTACTGTCCGGTAGGGAGTTGGGAGGGAACAAAAACGTGGATCGTTTGCGGGGTCCCAGGGGTCCGGGTTGACAATGAGCATTGTAGCATTCTCCTCCAAAGAGCCCCGCGAATGGGCCATGCCCTATTGGTAAGGGAAGTGCAGCCACATGGGTTTGCATAACTACTGCCTTATAACACTACCACAGTAGTGTATTGTGCTAAAGATTTTGCCTGCAACTCAACACGCTTTATTAGCTGTTAAGCCAAAGTGAGTCACCAAACAAAGCTACTCCCTACTATAATCCCTCACTATCATATATATTATGCTCAGTATCTGCGTCGATAAACTGAAATGCCACAAGGCTAATCGGGGAAGGACGCTGCTGTGGTTGGTTTTGTTTTGTGCTGCTACACTTCGAATAAAACCCATCAAGACTTTTTACTTTAACCGTAATATTTTTCTCGGTAAGAGTATTTCACGGACAAAACCCTATTTAAGCAACATGTTATCCTGCTTACCATCATTATTTTCGTCTCTTCTGTATTGCAGACCACCTACATTCACGCGTGACAACAGAAACCCGATGGAAATAACTGCGCGCAAACTGTTAGTCACAATCCGACTGGAACTGTGCACAAACTTGGAACATTAAAACAAATACTACAAATATTTTACAATCGGCGAATAAACGGATACGAAAGCAGCACAGAAACAAACGGAGAAATAATTGCTCGTTACATCATAAAATTCGCTGAGATTTACGCGTTGCAACATAATTATGGCAATATATTTTAACTAGGTTAATTTGGTACATAAAGTACAGGAAACAACATCGTTTTGCAGTCGCTTATACTGACCACCTCTTCAGATTAATAACCTTACTATCTATTAGTTAAAGATGATGGAATGGTTTATTATTTATAAGGAAGTCCAGGCCGCATATCCACTGTACCGCACGCTGCTCCGCCGTCTGGGTTGTCATAGAAACACGTTTCAAAGAACGAAAGCGCACGGTGTCCGAAGTGGGACAATAAGCACCTCTAACGGGGCGACTCCACTGTCATGGGGAGGAACGTAATCACAAGCCTGTCAAACCGCACCGCAGCCTAATTCCTGTGTCATTCTAGGAAAGGTAGCCACAATGCAACATTCGTTCATGTCTGCTCACATCATATTACAACATACACTGAAGGCAGAGTACCATGCAAAAAAGAGAACGAGAAAAGGTGTATTACGTCTTTGATATTAACGTCTTTAATTTTTAAATATACACTCAAAAATACAATGATTCACAACTATTCTTCATCATTAATTAATGAAAATAGATCCTACACCTCAATAAAATGCAATAATTTAAAGAGTAGTGCAACAATTTCAGGACAGTAAAGTGCCCATGTACAGATATTTTAGATATCACAGTGATGTTAATTGAATTCTCCTCAATTTTCAAGTAACTGAGTATTTTCTCATATTCAGCCATACTGTATACTGCATGTCCCCTATTGTGAGGTCCAAGGCAATAACCAATAAATAATCTTTCATATTTTGTGTGCAGCTTCATAAGGCTACTACTTGAAATTGGGTTCAGATGGACAGAAGGGAGAGGGATGAGAGTGGGGTGGGGAGAGAGAGG